>CM066996.1:27253115-27470615 GCA_033977485.1 Hydrangea macrophylla | reverse complement strand
GATATATATAGGCTTGGAACATCCCTCCAACCATAGGAATAAATGCAAGTAGTTGGAACAACCCTCCAACCATAAGAAATAATGCATTCACGTTTTTTAGCAAAGGCTAGTACAAAAAAGTAGTTTAACTCATTAAATGCACTTAAAAACATGAACCAACTCCCAACTACTATCTATAAAACATATATAGCTATATCTTAAAGGTTATATTCAGTCCACATCTTCACATGCATGAATTAAATTGACATAGTCTTCATTTCCCTTTGGGCCACTCTTAGGAATGCTAAAATCAGCCCAAATTTCTTGAATCAGTCCATTGAAAGCTTCTTTGATCTTTTTGGACCTTGCTCTTGTAATTGGCCCATTTGGAACATGTAATGGATCTTGTAATGGCCCATGTTGATTCTCATCATCGGGTCTTCTTACGAGGGAGCACCCTCTAGTTTTCTACTTCTGACCTTCCTCCTATTGACTGGATGGTTCCTACCCTAGATGATGATGAACGTGAGGTTCCCTATTGTGTCCTGGAGGTAATTCCTCAGGATTTCCAATGTATCCCTTCTAATGTGGCTTTTGTCCCAACGTCCTATGTGGAAGAACGTAGGAGCCTAGTGATTATGTTGAGGTCGTGGATTCGCCGACTAGAATACAAGGTAAAACTCCCCAAGCCTTGCCCCTAGTTTCATGACAATTCTCTAATTTTTCTTCCTTCCCTCTTATTTATAGCTTAAATCAGCTAAACGCTCTCTACAGTTCTGCTCCGCCCAGTTTGATGTAAAAAAGACAAGCATGGTAAGTCGAGCATATCCACAAACTAGTGCAAGTTATTCTTTTACGCTCGTGAATTTAATGAATGCATGCATGCTTTCTCGTTCTCACTTTTCCCTTTTTCTTGATTGGATTAACGGTTTCTTTTCCTTTAAATGCAATGAAATATATGCCAGGCATATGTATATAGTAGAATTAGAGATGCGATTGGGGAAATCATCATCACACCAGCCTCCTACTAGACCAATGCCGAAGCCGGTTAGGCATTCTATTTCTTCCTGTCATGTCATCATTGAAGAAGACGAGGAGGAAAAGGAAGAATTGCCACAAGTGTGGCCAAGAATGTCAAATGCGGTCAAGAGACGCCCTTGAGACTAGCTATATGCTCTATCTTTCATGCTATGAATTATTATGGATGATTGTATTTGACATGGATTGCACTTTTGGACCTTTCCCTTTGCATCTTCATTTAAACTCTTTCTTTTGAGTTATTTGAGTGACATGCTCTCTTGGGGGAGCTTCTAGGACTCTTATGACTCTTTCATGACTGGGAATGAATGATTTAAAATGCAAACTAGGGCCTATTACACACATGATAGGACTTTAAATGAACATAAACGTTCGTTCGGACTCAAAACGGAGGCCCAAAACCAACGAAAATGCGTAAGGATGCATCTACACAAATGAGGGATGGTGGGGAGCCATTGTGGCACTCAAGGGTGCCACGCAGCACTCATAGGGCCCACGCAACACTAAAGAGTGCCACATGGCAG
The DNA here is from genome assembly GCA_033977485.1 of Hydrangea macrophylla. Lineage (NCBI taxonomy): Eukaryota > Viridiplantae > Streptophyta > Magnoliopsida > Cornales > Hydrangeaceae > Hydrangea > Hydrangea macrophylla. The sequence goes on along the minus strand of CM066996.1, from coordinate 27,469,074 downwards.
TCACATAAGGGCAACCATGGCTCTCAGATAGTTTTGTGACTTTTGACGAATTTTGGCAATTTTTGGACTTCTTTCTGACTTTGGACTCCCAACTCTTCCCAAATTCGACTTGATACTCTATATAAGCCCTAGAAACTGCCCCTTTTCATTTATATTTATCCCTACAACCTTCTTCAATGGCAACCATCATGGTTCATGCCCTCTTTAAATGGATGGATGCATTCTGCGACCTTGATCGCCATTATTTCCAACCTTATGGTTTGGATAGCCTATTCTCTCTCTGTCAAATGAGGCCTCAAAGAAACTTTATGGAGGCTGCGATCTTTTTTTGGGATACCAAGTATCATGTTTTTTGATTAAACTATAAGGAGCTATGCCCAATCTTGAAGAATTCTCCGTTATGCTAGGCTATGACTATGAGTTCGAACTCGTGCTTCCATCTTATCATTCTAGGTATTCTCCCCTTTTGTCTTCCCTAAGCGGGCTGATTCTTCCTGAATGCGATGATCTTATCATAGAGGGTCGCGTCTTATTGTTCCCCCTTACCAAGTACTTTTCCTCGGATGACCCCACCAATGCCCGTGAACATAAGCGAGGTTTTCTTGCTTTGTGTTTGATTGCCCACTTTCTCTTCAATGACGGTACTACCATGGCAGATGAGAAACTTATTGACGTAACTATTGAGGTAAGAAAGTGGAAGAATCCAATGATGATCTGCTTGGTTGAAACCATAATCGGATTAGACAGGGCTGTAGCGTATTCTGTAGAAAACCTCTATGGGTCCATGGTCTTGCTACAGATATGGATTCTTGAGTGCACCAAACCCGTGAGTCCCCCTAAGCATATCTCCACATTCTCTATACTTTATCATACTCGAGAGGTTATCCATCTTTATGAATCTCTATAGGATTAGATTATCTAGTTTCACTGCCTCACCCATGAGGAAATCCAATAGAAAATTGACTGGTGGAAGATCACGACTTCTATCTTCATTACAAGCTCAATCTTGGGTGTTAGCATTCCAGGTCCCCACATGTGGTCTTTCCCAAGTCAAGTTCTTTTGCCAATTCAATCATCTTCAAGAAATCCCTATCCATCCTCTCATTATCCCCAAGAAGATTGTTCACAAAGCTTCGAATATCCCCTATTTCAAGAAACTTTGGGAGTCATGCCAATCCATAGAACAGAAGAAGGGGTCTTTCTACTTTTTCCATCAAAAGATGTGATCAAGGCCATGCAAAAAGAGAAAACGCAAAGTAGGGAGCTACCAAGGGAATAAAGAAGACTCCGACTCTGCTTTTTAAGACTAGTCTTTAGAATAGCATAGTTCCTCTTTCTCTATTTACTTTTAAGCTTTTATTTTTTATTTTTTGATAAAAAAGGGAAAACTATTGTTGATCAGACTTCTATGTGTGATGTGCAACAAACTAATAGTGATATTGTGGTACAACCTGAAATGAATAGTATTCCACATCAGATTGTGAATTATCCTCAGGTTGTAGGCAGACGAAGTGTAACAATTGATCACCAAGAGTAAATGCTCGATGATGAGATATTACAGCCTCCCATCCATGTGAATTCCCAAGACAATCATACTCATAAAGGGGTAGATCCATCTACTAGCAAAGGTACTTATGAGATCATTGGAACACACAAAGAACTTAAAGAAAATAATCTACAAATTTTGGAGGATTCTATTAGCACTATGGAGCATTTGATCCAAAACAAAATTCCTGGGGATACACCTATAGATCATACCCATGTAGAAGGTTACCAGGCATATTACCACAATGGCAATGTTGCTCGATTATTGGATGAGGATGTGTCATCAGACCAATTTGAAGAAGTAAACCAGAAGTGGATCTTTCCATTTCTCCATCTCAGGTATCATCTTCCCCATCTTCCTCTAATTCTCACACCAAGATTCATAACAAACAAGGTAAGAAAAACAAGAAGAGCGGTTCTTCAAGTAGAAAGAAACACCCCTTTAGACGTACTTAATGATAATTGGTTGTTGGAATATAAGGGGTCTCAATAGTTCCCCTAAGCAAATGGAAATTTCCAAATTTATCTTTTCAAATCACATTAATATTTTGGAGATAACTGAATCCAAGGTTAGGGTGCCTAACCAAGATGTTATACAAAATCGTATTCTTCCTAACTGGAATTTTGTTATAAATAGACTCCCTAATTTTGTTGATAGAATTTGGGTCGGTTGGAACCCTAATAAAGTTTCCTTAAGTGTCCTGAAGAACACTAGGCAACTTATCCATGTTCTTATCAAAGACCTTAATAATTCTTTATTATTTGAAGCTTCTTTTGTGTATGGTTTTAACACTATTCAAGAGAGGAGATGCCTTTGGCTTGACCTCAATGCTATTTCAGTCTCCGTTGGTGCTATTCCCTGGGTTACCCTTGGAGATTTCAATGTTGTTCTCAACTCTAAAGAAAAATTTGTGGGTAATCCTAGAAGAGACCAAGGGGCTAAGGAATTTAACGCGTGTGTGAATGCTTCCTGCCTTGTAGATCTCAGATTCACACGTATCTTCTTTACATGGACTAACAGCTGGTACAAGGAGATTCTGGATAGAGCTCTTATCAATCAAGATTGGCTTGGCAAATTCCCATCAGCTTTTGCAAAATTTCTTCCTTTTGGTATCTCTGATCATGCATTCTCCTATTCTTGTTAGAATGGATGATGCCAGTCAAAAGAAAGGACATTCCTTTAAGTTCTAGAACTATTGGACTTCTTTGGACAAGTTTGACGATTTGGTTAAGAAATCTTGGGCTAGAAATGTTGAAGGAAACTACCAATTTCAATTATGTCATAAACTTAGGAATCTCAAATCTGAGGTCAAAAAATTTTCAAAAGATTCTATTGGTAGAAAAAACTTATTGTGGATAACGCTAGGGAAAACTTTATGCACTGTCAAAGACTCCTTGATGAGCACCCCTACGATTTAAATTTAGAAGATCATGAACTTCACGTCATGCAATGCTTTTTAGAGGCAATTCGTGTGGAAGAGGAAGTGATGAGACAAAAATCTAGAGTCCAATGGCTTGAAGCGGGGAATAGGAACACCACCTTCTTTCATCAGTCTATTAAGAATCGTAGAAACAGAAAATGGATTGTGTCCCTCCTCTTACCTAGTGGGGATCAGACTCATAATGAAAAGGATGCACAAAATGAAGCCATTAGGTATTTTAAGTCCATGCTTGGTTCCCTTGCCACTAACAACTATCCAGGCATTAATGTACTCAGAAATATTATCCATAAAAGGATCTCCACTGATGCTTATTTGATTATGGATAATATTCCTAGCAATGATGAGATCAAGGATGCTATGTTTAGCATCCATAGCAACAAAGCCCCTGGTCCTGATGGGTATAATGCTCATTTCTTCAAAGAGACATGGAATATCACCGGTGCCCTTGTTACTCAAGCTATCAAAGAATTTTTCACCCAAGGAGATTTTTAAGAGAATCTAAAGCTACCATAATTGCTCTTATTACTAAAATTTCCAATCCTTCTAATATGAACGATTTTAGACCTATTTTGTGTTGCAATACTATTTACAAATGTATATCTAAAATTATTGCCAAAAGACTCCAACTTATCGTACCTGATCTTGTGGATAATGCTCAATCGGCATTTATTAAAGGTTGGAAGATAAGTGATAACAATCTTTTAGCTCAGGATCTCATGAGGGACTACCACAAAAATGATAGGTCATCCTCGTGCTGTGACTAAGATTGACCTTATGAAAGCCTATGATAGTGTTAGTTGGAGGTTTTTACTGGACTTAATTGACGTCTTGGGATTTCCTCCCAAAATGCAACTTTGGATTAAAAATTGTGTGACTAGTACTAAATACTCCATTAACTTTAATGGGGAATCTATTGGGTACTTTAATAGGGCCAAGGGTCTTTGACAAGGGGATCCTCTATCCCCTTATCTGTTTGTTCTTGTGATGGACACTTTAAGTCAATTGATTAAATATAATATTCAAGGATCTTCCCACTTTATATATCATTGGAAGTGTGATAAACTGAGTATCCCATCTTTGCTTTGCTGATGATCTAGTATTATTGTTTCATGGTGATGAAGAATCAGCTCATCTCATGAAAAACACTCTTACTCAGTTCTATGAGCTCACTGGTTTAATTATTAATACTAGTAAGAGTTTTTTATTTACTTCTAGTATTGAGGATAATGTTGTTAATTCTATATGCCAAATCTTCCAAGTTACTATTAGTTTCCTCCCCCTAAAGTATCTTGGTGTTCCTCTTATCACCTCTAGACTAAAAAAAGGGGATTGTAATGAGCTTATTGATAAAATTAGTTCTATAATAACGTCTTGGACTTTTAAATGCCTTTCTTATGCAGGTTGCTTACAATTAATTCACTCTGTGCTAGCAGGTATGCAAAACTATTGGGCTTCCCAAGAGTGTCATCAAGGAAGTTTGAGGAAATTTCTTTGGTCTAGAGGCATAGAGAAAGCCTATGGGGCTAAGGTAGCTTGGGACATCATTTGTACCCCTAAAGAGGAGGGGGTTTGGGTTTGAAAAATCTTGTCCAACTCAATAAAGCCCTGAATTTAAAACACATTTGGTCCCTTTTTCTCTTAAAAGATAAAAGTTTTTGGGTGGTTAAGGCCCTTTCTCAGAGTTCTTGGTATTGGATGAAACTCCTTAACCTTAGAGACATGGCTAGACCCTTATTGAAACATAAAATTGATAATGGTTGTGGTACCTTTTTGTGGTATGACAATTGGCACCCTTTAGGTCCTCTGCTGGATAAGTTTAACCCTAGAGTTGCTTATGATGCATCCATACCCTTAAATGCAAAAGTTAAAGATATCATCGTGGAAGGGGATTGGCAATGGCCTCTAACTAACACTTTAGAGCTCATGGATATTCGGGATCACATGCCCGAATTATCTACCCCTTCTGATAATAGTGATAGAGCCATTTGGATTCCCTCTCCCAATGGGAATTTTAAGCTTGCTCATACTTGGGACCACCTTAGAGAAATTTGACCTAAGGTTCCTTGGCATCGTCTTATCCGGTTCCCTGGGAATATTCCTAGACATGGTTTTATATCTTGGTTAGCTATTCTTAACAGATTATCTACTCATGACTGGATCTATCACTTCACTCCAGGCCTTTGGCTTGTGTTTTATGCCACCAAGGTATGGAGTCACATGGACATTTATTCTTTAGTTGTTCATTCTCTTCTTTCACTTGGCAAGGCTTATTGCACCGGTTGGAGATACCCTCCTACAATTCCCATTGTAGCTCTTTTGTGTCTCGGGCTACTAGGACTTGGAAGAAGAATATTTCTAACCACACTATCCCAAAAATGTGACTTGGCTTGGTGGTCTATAATATTTGGAAAGAAAGAAATGATCGTACATTCAACTGCGAAGCCAATACTAAAGAGAGAATCCTTGAAGAGATCTACCTTCAGATTACTATACAAATCCAAATTAAGTGGAGAAATGATCCTCATCTCCCAAATTATGTTGCTAGATGGAATTAATTTGTAATTTTTAATTTGTCTCCTAGCTTGTGTAGGAGGTTTTTGCTGTCTTATTTGCTTGCGATTGCCCTTGTGCTCTTTTGTTTCTCTGTTAGGGGGTCACCTGTCTCTCCTTGATTTGGAGCCTTTTTGTTTCGTGGGTCTATTTCTTGGTCATGGTCATAGAAAGATTCCCATTCGTTGATGTATCATCTGATGCCTGTCATTGAGTTGATGGTATACCCTGGGGTATGCCCCTTGTATTTTGTATAGTGCCACTTGGCTTTTTCTTTTATTGATTCACCCTTTCCAGAAAAAAAATTAGGGAAGATTGCACCATACCTTGATAATTATGCAAATCCCATGATAAATCCTGTTATGAATACGATGAAGTTCTTCCCAGGCATGGGCTTAGGCTATAGGTAGCAGGGTATATCCAATTTTCCAAATTTCATAGGGCAGAAGAACAAGAATGGTCTGGGGTACACACCAACAAAGGGGAAAGCTAGCAAGTCCAAGGGCACCGAACCTCTCAAGAAGACTCTCAATGGCTCTTTCATCAAGGAAGGGGAGGACTTCTACTACTGTGGCTACCCAGAGCCTTGGTATGACCATGATACAAAGAAGAGGATCCTCCATTTTGATATCTTCTTTGAGTGCGAGCCATTGGGAAAGGAGTAGTGGTACAAGGTTATAGAAGAGGGACAAGCTAAAGAGATCGTATAGGCAGATTGGGCTGAGAACATTGACCAAGAATCTATGAAGCTGCTATTGAGGGATGGACCTAAGGATGAGGAAGACATGGACCAAGAAGTGATGGCACTACAAGGGTCAAAGACGGACGTCTCCAAATTCATCATGAAAGCTGAGGGAGAGCACAAGAATTCAAAGCATGAGGAAGCACTACCTTCAAAAGGGGACTTTTCTAAAGTTTTCGAGTCTGTAACCGAATCCAGCCTGTTAGTGGACTGGAAGTTGTTTTTCATTCTATCTTTAAGTCTGTTACTTGGGGTAAGAAGTTTGATGAGTCCGATGTCAAGTCTGCTATCGAGTCTATGAAGAACTTTCAAGCTATTAATAAAATGAACTCCGATTCTGCTTACTTTGACGTGTCTAATTTTGAATGCATAGATCCTAATGAGAATGATGAAATTCCCACTGATTTAAAAAGGTTGATCGAAAAAGATGAAAATGAATCAGCTCAAAAAGTAGTGGAAGATACTTTGTCAATAAACCTAGGAACTGAGAAGGTTCCCCAAGAGGTCCAAATTGGTTTAACACTTACTCAATGTGAAACCCAAGAATTGACTGCTTTACTTAAAGAATTTCAAGATGTTTTTGCTTGGTCCTATGAGGACATGCCCGGAATCGACCCTGAAATTATCGAACACAAAATCCCTCTTTTTCCTGGATCCAAACCTGTTAAACAAAAACTGAGGGGAATGAGACCTGAGCACCAAAATTAAAGAAGAAGTTGACAAATAGTTACAAGCCGATTTCCTAATTGTAACCAAGTATCCGGAGTGGATGGCTAATATTGTACCTGTGCTTAAGAAATATGGTAGAGTGCGTTTATATGTAGATTTTGAGATCTAAACAAAGCTAGCCTTAAAGACGACTTCCCACTCCTACATATAGATATCCTAGTTAATAACATCGCCGGGTACGCACTGTTGTCATTCATGGATGGGTTTTCAGGATACAATTAGATACTCATGGCACTGGAAGATAGATAAAAGACCACCTTTGTCACACATTGGGTACATTCTGCTATAGAGTAATGTCGTTTGGGTTAAAGAATGCTGGGGCCACATACCAAAGGGCTGCTACTACATTATTGCATGATATGATTCATAAGGAAGTAGAAGTGTGTGTAGATGATATGATAGTAAAAGTGAAGGAGAGAGAAGATCAATTAGGAGCCCTGAGGAAATTCTTTAAGAGGTTGAGGGAGTGTAGGTTGAGGTTGAATCCAAAGAAGTGTACGTTCGGGGTGACTGCAAGGAAACTATTAGGATTTTTAATCACCAGGAGGGGCATATAAGTAGAACCTGTTAAGATCAAGGCGATTATGGAGATGAAACCACCTAGGTCGGAGAAGTAGGTAAGGAATTTCCTAGGAAAAATCCAATTCATAAGTTGTTTCATTTCAAAGCTGATTAACACTTGTGAGTCGTTGTTCAAACTATTAAAGAAGGAGGAGAAATTTGAGTGGAGAGAGCCCTGTCAAAAAGCCTTCAAGAAGATCCAAACCTACCTGTAGAACCCATCCATCACCCTTGCTTCTATATCTATCAATAACCGGGAATGACATGGGATGTATGCTAGCTCAAGAGGACGATGAGGGCCATATGGATAAAGTCATATACTACCTGAGTAATAGGATGGTCGGATATGAACTTAAGTACAAACCATTAGAGAAAACCTATTGGGCCTTAGTTTGGGCTTCCCGCCGACTTAGGCACTACATGTTATCTTTTCCTGTATTGCTCATAGCCCAGATGGACCCGCTAAAGTACCTGTTTGAAAAGCCCAAACTGATAGGAAAGATGGCCAATTGGACTCTGATGCTCGCAATCATGAGGAAATCCGTCAAAGGGAGAGCGATAGCAGAATTCTTAGCTAACCGAGCAATAAATGGGGATGACACTGAAGAATTCCCATTCCCTAATTAGGATCTCATGGCTATTAGTTAAGAGACATGGAGAGTGTACTTCGATGGAGTCGCTAATCAGAAGGGATATGGAGTTAGGATAGTACTAGTATCTCAGGATGGTGCTCACACGCCATTTGCTGTCAAACTGAACTTTGCCATCACTAACAATATCAGCAAATATGAGACTTGCACAATTGGACTAGAGATGGCCCTAGAACTAGGGGCAAATAGGGTTGAAGTGTTTGGGGAATCCAATTTGATAATTTTACAAGCTAGAGGAGATTGGAAAGTGAAGGAGGAGAAGTTGAAATCCTATCATGAGTACTTAGATATTTTGCAGGCAAGATTTGAGGATATCACATTCTTCTACCTACCTCGGGACGAGAACCAATTCGCGGATGATTTAGCCATCCTAGCCTTGATGATAGAAATACCTGTTGGAATAGCCATGAGACCCTTGATCATAGAAAGAAGAGAGAACCCATCCTACTGTTGTGTTACTAACCTAGAGGACAAAGAGGAGTTACCTTGGTATAGTGACATCTGGAAGTTCATAAGTGAGCAAGGATACCCTAAGGGAGCCACAAAAAAAGATAAGAGAGCAATAAGGAGGTTTTTTTTTTTCGGAAAAGAGGGTAAAAAAAACGTCCTGTGTTTAGATAAACGTAAAGCTGAAAGGATGATGGAGAAAATTCACGCAGGGGTATGTTGCCCTCATATGAATGGGCACATGTTAGCAAAGAAAATAGTGAGGCCGGGGTACTATTGGTCCACCATTGAACATGAATGCTATAAGTACGTAAGGAGATGTCACTGTTGTCAGATCTATGCGAATCTTATGCACACCGTGCATACTCGTTGGTGTATGGGATGGAGCCATACCATACTCATTGGTGTATGGGATAGAGTCTGTATTACCGATAGAACTAGAAATACCATCTTTGAGGGTAATGGCCGAATGTGAGGTAAAGGAATCCCAATGGTTAATGGAAAGATATAAAGAGCGGACACTGATAGATGAGAAGAGATTGAAAGCAATGAACCACATCTCGAAATATCAACAGAGGATAGCTAGGGCTTACAACAAGAAGGTTCGCCCAAGGAAGATTACTGAGGGTGACCTAGTCTTAAAAGAATTGAGAGTGCCAGTTTTTGATCTAAGAGGAAAGTTTAAGCCTAATTGGGTCGGACCCTACCTAGTTAAGACCATTCTCAAAGGGGGAGCAGCTTACCTAACGGACCTGGATGACCTTGAATTCAAAGAACCCATTAATCTTGACTGCCTCAAGAAATACTATGTTTAGCCCAGCCATGCACATCCTACCCGAACTACGTAAACGGACCTGATTCCCGCTAGGGGATATGTAGGCAGCTGGAGACAGGTTCGGTCCAAGTCCTTAAGCCATTCCCATTCATTTATTACACTAGGAGCAAGTCCTTTCCAATCTTGATTTTCTTTGACTGTCCCTATACTAGGGGCAACCCCTGCCTTGAAGCCTAATCCTTCTTTTAAAAGGGCTAGCCCATTCTTAAACCAAACAACAATGTAGATTTTAATAGAGCCTTGGAGTGACAATCTACTGCTTATGGAAAGAGAGAAATAATAGAGCCTTCAAGAACACCTCCCACACCAAAGAAATTCTCCTGAAGAATATAATCTCGCAAGTGAATGCACAAATCAGGGTCAAGTGGAAACACCATGCACATTTAGATAGAATTATCTATAATTGGAACTAGAAGCCCCTATTTGTGAGTTTTGTTGTCTCCTATTTTAGGAGCTAATACCTTGTTGTGGTTTATTTTGGCTAAGTCGAAGCTGGCTTGTTTGTTTGGAGTAGATGGCTCAACGTTTTAAAAGTCGACTTTTCAAATTGTCTGTTTTGCTTGTTTGGAGGCTGTAGTGTCTTGTGTTGTATCCTGGTAGTTAGTGAGTAACTCTCAGGGGTTTTATTTTGTCCTTTTGTTGTTTGCTTTGCTTCATGTCCTCATGATTTGAGCTTATTGTAATATCCTGGGGTATGCCTCTTGTATTTTGTTTTTTTTTTCTTTTCTTTTGGAATATATTTACCACTTTCCGAAAAAAAAACAATGTAGATTTTAGGGAAAAGATTCAGGCATGCACTCAAAAGATTAAAATAAAATGGCTTGGAACCAATAAGTCAAGCATGATAAAATTGGCATAACAAAGAATAAGTGAAGAACTGAAAACAGACTAAACAAGGAAAATTCTCAAGATTAAAGATTTTATTGATTAAAGTGTCATCCCACTATCAAAAAATAAAAAATAAAAGCTTAAAAGTAAATAGAGAAAGAGGAACTATGCTATTCTAAAGACTAGTCTTAAAAAGCAGAGTCGGAGTCTTCTTTATTCCCTTGGTCGCTCCCTACTTTGCGTTTTCTCTTTTTGCATGGCCTTGATCACATCTTTTGATGGAAAAAAGTAGAAAGACCCCTTCTTATGTTCTATGGATTGGCATGACTCCCAAAGTTTCTTGAAATAGGGGATATTCGAAGCTTTGTGAACAATCTTCTTGGGGATAATGAGAGGATGGATAGGGATTTCTTGAAGATGATTGAATTGGCAAAAGAACTTGACTTGGGAAAGACCACATGTGGGGACCTGGAATGCTAACACCCAAGATTGAGCTTGTAATGAAGATAGAAGTCGTGATCTTCCACCAGTCAATTTTCTATTGGATTTCCTCATGGGTGAGGCAGTGAAACTAGATAATCCAATCCTATAGAGATTCATAAAGATGGATAACCTCTCGAGTATGATAAAGTATAGAGAATGTGGAGACATGCTTAGGGGGACTCACGGGTTTGGTGCACTCAAGAATCCATATCTGTAGCAAGACCATGGACCCATAGAGGTTTTCTACAGAATACGCTACAGCCCTGTCTAATCCGATTATGGTTTCAACCAAGCAGATCATCATTGGATTCTTCCACTTTCTTACCTCAACAGTTACGTCAATAAGTTTCTCATCTGCCATGGTAGTACCGTCATTGAAGAGAAAGTGGGCAATCAAACACAAAGCAAGAAAACCTCGCTTATGTTCACGGGCATTGGTGGGGTCATCCGAGGAAAAGTACTTGGTAAGGGGGAACAATAAGACGCGACCCTCTATGATATGATCATCGCATTCAGGAAGAATCAGCCCGCTTAGGGAAGACAAAAGGGGAGAATACCTAGAATGATAAGATGGAAGCACGAGTTCGAACTCATAGTCATAGCCTAGCATAACGGAGAATTCTTCAAGATTGGGCATAGCTCCTTATAGTTTAATCAAAAAACATGATACTTGGTATCCCAAAAAAAGATCACAGCCTCCATAAAGTTTCTTTGAGGCCTCATTTGATAGAGAGAGAATAGGCTATCCAAACCATAAGGTTGGAAATAATGGCGATCAAGGTCGCAGAATGCATCCATCCATTTAAAGAGGGCATGAACCATGATGGTTGCCATTGAAGAAGGTTGTAGGCATAAATATAAATGAAAAGGGGCAGTTTCTAGGGCTTATATAGAGTATCAAGTCGAATTTGGGAAGAGTTGGGAGTCCAAAGTCAGAAAGAAGTCCAAAAATTGCCAAAATTCGTCAAAAGTCACAAAACTATCTGAGAGCCATGGTTGCCCTTATGTGACTGCCGTGTGGCACTCTTTAGTGTTGCGTGGGCCCTATGAGTGCTGTGTGGCACCCTTGAGTGCCACAATGGCTCCCCACCATCCCTCATTTGTGTAGATGCATCCTTACGCATTTTCGTTGGTTTTGGGCCTCCGCTTTGGGTCCGAACGAACGTTTATGTTCGTTTAAAGTCCTGTCATGTGTGTAAAAGGCCCTAGTTTGCATTTTAAATCATTCATTCCCAGTCATGAAAGAGTCATAAGAGTCCTAGAAGCTCCCCCAAGAGAGCATGTTACTCAAATAACTCAAAAGAAAGAGTTTAAATGAAGATGCAAAGGGAAAGGTCCAGAAGTGCAATCCATATCAAATACAATCATCCATAATAATTCATAGCATGAAAGATAGAGCATATAGCTAGTCTCAAGGGCGTCTCTTGACCGCATTTGCCATTCTTGGCCACACTCGTGGCAATTCTTCCTTTTCCTCCTCGTCTTCTTCAATGATGACATGACGGGAAGAAATAGAATGCCTAACCGGCTTCGGCATTGGTCTAGTAGGAGGTTGGTGTGATGATGATTTCCCCAATCGCATCTCCAATTCTACTATATACCTATGGCTGTCATATATTTCATTGCATTTAAAGGAAAAGAAACTGTTAATCAAATCAAGAAAAAGGGAAAAGTGAGAACGAGAAAGCATGCATGCATTCATTAAATTCACGAGCGTAAAAGAATAACTTGCACTAGTTTGTGGATATGCTCAACTTACCATGCTTGTCTTTTTTACATCAAACTGGGCGGAGCAGAACTGTAGAGAGCGTTTAGCCGATTTAAGCTATAAATAAGAGGGAAGGAAGAAAAATTAGAGAATTGTCATGAAACTAGGGGCAAGGCTTGGGAGTTTTACCTTGTGTTCTAGTCGGCGAATATTAGAAGGATTAGAAATTTTAGGAATAAGAGCAATTATGGTTGCATTAGACTCTTTTAAAAGTTCTCCTTGGGTGAAAAATTCTTTGATAGCTTGAGTAACAAGAGTACCGGTGATATTCCATGTCTCTTTAAAGAAATGAGCATTATAACCATCAGGACCCGGGGCTTTGTTACTATGGATGCTAAACATAGCATCTTTGATCTCATCATTGCTAGGAATATTATCCATAACCGAATAAGCATCAGAAGGGACCCTTTTGTGGATAAAATTTCAGAGCACATTAATGCCTGGATAGTTGTTAGTGGCAGGGGAACCAAGCATGAACTTAAAATACCTAATGGCTTCATGTTGTGCTTCCTTTTCATTATGAGTCTGATCCCCATTAGGTAAGAGAAGGGACACAATCCATTTCCTGTTTCTACGAATCTTAATAGACTGATGAAAGAAGGAGGTGTTCCTATCCCCCGCTTCAAGCCATTGGACTCTAGATTTTTGTCTCAACACTTCATCTTCCACACGAATAGCCTCTAAAAAACATTGCCTGAGGTGACGTTCTTGATCTTTTAAATTTAAATCTTGGGGGTGCTCATCAAGGAGTCTTTAACAGTGCATAAGGTTTCCCCTAGCAATATTCGCATTAAGTTTTTCTCTACCAATAGAATCTTTAGAAAATTTTTTGAGCTCAGATTTGAGATTCCTAAGTTTATGACATAATTGGAACTGGTAGTTTCCTTCAACATTTCTAATCCAAGTTTTCTTAACCAAATCGTCAAATTTGTCCAAAGAAGTCCAATAATTATAGAACTTAAAGGGATGGCCTTTCTTTTGACTAGCATTATCCAATCTAACAAGAATAGGAGAGTGATCGACACTTAACCCACATCTAGCACTATAAAAGCATGCATACACTCTTGCATATCATTTTCTTGGACATTAGAATCTACATATAGATAGAAAGAGAGCTGGAAGAAACTAGGGAGTGAGAAGAAGAAGGAAGAATTTAGAAGGAAATCTACAGTTCATCTCCCTTCCCTTGAACACACATCCATACATACACCCATATACTTATCAACACAACCATAGGGACTTAGAAACTGTTAGAAGAAGTTATTAGAAGAAAAAGAGGTGTAGAATCAAGAAGATTTGAAGAAGAAGAAGCTTCCACCATAGAAGCTTGAGTTCAAGCTTCCTTAAGCTCAATTCCTACATCCAACACCCAATTTCAAGCAATTGTGAGTCAACTAACTCACTCTAGAACTTATATAGTGTGTAGTAATGTTTAGTAAGTGTTTGAGGATCTTAGTTTGAAGTTTCCATGCCATACAATATGAGTTTTGAAGTTAAACCCATAGTATAAGAATGCTGTCAAAAATTGCTAGAAACAGAGAAGGAATCTGTTTCTGGCAGAAACTGATTTCTGGGAAAAGGTTCAAGGAACCAGTTTATGGGAGTAACCAGTTCCTGGGTTCTATTTTCTATTATCTTGATTCTTAGGCTTTGTTTGGTTATACCTCGAGTTTGTCAACATGAAACCTTGTTATATGTTTATCAAAAGTTGCTTGTTAGGAACTTAGTCTTAGCAACAAACTTATGCATGTGTTTTATGTGTTAAACTTAAGTTATGTGCTTTGAACTTATGAAATGAGCTTTAATAGTTGTACTTTGACCCCAAGATGAATCTAGATAGTTTGTACTTTACTTTTATCTACATGAGACCTTGTTTTATGAATCTTGGGGACTGCATGATAGTATTATAGACGTATTAACGGACTCATGCATGTGTTTTATGTATTAAACTTGCCAAGGATGCTTTGAACTTATTATACGAGTTTTAATAGTTGTTCCTCGATTCAATGATGGATATATATGGATTATTAGAACTGTTGTAAACATGTCATGCAGTTCATAGGAGCATATATGTTTAGTACCCCAAGCTTAAATTATTGTACATTGCACAAAGAGAACAAATCTAGAAGTTAGCACCAGAAATCGATTAGTATGGAAAAACAGTTTCTAGGACTTCACCCAGAAATCGATTATTGGGAGTGACTGGTTTGTGGGTGTTCTCTTGGGAAAGTTCCCTTAAGGAATATACGAGACCATGAACTGAACGTTAATGTTTATTCGGATTTCATAAGTATATTATAATGTAAAATAGAATGATGGACGTAATAACATAATCTTGGTGGTTATAATCAGAAATTATGTATTGAACCAAACTCAGTAATGAGTGACGCATGCACTGTTGGGGTTATGTGAGAATTTGATACGAACCCCGCCAACAGTGTGACGAAACCCGTGAAACGATTAATGCCTCGGACCATTCTACTGTCAGATTCAAAGGGAAACCGCGACCCAACACCTATAACAGATGCGAACCTTGGTATAAAGGATGAAGACGCCATAATCAAGGATGGAAAACTCGATTGATAAGTCTAGGTATGAACGCCACAGAGTAAATCTGATAAGTTCGAATATTTCTTCAAAGAACCAAAGAGAAAACTCTCACAATATTATTAATGATCAAAACTGCATATTACAAACCCTAAAACTGTTCAAATAGCTGAGGCTTACAGTTGGACCCTATAAGCCTACGAAATATTATGCCCCAAAATAAATTCGCCCAAAATTAAAATAAAACGAAACTAAAGGAATAAGGAAAGTTCCATAGTTGGCATGCAAGCCTACAATTCAGCAATTACGAAAAAATGACAATAAAATTCTAATTTTAGGAAAACTAAAGTTTGACTTCAATCTTGAACTGCTGGCTTATTCTTCTAGAACTTGAATTAGATTGAGACATCTTTGTGGACCAAGCTCCATAGGCCTCCACGAATTTTCCTGAGACCAAACTTCTTGAATTAGCCCATTGAGTGCCTCTTTGAACTTCTTTGCCCGAGCCCTCGTAACTGGTCCAATTGGAATTTGATCTGGTTCCCTTGAAGACGTGCCATGATTTGCATCATTCCCCTCCTCTTGAAAAGGATTTGTCCTCAAATCATCACCTACATCAAAAGGACTCAAATCAGTAACATTAAAAGTAGCACTTACATTGTACTCACCTGGAAAATCTAGCTTGTAAGCATTGTCATTGATGCGCTCGAGAACTTGGAAAGGCCCATCTCCTCGTGGCAGCAATTTGGAACGCCTTTCAGCCGGAAATCTCTCTTTTCGCATATGCAACCAAACCCAATCTCCGGGTTCAAAAACCATCTTGTGACGCCCCTTGTTGGCTTGCTTTGCACATTACTCTGTTCGTCGCTCAATGTTGAGTCTGGCTGTGTCATGAATCTGCTTAACAAAGTCAGCTTTCCTTTGGCCATCTAAATTAACACGCTCAGTCAAAGGTAAAGGAGATAAATCCAACGGAGTTAATAGATTAAACCCATATATAATTTCAAACGGTGAAAATTTAGTAGCAGAATGAATAGATCGATTGTAAGCAAACTCAACATGTGGTAAACAATCTTCCCATGTTTTAATGTTCTTTTGAATAATAGCCCTTAACAAAGTTGACAAAGTCCTATTTACTACTTCAGTTTGACCATCAGTTTGTGGCAGTTTGTGGGTGACAAGTAGTAGAAAATAATAACTTAGTCCCTAACTTACACCACAAGGTCTTCCAAAAGTAACTCAAGAACTTAACATCTCTATACGAAATAATTGTTCTAGGCATACCATGAAATCTTACAATCTCCCTAAAGAACAAATCAGCAACATGTGATGCATCATCCGTTTTGTGACATGGAATAAAATGTGCCATTTTAGAAAAGCGATCTACCACCACAAAAATTGAATCCCTACCCCGTTTGGTCCTAGGCAAACCTAACACAAAGTCCATTGAGATATCAATCCAAGGCTCACTAGGAATAGGCGGTGGTGTGTATAATCCATGGGGTTGCACTCGAGATTTTGCTTGCCTACAAGTTACACATCTTCCATAAATTCTCTCAACATCTCTTTTCATGTGTGGCCAAAAGAAATGCTCGTGTAGGATGGCTAGTCTCTTAGCAACTCCAAAGTGTCCCATTAAACCCCCACCATGCGATTCCCTCACTAACAAATCGCATAATGAACAATTAGGAACACACAACTTATTTTCCCGAAATAAGAAATCTTCATGCCTAAAGAATTTACCTAATTCTTTTTTCTCACAATTCCTATACTCTTAATGAAAATCTTGGTCTAATGGATACAATTCTTTAATGTGTTCAAAACCAAGCAATTTTACATCAAGAGTAGAAATCAATGATACCTGCGAGAGAGAGCATCTGCAACGATGTTTTCCTTACCTTGCTTGTAACAGATGACATATGGAAATGTCTCAATGAATTCCACCCATCGCGCATACCTCCTATTCAACTTGTGTTGGCCCTTCAAATGTTTCAAAGATTCGTGATCGGTGTGAATCACAAACTCCTTAGGCCAAAGATAGTGTTGCCACGTCTCCAATGCTCGGACTAACGCATACATTTCCTTGTCATAGGTAGGGTAGTTTAAGGCTGCCCTACTCAATTTCTCACTAGAGAATGCAATTGGTCGTCCTCCTTGCATGAGAACTGCGCCTATGCCAATACCTGAAGCATCACATTCAATTTCAAATTTTTTAGTAAAATCTGGTAGAACAAGTAAAGGAGCATGAGTTAATTTTTCTTTAAGTAATTGAAATGCCTTATCTTGTTCTTTCTCCCATTTGAATCCAACGTTCTTCTTGATGACTTCGGTAAGTGGGGCGGCTATGCTACTAAAGTCTTTCACGAACCTCCGATAAAAACTAGCAAGCCCATGAAAACTTCGAACTTGGCCGACACTCGTGGGCATTGGCCACTCGCGAATCGCACGAACCTTTTCCTCATCAACCTGTACTCCTTGGGCACTAACAACAAAGCCAAGAAACACAAGATTATCTGTGCAAAAAGTGCACTTCTTAAAGTTAGCAAATAACTTTTCCTTTCTGAAGACTTCCGAAACTGATTTCAAGTGTAGAACATGGTCATCAAAGTTTTTGCTATAAATGAGTATATCATCAAAATAGACAACAACAAATCTGCATATAAAAGTACGCAAGACATGATTCATTAATCACATAAATGTACTTGGTGCATTAGTTAATCCAAATGGCATCACTAACCACTCATATAAACCATGTTTTGTTTTAAAAGCAGTTTTCCATTCATCTCCTTCTTTCATTCTTATTTGATGATAGCCACTTTTTAGATCAATCTTAGAAAATACACAAGCACCATGCAGTTCATCTAACATATCATCCAAGCGAGGGACAGGGTGTCGATACTTTACCGTGATGTTGTTGATGGCTCGACAATCAACGCACATCCTCCAGGTCCCATCCTTCTTAGGAACTAAAATCATCGGAATGGAACACGGGCTCATGATTTCTCTCACGTACCCCTTTTCCATCAATTCACTTACTTGCCTTTGCAACTCCTTTGTCTCCTCAGGATTAGCATGATAGGCAGGTCAGTTTGGAATGGAAGCGCCAGGTACGTAGTCAATTTGGTGTTTGATCCCTCGAGTAGGCGGCAAACTGTGCGGAATCTCTTCGGGCATGACGTCACCAAATTCCTGCAAAAGAAAAACAACAGAACTAGGCAAAGCGGGGTCAATCTCGTTAGTTTTCAGAAATGCCTCCTGATACAATAGTAGAATCATTGGCTGATTTAGAAACATCGCTCTTTTGATTTCACTCGCTTTTACATAGAAATTTGTTTTTCTCTCTATTTTTATCTCTCTAGCCGAATCTCCTCGTTTTTTTTCTCTCTCAACTCTCTCGGCCTCTCTTTTTTCTTCACTCGAATTTTTACTCACTTTCTTTTTCTCTTTCTCTCCTTTTTGAACACTCTCCTTTTGTAACCTCACTTGATCATCATAAACTTGTTATAGGGTTAAAGGTACAAGAGTGATCTACGTTGATTTCGCACAAATGAATATTTGTTCGTAAAGCCATCATGCTTCATGCGCCTGTCAAACTGCCATGGGCGTCCTAGCAATAAGTGTCCAGCATGCATCGGTACTACATCACACATCACTTCATCTTCGTACTTACCAATTCGAAATGCCACTAACACCTGTTTGTTCACTCCCAACTCACCACTATCATTTAACCATTGCAACTTGTACGGCCTAGGGTGTTTCAGCATGGGCAGCCCTAACTTCTCCACCATTATTGTACTTGCAACATTAGTACAACTACCACCATCAATAATCACACTACATACCTTGTCCTTAACATAGCACCTAGTATGGAAGATGTTTTCTCGCTGCACTTCCTCAACTTCTCTGGCTTGCACACTCAATGCTCTCCTTGCCACCAATGTCAATGCAACTGGGGCAACGTACTCCTCCTCAGGAATGTCCTCCAACGGTGGCATATCACCGGTGTCAGAATCGTCATCCTCTGTATCAATCTCACCATTATTTCGCATCACCATAACCCACTTATTTGGACATTGACTTGCTATGTGTCCCCTGCCTTGGCATTTAAAACACTTAATGTCACGATTTCTAGAAGTAGAAGAATCGGATTTATCTTGATTTCCATGGCTGGCCACATCTTGTTTTTGCTCAGTTTTTGGCTTCAACAAAGGCTGCTTCTCATCTCTTTTCAATTATTTGGTTTCTAAGCGGATGTATTGAAATTTTGGCTTGGATTTTGGCTTGGACGTGTGCTGCTGCCCCTCCACTTGAGTTGATTCTCAATTTTAATAGCCATGTGTACCATATCCTCCAATTCAACATAGTGTTGCAATTCCACTGCATTGGCAATTTCCCGATTCAGCCCAACTAAGAATCTAGCCATTGTAGCCTCTCGATCTTCCTCTACATTCGCTCGAATCATAGCAACTTCCATCTCCTTATAATATTCTTCTACACTCCTATTACCTTACCTCAAACTTTGCAACCTGTTATACAACTCCCGATAGTAGTAGCTTGGAATGAACCGCTTCCTCATCACAGTTTTCATCTCCTCCCATGTCTCTATTGGATGCGTCCTATTTCTCCTCCTATTTAGTACCAATTGATCCCACCAAATAATAGCATAATCAGAAAATTCAATGGCTGCAAGTCTTACTTTCTTCAGCTCGGAGTAATTGTGGCAATCGAATACTAATTCCACCTTCTTCTCCCATTCAAGATATGCTTCCGGATCAGTCTTTCCTTGAAACGAAGGAATCTTCATCTTAATACTACCCAAATTATTATCTTCCCGGTTCCTAGCTTCTCTAAACCTAACTTCTCTACCTCGACCACCATATCTCCTATGATTATCTATTGACTCCCGATCATTTTCTTCATCAAAGTCTACCCCAAAATACTCCTCATCATCAACTCTCGCTCTTCTTTGTACATTACGAACATTTTGTGGTTGCCTATGCGGTGTACCCTTTTCAACTCTATCCAATCTCTCAAGTATCGGTTCCAATTCTGCCCTCATCATCCGCCTCATCTCCCCCACTAAAGCTTGCATTTGTAGATTCGTAACAACCGACTATTGAGCCTCTTCATTTGTGACTCTTCCCTGATCTTGGGCCATAATTCCTGCAAGAACGGATTAGAAGTAGAATAGATCCTCACTACACTCCCTCACGTGTTTCTTTTTTTCGGAAAATGGTAAATATATTCCAAAAAGGATGTACAAAAAGTACAAGGGGCATACCCCAGGATAAACAATAAGCTCAAATCATGAGGACATGAAGCAAAGCTAACAACCAAAGGACAAAAATGGGTGGCTCCTGAAACAACAAAACAAAAAGCAGGAGACACTCAAACAACACATTAGGGCATCAAACCCCAATAGCAAACAAGTCTCTCAAACCACAAAATTGAGGATCAATTAGACCCAATTACATAGAATCCTATCTATACTAGGTTAAAGTTTCCATTTCACCCTGATTTGTGCATTGATTTGGGAGATGAGGTTCTTCAGTAGAAGCTCTTTAGGAGTAGAGATATTCTTGAAAGTTCGGTAGTTCCTTTCTTTCCAAAGACCATAAGTGGCCAGTCCAAGGCACATTTTAGGTATAACATGATGAATAGTCTTTCCTTTTAGATTCTGAGCCATCCAATCCAGTGTACCACTCCAAGTGTGCCCTTGCCAAGTTAATCCACTTCTGAGCAGTAAACCCTGCCATACAAATGAAGAATAAGGGCATGTAAAAAATAAATGGTCATGTGTTTCCATATTTGATTGGCACAACATACAAGCTAAAGGGCCACTAGTGAATTTAAAGATTCTATCATGAGTAGACAACCTATACTGAACAGCTAACCAGAGAACAAAACTGTGCCTGGGGGTACACCCAGAAAACCACACAATGTCATGCCAAGGGACCACAGGGTAATGATTCCTCAAATGGTCCCACATGATTGAGGTATTAAACCTGCCATTTGGAGTGACACTCCACTTAATTGTATCACTACAATTGTTAGGTTTATAGAGAGTAGACAGAGCATTTCTAATTTCATTAAGCTCAATGGTGTTTGTACCAGGCCAATTCCAATCCAATCCTTGAATGATGCTATTGACCTTAGCGTTAATGTTAATTGCTGCATCATAAATAATTCTTTCCGAGTATTTATCCACCAGAGGTCCCAAAGGGAGCCAATTATCAAACCAAAGAGAAGTGTGATCTCCATTACCAATTCTATGAATTAGTAATGGTTTAGCGACTTCCCGAAGCTTTAATAATTTTCTCCAATACCAGGAACATTGGGAAGGAATCTTGGCCTGCCAAAGACTCTTATCTTTTAACATATACTGGTGGATCCACTTACTCCAAAGAGATGGATTAGATGGGTCCAATAGGTTACCAATGTGTTTCAAATTTAAAACTGTGTTAACCAGATATTCCTTTAAAACCCAAACCCCCTTCTTTTTTGGGTCTGCACACAGTATCCCAAGCTACTTTGGCTCCTGAGCTAGTATCTGTCTTGCCAGACCAAAGAAATCTTGACATAGCTTGGTTCACTTGCTTTAGGAGAGCCTTAGGCAGTACAAACATGCCTGACCAATAGAGTTGAATACATGCCAAAACAGAGCTAATAAGTTGGGTACGACCCGCATAAGATAAGAATTTTGATTTCCAAGAGTTTACCCTAGCACAAATTTTATTGACCAAACCCTCACAATCCTGCTTTTTAAGTTTTGTAGTGATTAAAGGAACTCCAAGGTATTTAATGGGAAGGTTGCCTTGAGCAAATTGAAGAACTTGAAGAATATCAACCACCAAACTATCCTCTGTATTAGAGAAAAAAAGGCAACTTTTTCCATTATTAGCTTGTAGACCACTGAAATTGAAAAACTGGTTAAGGGTGGTCCTTATCAATTTAGCAGAGTTCACATCCGCATTAAACAAAATGAGGAGATCATCGGCAAAACAAAGATGTGAAATCTTTAATTTGTCACATTTCCAATGAAAGGTGAAGGACTCCCTATTAATATTGTGTTGCAAAAGTTGACTGAAAGTATCCATTATAATAACAAATAAGTAGGGGGAAATAGGATCACCTTGTCTTAGACCTTTGGCACCATCAAAATAGCCCACAGATTCACCATTAAAGTTAATTGAATATCTAGGAGTAGTTACGCAAGCAATAATCCATTTCTTCAGGTTAGGAGGGAAACAAAGCACATCCAATAAATCAATAAGAAATTCCCAACTAACACTATCATAGGCCTTCATAATATCTACCTTAGCAGCTGCTCGAGGTTTTCCTGTTTGCCTATGATAGTCTCTAAGGAGATCTTGGGCCAAGAGAACATTATCACTAATTCTCCTACCTTTCACAAAAGCTGATTGAGCCTGATCAATAAGATTAGGAAGGATCATTTGTAGTCTGCTAGCAATGATTTTTGAAATACACTTATAAACAGTATTACAACAAGAGATAGGCCTAAAGTCACTCATCTTAGTTGGATTAGGGACCTTAGGGATAAGAGCTAAAATAGTTGTATTAGATTCCCTCAGCATTTCCCCACTTAGGAAGAATTCTTTAATAGCAGCTGTGATAGAAGCACCAACGATGGCCCAAGAATCTTTAAAAAAGAAGGCATTATACCCATCTGGGCCAGGGGCCTTAGTACTATGCATGCTAAAGAAATCCTTTTTAATCTCGTCATCAGACGGGATCCTATCAAGGTCCTCCTGTAGGACATCAGGAATTCTTTTGTGAACAAAATTCCTAATAGCGTCTTTACCAGGATAGTAAAGTATCTTAAAGCTTCCCCTTTAGCCTCATCACAAGAAGAAGTAAAGTTACCATCGGGTTTTTCGAGTACAATAATTTTCTTAAAGTTCCTTCTTTCCTTGATGGATAGATGGAAATATCTAGAATTTTTATCACCAGCGTCTATCCATTGTATCCTAGATTTCTGTTTAAGAACTTCTTCTTCAATCCAAATAGCTTCCAAAAAGTTTTTCAAACAAAGTTTTTGCTGTTCAATGAGAGCGGTATCACATGGATGATTAAGCAAAGAAGCTTGGACAATTTTTAGAGCCTCTCTAGACTCGTCAGCTTTGACCTTCTCTTGACCAATAGAGTTCTTTCCAAATTTTTTCAGTTCTTGCTTAAGAATCCTAAGTTTATGGCAGACTTGGTATTGGGCAGTCCCTTTTACTTGTTGTGTCCAAGCAAATTTAACTACATCAGAATACTTATCCAGTTTAGTCCAATAGTTATAAAATTTGAAAGCTCTACCTTTTCTCCTACAATTTCTATCAATATGGACAACAATGGGAGAATGATCAGATATACCTGGGGCCTGGAAATGGGCAAAAGAGTCTGTAAAGGAGTCCAGCCAATTCTGATTAACCAACGCTCTATCAAGTTTCCTTTGGGTGAAGTCTGGTCTCCCATATCTTCTGTTACACCAAGTGAAAAACTCTCCAACAGATTTAAGGTCAACTAAACAACAATCATTAGTAACTCTTTGGAAATCATACATGTCATTGTCCCATCCATGGTTGTGATTCGAGATTTCATTTGGACATAAGGTAACATTAAAATCTCCCAGAGTTATGTAATTGGTGGCAATAGTGCTAGCATGGATAGATCGTAATTAGACCAAAGCTCGTTTCTAGGTTGAGCAGTATTGAAACCATAAACAAAAGATGCTTCCAAGTAAATTGTTTTATCATCATTTTCAATACTAACATGAATAACTTGGGAAGTTGTTTTAAGCACTTTGAGACAGATAACGTCAGCATTCCAACCAATCCAGATTCTACCAACAGAACCAGGGCTGCTATTAGTGATACATTCCCAATGTTTGAAAACTTTCTTTTTTATAAAATCCTCATTAACTTGTTTGACTTTAGTTTCCACAATACTTAAAACATCAATTCTGTTATCATAAATAAACTTAGCAACTTCAGTTTGCTTTAAGGCCAAATTAAGGCCTCTGATATTCCAACATCAAATAATCATTAAGAACGTTTTGACGATTGTTTCTTTTTTCCTGAAGAACGATTATTTTTGTTCTTCTGGCTTTGATTAATATGTTGCTTACCACCTGAGGAAACAAGAGGGGGGGAAGAATTAACCTGGCCAGTAGAGGGAGAAGCTGCTGGACCATCAGAAAGTGCTATAGTGGGATCAAAACCAAGGCCTGCAGATCCCTTCCCATCTGCCTGTTGTTTAGCTGACATCTTTGGGCTAGAAGGGTAAGCATTTGTAGAACTAAGGCACTTAGTTTCATCCCCACCTGCAGGAAGCTTAGTTGTTTCAGTGTCAATCAAGATAGGAGGCTCAATGGAGGTTCCATCTTCAATCAGGGAAGGTATCATATTCGGAGCATCTCCTTTTGTCTTATCATCTTCATCTTGAGTATCTCCCAATGCTAAAAATTGGTTGGTTGTAGTAACTGCTTTGGCTTTTGCCTAATTATGTGTCCCTTTAGGGAATTGGGAGGTACTAGGAGCAGCTAGGTTCAAATCAGAGTTGGAAGGATGCATTTCCCCACTAGCTTTGTTAAGATCAGAAACCAAGTTAGCCTCCTCGCTTCTATCATCAGTAGTATCCTCATACACCAATTTACCTTTACCTTTAACTAACCATGGGTCTTCAATCTTGGTGTTAGCAGCCTTGGGATCTGAAATTGTGTGATGTTGCACCTTATGAACTTTTGGAATCTTTGAGCAATCATGCCCAAACCTCTTGCACTTGGCACACCTGATTGGGGTCCACTGGTACTCCACATCTATAGTTATTTTTCCAGTCTCATTGCCCTCAACTTGGATATCAAAGTTTTTCAGAAGTTCAAACTCAGCATTTACCTCAATGCATATTCTAGCATAAGATATTCTTCTACAACTTGCTGTCATTCGGTCAACATGCAATGGTTTCCCAATGACGCTAGCTATGTGGCTAAGCCCTTCTTGAGTCCAGAACTCGAGTGGGACATTAAAGAAATGAACCCAGATAGGAACAGAGGAAGGAACTTCTTTGTCTAAGACAAGACCTGGATGCCATTTCTTAAGCATGATAGGTTGACCTGCAACATACCAAGGACCTCCTTCCAAAACTTTTTCACAGTCATCATTTGTGTGAAACTTGAAGAAAAAATATCCTGAGTCAGTTGCCAACATATCAACTAAACCCTGATTAGACCACAACTTCCCAGTAGCATTTTTTACCAGAGTATATGGGAGCTTCTTACCTATGAATGACCCCACAAGGGTGTTAACCCATTGTGTACTACCCACGGATGGTAACTCATTTGGAAGCAGAAAAATCTTCCCATCTTCCCCCAATCTGGGTTTAATATAATCCAGTTTAAAGTTTGGGGCAGGGTTACTTTTGACAAGTGAAGCCCAGCTTTTGTTTGGAGGGTGTTTTAACTCCCCTAAGCCATGATTATCCACCACGTTAACTGGGGTAGATAGTGGAAGGGACTGTTTTGCAGCAGAAGCATCATTAGTAAGGCAATGTGGAGAACAGTGTATAGCACTTCCTAAGCCATTTTCGTGGCCTTCCAGAGGGGACAACGTGGCAGAAATTCCGGAAAAAGGACCAGCACTTGTGTGACTAGCCGAAGAGCCAAAAATCTTCAATATTGTATTATTTTTAATGGGCGCCAAATTGGTTGACAGCACATGTGCGTGGGGTGCACTTGCCAAAGGCGTTTGAAGCTCAGTCAGGGTGCCGGGTTTTAAGGGAGCAGCAGGCGCGCCCATGTGCTTAGCAATGTAGCCGTTAGGCTCTTTCATGAGTGGACAGTGGGCCCCTTGCGTAGGAAACAACTTGGTTGAATCAACTAGTCTGCTTTTTGGATCAAACTGAGAGGTTTTAACATCTTCATCAGCATTAGATGATGCTAGGGACCCATGTGGGCCTCAGAAAAATGGTCCTGCAAAATCACTGCTAATAATTTTCTTTGGGCTACCACAGGTAACAAGAAGCTCGGATTGGTAGCCTAACTTAGGAGATAGATCCTGTTGATTTGAAACAATAGCCCCAGCAGAGGGGGCACCAAGAACACCAGCATTTGTTTTTTTAACATGGCATCTTTCCACATTTTCCTCTCTCCATTTCCATGTTGATCATCACTTGAGCTTCCATCAGTGCCACAAATGTCAAAGGGTTTAAATTGATGCTTCCTCCAATCATGGCCAGATCTAAACTCCCCTCTTTTCCCACCAGACTTGTAAGGGGTTCTTCCAATGCTACTTCCACTCCTTGACCCAGATGGAACAAAACTAGAACCTTGCATGGCTTGTAGATTTTCCTTCTCATGTATCAACTGTTGAATCTGCGCTTGGGCTACCTTGAGATTTTTCCTTAAATATTCATTTGAATCTTTAAGCAAACTATTATGGTACTCATGATCCGGTTGCTCATCTTCTTCACTAACATCCACTTCCCCTTCTTCAAGATCTAATTGACCCTTGTTTGAAGGGATATCTTCCCAATCTTCTGGAATCTCAAGAGATTCATCTTCATAATCAGCTTCCTTTTGAGCATATTTAAGCAAATTAGTGACATTCAATGCCCCTTTCAAACCAGATGAGCTCTCCTTGAGATTGTCTGGGGGCTGATTACTATTCTTCAAAACTGTAGACTGTGAAGATGTAATATTTGAGGTAGCAACTTTGGCAACATTAATATCATGAACTCCTTCATCATTTAAACCATAAACCTCAGTACAAGAGGGGTTTGAGATGATAAAATTGATACCAGAAGACACATCTTTAGATTTCTCATTAACCAAGGAGTCAACATGATTCTTAGCTACAGACTTTGTAGAACAAGTGTTCAAATCTCTAGCAGAAGGCCTTGAAACTGGTTTAGCAATGTTGAGAACTCTAACAGCTTGATTTCTATTTGACTCAGTATCGTTAAGAGCTCGAACTGCTTTGTGTTTCTCCATTGAAAGAGGGGTAAAGAAAGAGAGAGAGAGAGAGAGAGAGAGAGAGAGAGAGAGAGAGAGAGAGAGAGATAACAGATGATGTAGAGGATGAAGAAAGGCAAAATTAACCAAATTCTAGAGAGAGGTTGGAGCTTCTCCCTCACTCAAGAATATAATTCACTCGTGTTTACACTCAAAAATCAAGTCGGCTTTTACCCTCTTATGTGCTCACCACTCCTGCCTTTTTCCACTCATAGTAATTCTCACTCAGTTCTTATGAAACTGATCAAACAATGACCAGAATTTCTCAGTAACAATCCACACCCAAACTAGACCAATCAAATTTGGATGTTGAAAGCATGACTAAAAACGAACGCAGATGGCTAGGTTTCCAAAAGCACAAAAAAATGGAATTTTCGGAATTTTTTTTTCACACTATGGAGTAAGGTCAGATTCGGACTCCTTAGACCCCAAATATCATAAAACAAAAATAATGATCTCTTCTCTTCTCTTCTTTTCTTTTCTTTTCTTTTCTTTTCTTTTTTTTTTCTTTTTTTTTTCTCTCTTTTTTTTTTTTGAATAATCAGGCAGACTTCACAGTTCACGTATCTGATTCAGAAACCCTAATTCCCGAGAAGGAAAAAAAACGACAATAACAACGATCATGAGAATGAACAAACACGAAGTAACAAGAGCAAATCACAGATCAGATTCGCAAACCCTAAACATGAAATTCCAGATCGTAATCGAACACCTTTTTTTTTTATACGGTTCAGAAGCGAGAACGAATAAGAAAACGAATAGAAATAAAAACGAATAAGAACAGAACCAGAAGAACCGAATAAGAACAGACACGAAAAAAGATATGATAAACCTGAGACTAGAATTGTGCTCTGATACCAACTGATACGAACCCCGCCAACAGTGTGACGAAACCCGTAACACGATTAATGCCGTGGACCGTTCTACTGTCAGATTCAAAGGGAAATCGCGACCCAACACCTATAACAGATGCAAACCTTGGTATTAAGGATGAAGATGCCACAATCAAGGATGGAAAACTCGATTGATAAGTTTAGGTGTGAACGCCATAGAGTAAATCTGATAAGTTCGAATAGTTCTTCAAAGAACCAAAGAGAAAACTCTCACAATATTATTAATGATCAAAACTGCATATTACAAACCCTAAAACTGTTTAAATAGCTGAGACTTACAGTTTGGCCCTATAAGCCTACAAAATATTATGCCCCAAAATAAATTCGCCCAAAATTAAAATAAAACGAAACTAAAGGAATAAGGAAAGTTCCATAGTTGGCATGCAAGCCTACAATTTAGCAATTACGAAAAAATGACAATAAAATTTTAATTTTAGGAAAACTCAAATTTGACTTCAATCTTGAACTGCTGGCTTATTCTTCTAGAACTTGAATTAGACTGAGACATCTTTGTGGACCAAGCTCCATAGGCCTCCACGAATTTTCCTGAGACCAAACTTCTTGAATTAGCCCATTGAGTGCCTCTTTGAACTTCTTTGCCCGAGCCCTCGTAACTGGTCCAATTGGAATTTGAACTGGTTCCCTTGAAGACGTGCCATGATTTGCATCAGAATTATTTGTGCTATGTTGGGAGTAGCTTATGCTAAGATTAAGCATCAGATAGCTAAACCAGCCGCGGAGGCTCGGATGGTGTAAGAAGGATATAGTTGTTGGGTTGGTGGCCACCAGAGGCCTAGTATGATGACATAATAGTGTTGTGAGTTGGGATTTTGTGTCAGACTTAGTATGGTTGTGATAGGACTTCGTGTTGGGTAAATTGGGAAAATTGGGACTCCATGTCAAGCTTATGTGTTAAGTTGAGTTAACACTTTTGTTCTTCATGACGAAGTGAGGGTTGAGTTGAATACTTGGGTTCTTCATGACGAAGTGAGGGTTAAGTTGAACACTTCAGTTCTCTGGGACAAAAGTGAAGGTCGAGTCGAACACTTCGATTCTCCGTGGGTTAGTAAGAATGCATTGGTTCTTTGTGACGAAGTGAAAGTTTGTGTAAAGTGGGTAGATTCGTTGTTGATGTTGTTGTCTAGAGTTAAGATTTCGAGTCAGGCTCTGGTAGCAGGTTGCTAGAGTATCTTCAAGATATTGAGATTGGTCATGTTGATTATCTGTATTCCCCTTGAATACTTAGTCGGGCACGTTAGTGGTTATAGTTCGATGGTGAGATTGTCAGAGGACTTTAAAAGACGTAATAGAAGCAGTAAACATGTTTTATTTTGTGTGGCTATATAGTTTCCATTTGATTTAGTTTTCTCACTCGGCTTTCATCAGGTGATGACATCCATGTTGCTGGACATTGTCATGTCCAACTTTTTTTTAGATAAAGATTTCATTGGATGTGATGTTGGCCAGGAGGAGCACGAGGAGGAAGAATACACTGAGGAAGATTATGGCTATGCTAGTTAGAGAGAAGACTAGTTGTTGCAATCTTGTAAATGTTTTTGATTGTAACCTCTTGCAGAGGACTTCATTCATCTTTTGTAATAGTTTGTAAGGCCCTAGTGCCATAAGATAATGTTGATCCATGGGTTATAATAGCTGATCTAGTACAACTGTTTCATTGCAATATATGATGTTGGCTTTATCTTGTGTTAGTTATACTTCTTTATTATTTATTAGTCATGGACAATTTGGTGATTCAACCAGTCACGTGCCTAAGGATCAAAGATGGAAATTTTAAATTTTTCCCTATTTTTGCTACGCCACGGCGTGATAGGGATTTTTAGTATCAGAGCCTTAGGTTTAGATGTGTACACCGATTGTCCTACACACTTAAGTTATAAACCATTGCACTCCTCTCCACCTATGAAGATAGTAACCTTATGATAGTTTTATGTTGGACAGGTTAGTATGGCACCTATTTATGTTAAGGATGGATTCAGGGGATTGGATATACTCTGACCATATAGAGCTAGTCGACCCAATACTATATCACCAGAGGGTTTTCCAGAGAGCCCAGTAGCATGTAGAGGAGAGGAGAACATGTGGCATGACATGCACGTGATGGGGATTCACGATCTAGTGATCCTATAGAGGAAGGCACACTATTGAGAGAACAACCTTGGACTCATTCATCAAGAGGCAGTCGGTATGATTCAAGATCGCCATACTTTCAGAGTCATCACTTTTCGAGTATAGTTGAGGCCCCTACCATTACCTACTGAACCACCTCCCTTTATACCCCTACCCCCACCAGAGGAGCCCATAGTTAATGCACTTATAGCTACGGAGCCAGTCATTGAGTCTAGTGGTGAGGATGAGTCTAGTGACGATGATGAGGACGATAAGCCAGAGATGATTATGGAGGAGGATGACGATGGAGAGGATCCAGCAGAGGGCATGGATCCCGTAGAGGATGCTGATCCAATAATAGATGTTGATCCGGCTGAGAATATGGATGAGGGGCCACCCGAGGGAGACATAACTGAGGAGGATCTGGCAGAGGTTGGTGACAATGAGGATCTGGTAAAGGATGTCGACGAGGATGGAGCGATAATAGTCATGGAGGTAGAGGGCTAGAGGTTGAGGATGATCTTGAGGATGACTTAGAGGACGACAATGACAATGAGATGATCGATGAGTTTAACCCATACTTGGACTGGGTTCCACATGAGGAGATTTCATTTTAGGATGATGCTCCACCATATGAGTCAGACATGGAGGACTTTTGGGATAGGATCCCTATGTTCTAGAGCTCTACTTGTAATAGGGCTAGTAACCCATCTTTTGTGTATATAGTACATACTCAGGCATGTAACACATGTTAGTAGAAACGTGTATGCATTTCCCCTTTATATGTTTTTGGTACTATTCCCTATTATGTAAGTATTCAGTGTGTGCACTTTTCCATGTAAATGTTTTTGTAACAATGCTCTACTATGTAAATATTTGAAGTGGTCAATGAAGACTTGTTTTCTTTACATGATGCTGTATATGATGATGTGTGTATTTGATGTATTATGTATTTATATTAGAATTGCTATCTATACATCTTGTCATTTCTATATCTCATAAACATGGATAGGACTAGTAAATAACCGATAGATATTCGTGTAGGTACATAAGCACACAAAGCACAATGGTAGGAAGACCAAGAAGAAATCGCAATGGAGGACCACTAGATCCCATTCCTAAAGGTATAGATCCTACTGGGATCTTTGGTGCATTTCTACAACGTCTGGACTATATAGGAAACAACCACGGCAACGACAACAACAACAACAACCCCATTACACCCCCACCCAAGATATGCGACAAACTAGTTAAAGGATTTAGAGTTTTACAGCTTGATAGGTTTGACGGCCCCAGTGAATCTTGGTGTGTAGAGCAATGGCTGAGGGACATGGATCATATTTTCGAATCAATCGAATGCTCTGAGATGGAGAACTACTGTCTCGCCACTTTCCAGCTCAAATATGTGGCAGTCGATTGGTGGGAAGCCGAGAGGGCAACCATTGGAGTAGAAGCTTCAAGAAGAATGACCTGGACTCCCTTCCGAGAGAAATTTTTGGAAAAGCATTTTCTCGATGATGAAAAGGACTAGAGAGAGAATGATTAACTCAAGGAAATAGGACTGTTCAAGACTACTCAAATTGTGTTGTGTAGGCCTGTCCCGCTTTTCCCCATACATGGTTAAGACTTCTCAAAAGAAGATCAAGAAGTATAACCGAGGACTTAATTCACACCTCCGGCATATGACATTGGGACATTTGAATCAAACTTTTGAGGCATTGGTCAGGTTGGAAACAACATTAGAAAGAGATGGCTGTCAGGGCTCGAAGCAAATGGCACACCGACTACCCCCGCTTTGGAATAGACCAAGAGGAAGACCTTCGACTCGTTTCCAAGGAAGCAAACATCCATGGAATAGTGGTAAGAAACCTGATGAGAACATAGCGGCTAGCACAAGGTGGAATGCGGACCCGAGCCACGTGCCAATTGGTCCAATTACAAGGGCGCGTGCAAAACGGTTCAAGGACAATCTCAATGGGCTGGTTCAACAAATTTGGGTTGAGACTACTAATCTTTGTGGCCCAAAGGAGGATACTAGTGATCCACAAGGCTGGGTGTCCATGATTCAAGCTCTAGAATAAATTATAGGCTTGCATGCCAACTTAGGAACTTTTCATATTTGTTAGTTTGTTTTTATTTTAGTTTTGGGGTGAATTATATTGGGCCATAATATTTCGTAGGCTTATAGGGCCCAACCGTAAGCCTCAGCTATTTAAACAGTTTAGGGTTTGTAAGTTTTGATCATTAATAATATTGTGAGAGTTTTCTCTTTGGTTCTTTGAAGAACTATTCGAACTTATCAGATTTACTCGGTGGCGTTCATACCTGGACTTATCAATCGAGTTTTCCATCCTTGATTGTGCGTCTTCATCCTTTATACCAAGGTTCGCATCTGTTATAGGTGTTGGGTCGCGGTTTCCATTTGAATCTGACAGTAGAACGGTCCGAGGCATTAATCGTGTTACGGATTTCGTCACATTGTTGGCGGGGTTCGTATCAGTTGGTATCAGAGCCAGGTTCTAGTCTCAGGTTTATCCTATCTTTTTCGTTTCTTCTGGTTCTGTTCTTATTCGTTTTTGTTTCTATTTTTTTTCTTTTCGTTTTCTTATTCGTTCTCGTTTCTGAATCGTATTAAAAAAAAAGGTGTTCGATTACGATCTGGAATTTCGTGTTTAGGGTTTGCGAATGTTGATCTGTGATTTTCTCTTATTACTTCGTGTTTGTTCATTCCCGTGATCGTTGTTATTGTGGTCTTTTCCTTCTCAGGAATTAGGGTTTTTGAAACAGATACGTGAACTGTGAAGTCTCTCTGACTATTAAAAAAAAGGAAAAAAAAAAGAAGAAGAAGAAGAAGAAGAAGAAGAGAAGAGAAGAGAAGAGAAGAGAAGAGAAGAGATCGGTAAGCCGCAAAAAAAAAAAAAAAACTCGGCTTAAAATTTTATTTTTGTTTTACAATATTGGAGGTCTAAGGAGTCCAAATCTGACCTTACTCTATAGTGTGAAAAAAAAATTTCCGAAAATTCCAACTTTCGAATTTGATTGGTCTAGTTTGGGTGTGGATTGTTACTGAGAAATTCTGGTCATTGTTTGATCAGTTTCATAAGAACTAAGTGAGAATTACTACGAGTGGAAAAAGGTAGGAGTGGTGAGCACATAAGAGGGTAAAAGTCGACTTGATTTTTTAGTGTAAACACGAGTGAATCATATTCTTGAGTGAAACACGTGAGGGAGTATAGTGAGGATTTGTTCTATTTCTAATCCATTCTTGCAGGGATTATGGCTCAAGATCAGGGAAGAGTCACAAATGAAGAGGCTCAACAGTCGGTGGTAAGCTTCTTGGGTGTACTACCCAAGAGGTTTAGTGTTCGAGTCATGGGGAGCGTGGCTACTGGAGTATTCACCCGGCGCCTCCAGGCCTCTGGGGATTAGTCGAGGTGCGCGCAAGCTGGCCCGGACACCCCCGATTACCAAAAAAAAAAAAAAAACAGCCAGTTGTTACAAATTTACAAATGCAAGCTTTAGTGGGGGAGATGAGGCGGATGATGAGGGCAGAATTGGAACCGATACATGAGAGATTGGATAGAGTGGAAGAGGGTACACCACAGAGGCAACAACAAAATATTCATAATGTACAAAGAGGGGAGAGAGTTCAACCAAGGGGAGTGAGAGTTGAAGATGAGGAGTATTTTGGGGAAGACATTGATGAAGAAAATGATCGGGAGTCAATAGATAATCATAGGAGATATGGCGGTTGGGGTAGAGAAGTTAGGTTTAGAGAAGCTAGGAATCGGGAAGATAATAATTTGGGTAGTATTAAGATGAAGATTCCTTCATTTCAAGGAAAGACTGATCCGGAAGCATATCTTGAATGGGAGAAGAAGGTGGAATTAGTATTCGATTGCCATAATTACTCCGAGATTAAGAAAGTAAAACTTGCTGCCATTGAATTTTCCGATTATGCTATTATTTGGTGGGATCAATTGGTACTAAATAGGAGGAGAAATAGGGAGCATTCAATAGAGACATGGGATGAGATGAAAACTGTTATGAGGAAGCGGTTCATTCCAAGCTACTACTATCGGGAGTTGTATAACAGGTTGCAAAGTTTGAGGCAAGGTAATAGGAGTGTAGAAGAATATTATAAGGAGATGGAAGTTGCTATGATTCGAGCGAATGTAGAGGAAGATCGAGAGGCTACAATGGCTAGATTCTTAGTTGGGTTGAATCGGGAAATTGCCAATGCAGTGGAATTGCAACACTATGTTGAATTGGAGGATATGGTACACATGGCTATTAAAATTGAGAATCAACTCAAGAGGAGGGGCAGTAGCACATGTCCAAGCCAAAATCTAGGCCAAAATTCCAATACATCCGCTTGGAAACCAAATAATTGGAAAAGAGATGAGAAGCAGCCTTTGGTGAAGCCAAAAACTGAGCAAAAGACAAGAGGTGGCTAGCCATGGAAATCAAGGTAAATTCGATTCGTCTACTTCTCAGAACCGTGATATTAAGTGTTTTAAGTGCCAAGGTAGGGGACACATAGCTAGCCAATGTCCGAACAAGAGAGTTATGGTGTTACGAGATAATGGTGAGATTGAAACCGAAGATGAAGATGACAACGAATCTGTGCCACTGTTGGAGGATGCTGATGATGAAGAGTACGCTGCCCAAGGGGATTTGTTAGTGGCAAGGAGAGCTCTAAATATGCAAGTTAAAGAAGATGATGAGGCGCAACGGGAGAACATTTTTCATACGAGATGTCATATCAAAGATAAGGTGTGTAGTGTGATCATCGATGGGGGGAGTTGCACTAACGTTGCTAGCACAACTCTGGTGGAGAAATTAGGGCTGCTAACAATCAAGCATCCACGGCCTTATAAATTACAATGGCTCAATGACAGTGGAGAAGTAAGGGTGACTAAACAAGTATTAGTTCCTTTTCGTATTGGGAAATATGAAGATGAAGTTTTGAGTGATGTGGTTCCGATTCAAGCTGGACACTTGTTGTTAGGGAGGCCATGGCAATTTGATCGACGTGTTAAGCATGATGGTTTCACAAATAAATACTCATTCGTGCTTAATCAAAGGACAATCACCTTTTTTTTTTTTTTGAGAGAAAAAGGACAATCACCTTAGTGCCTTTGACACCGAAGCAAGTTTATGAAGATCAAGTGAGGTTGCAAAAGGAGAGTGATCAAAAGAAAGAGAGTGAACAAAAGAAAAAGAGTGAGAAAATTGAGAGAGAAAAAGAAAAGAAAAATGCAGCCATTGAGGGAAAATTAGAGGGAAACCAAAAGAATTTTTATGCAAAAGCGAGTGAGATCAAACGAGCGTTGTTTTCAAATTAGCCTATGATTGTACTTTTGTACAAAAGGCATTTTTAAACACTAGCCCAATTGACTCATCTTTGCCTAGTTCTGTTGTTTCTCTTTTGCAGGAGTTTGGTGATGGTTTACCCCCTATTCGAGGGATTGAACATCAAATTGATTTCGTGCCCGGTGCTACCATTCCAAACCGACCAGCCTATAGAAGCAATCCCGAGGAGACAAAGGAGCTACAAAAGCAGGTCAGTGAGTTGATGGAAAAGGGGTGCATAAGAGAAAGTATGAGTCCATGCGCTGTTCCGGTGATTTTGGTTCCTAAGAAGGATGGGACGTGGAGAATGTGCGTTGATTGCCGAGCCGTTAACAACATAACGGTAAAGTATCGACACCCTATTCCTCGCTTAGATGATATGCTAGATGAATTGCATGGTTCTTGTATATTTTCTAAGATTGATTTAAAAAGTGGGTATCATCAAATTAGAATGAAGGAAGGTGATGAATGGAAAACTGCATTTAAAACCAAATATGGTTTGTATGAATGGTTAGTTATGCCTTTTGGATTAACTAATGCTCCTAGTACTTTCATGAGATTGATGAACCATGTTTTGCGTGCTTTCACTGGAAAATTTGTGGTTGTTTATTTTGATGATATCCTTATTTATAGCAAAAACTTGGAAGAGCATTTGAAGCATTTAAAACTTGTATTAGATGTACTTAGAAAGGAAGAGTTGTTTGCTAACCTAAAGAAGTGCACTTTTTGCACCGATAAGCTTGTGTTTCTTGGTTTTGTTGTGTGTGCACAAGGAATACAGGTTGATGAAGAAAAGATTCGTGCTATCCAAGAATGGCCAAGCCCATCTAGTGTAAGTAATGTGCGAAGTTTTCATGGACTTGCTAGTTTTTACAGAAGGTTCGTGAAAGACTTCAGTAGTATAGCTGCACCAATAACCGAAGTCATTAAAAAAAATATTGAGTTCAAATGGGGGGAAGAGCAAGAGAAGGCATTTCAATTACTCAAGGAAAAATTAACTCATGCACCTTTACTTGCTTTACCTAACTTTACAAAAACTTTTGAAATTGAATGTGATGCTTCAGGATTAGGTATTGGCGCCATGCTTATGCAAGAAAGAAGACCAATTGCATATTTTAGTGAGAAGTTAAGTGGGGCTGCCTTAAACTATCCCACTTATGACAAAGAGATGTACGCATTGGTTCGAGCTTTGGAGACATGGCAGCATTACTTGTGGCCAAAAGAGTTCATGATTCACACCGATCATGAGTCTTTAAAGCACCTTAAAGTCCAACACAAGCTGAACAAGAGACATGCACGATGGGTTGAATTCATTGAGACGTTTCCATACGTCATTCGATATAAACAAGGTAAGGAGAATATCGTTGCCGATGCACTTTCTCGAAGGTACATTCTAATCTCCACTCTTGATGCTAAGATTCTTGGTTTTGAGCATATTAAAGAATTGTATCCTTTAGACCTAGATTTTAGTGAAGAGTTTGAATCTTGTGAAAAAATTGCCCATAATAAATTCTATAGGCATGAGGGGTTTTTATTTCGAGAAAATAAATTGTGCATTCCAAATTGTTCTGTGAGAGAGTTGCTTGTGAGAGAGTCACATGGGGGAGGGTTAATGGGACATTTTGGGGTAGTTAAAACATTAGCCGTTTTGCAAGAACACTTCTATTGGCCACGGATGAAACAAGATGTTGAGAGAATTTGTGGTAGATGTGTCACATGTAGGCGAGCAAAATCTAGAGTACAACCCCATGGCTTATACACACCTCTTCCAATTCCTAGTGAACCATGGATTGATATTTCAATGGATTTTGTGTTAGGTTTACCTAGGACTAAACACGGTCGAGACTCAATTTTTGTGGTTGTGGATAGATTTTCCAAGATGGCACATTTTATTCCATGTCACAAAACTGATGATGCTTCACATGTTGCTGATTTGTTCTTTAAGGAGATTGTGAGATTACATGGTATGCCTAGAACCATTGTTTCAGATAGAGATGTTAAGTTCTTGAGTTACTTTTGGAAGACCTTGTTGTGTAAGTTTTTTTTTTTTTTTTTTTTCGGAAAATGGTTAATCGATTCCAAAAAAGGGCCAAACCCTAGGATATTACAATAAGCGCAAAATCATGCTATGAGAGCCAGACCAAACAAATGAAACGGAAAGCAACAAGCAAACACACATAGCAACATGGATTGAAACAAAACACATGAGACAACCCAACAACCCAACGCAAGGGCCTCCTCAGGATCGTTGTCGTCCCTTGGGCCGACTCCCGCTGAATTTCATCTTAGTTTCCTTCTTTTTCTGTCTGTTGGAGAGGGGACAACCCCTTGTAGGGGTCCCAACCTCACTAGCTTGGTCAAAATCACTAAAACAATCATCGATGCCATCCACTCTAACTGGGGGAGTGGTGTTCTCTCTGGTCTCTCCTCGAGGAATATCTGTATGGTTAGAGGGGCTAGCTTCGGGATAAGATGTCCGGGTGGAGGGAGAAGCGATGGACTCAACTTTGACAGGTTTAGGATCAGGATCTTCTAAAAGCTGAGAAAGGGCTTCAAAACGGTTACCCCTCGCTATCGGATTTTCCGAGCCATCCGTGCTTTTAGTACGGTCAGACTTATGGTCAATAACAGTCTCTTTTCCTCTTTCTTTGCCTGAAACAACTTGCCAAGTCCCCTTATCCTTACTGTTCCTCTTGAGAGGGTGGCGATCTGGACGGCTCTGACCCGAAGACACTGTTCGAGAACAATCATGACCAAACTGGGAGCACTTTTTGCATCGAACTGGGGTCCACTGATATTCCAAATTGATCTTTGTTCTAATAGTATTGCCAGTCTCCTCATCTTCTGCTTCAATATGGAATTCATTGAAGAAGTCAAAATCAGCAGAAACTTCAATGCAAACACGGGCATATGTTATACGCCTTCTACTTGCAGTTATGCGATCAACTCGAATTGGTTTCCCAATGAGACTAGAAATAAAGCTGATTCCCTTTGGATTCCAGTACTCAAGCGGTATACCATAGAAGTTTATCCAAATTGGAATGGAGTGAACCTCTTCGTTTTCAAAGGAGAAATGTGGCTTCCATGGCCTAAGTAGGAGAGGTTGACCTGCCACAAACCATGGCCCTCCTTCTAAAATTGCATCCCTAGCTTCCGTGCTAGAGAAAGAAAAAAAGAAGACTCCAGATTCAGTGGCCAAAGTATCAATAAGGCCCTCACTAGCCCAAAGTCGATCAGTAACGTTTGTGACAAGGGAAAACGGAAGCTTCCTACCGAGAAACCGGCCAACCAAGGTCGTCGTCCATTCATTTCTCCCAGCTACAGTTAAGTCCTTAGGAATTTTCAGAACAAGATTATCTTCAATCCCTCCATGGTCCACAAATTCCAAATTAAAATCGTTGCTACAAATTGTGGAACTGTGATTTATTTCCAAATTTGATCCCAGCTCAAATGGGGCCAAGCTACCATTCGGACACTCAGATTTGAATAATCCAGCCCAAGATTTACTCTGGGTCCCACTAGCTACATTGGGCACCTTACTTTGCGTAACCTCCAATTGAACAGGAGCAACCTTGTCCGGATTAACAAAGGCCAGCTCATCAATTTGACCGTTAATTTGAGGGATAGACTTTGCGGGATTTGTCATGTAAACGGGGTCCACAAGGTTGTGGCCTGCTTGGAGCGGCAGGGCTCGGGTCCCACAGTCACCAGGAGGCAAGCATAACGCTGATAAACCCTCCGTCCTTGCATTGTTATGAACATAGGAAGGAGCATTACCATATTGTGACGTTTGGGCCCCACCACCTTCAACGTTCATCTGATTTGACGTGTAACCCATATGATAAGTAACATCCGTAGCCTGATTCGTGGGCTGCACACTGCACAGCTCTTCTACATTATGACCATTAACCAGATTTTGACTAGGGAGCAGTTGTTGCGCGTGGGCTCCACTCGGTATTGCCGATTTGAAATCAAAAGGAGTTGTCCTATCTTGAGAAGCAGCAAGGACAACAGCAAAATGATGAACCGGAGTGGACGTACACGCGGGGTCCACAAGAACGTGGCCAGCGGGGGGCCTCAACGGCAATGTGATGGAATCAGATAGAGAAAGGCACGTGGCTCCAAAAGTGGTGCCTTGCGTAGTATTTAAAGAGAAAGGACTTACCGACATGGTATGGGTCCTACATTCATCAAACCGCGTGTAAGAAAGATTGGAAACTCCCACAGGCGCGTCAAATGCACTCGCACGCTGTAAAGGTTGGTGCAGGGGATCTGGACCCACATATTGACCAATAGGGCTGAGGGACAAAACCGTGTCACATGAATGTAAAGGAGCGTGGGGCTCACACGCAACATCCAGCTGGGGACGCGTGAAACCGTCTGATTTAGGATCAGTGAAGGGGCTGGAAACCACCTCAGACGCGGCAAACTTCTTAGGGCAAATGATATTATCAACATATGGATCAAAACAAGATTCTGTATCAATATTCATTTGCTTAGTATGAGCACCAACACAATCTGCAGTGGGCTCATGAGGGAAAACCGAAGAAAATACAGAACCATTGGCGTTTTCAACATCATAAACACCAATATTTGCTTCCATTTTGTGGTTCACCAAGCTTGGAATAACAGGAACCCCAGGACAGGACCCTCCTCCTATGGATTGGTCTTCATTTTCAATCAGCTTTTCCTTACCATTATAGTATTTCCTAGCCTTAGCTAGCTCACAAGAGTCTCGGACAGAGGCAAAAGAATGGACAAGTTCTTCATCAGAGAAACCCCCATTAGCATCCACTGGTACCACAATACCCACAGAGAGGACTTTCTCATCAGAGACACCCCCATCAAGATTTGTTGTTGATTTCGCAGCCAAACTTTCTTTATCTGCTTGATGCGACTCCTCCTCATCATCACTACTAAGACAATCTAAAACCCACTGGACTAATGGGTCTTCATCTCCCTCCTGAAAATCAGTAGGAGGAGAAGACAACTTAACAACTCTCTTAGCTTGGATGTTTGATTTACTTACATTGCTAGGAAAATGGAATAGCTTTTCCTTCCTTTTCTTAGCACTAATACTAGGAACCACCACCCAAGGGGGGGGAGCCCTCACCATCCTAGTCTCCCTTCACATTTCTAGAGAGAAGGGAGACTTTCTCTCTCTATTCTTTTTAACACCCGGGTAAAGGAAAATTGATCTATGCAGAAGGCTCCCAATCAGTAGCACAACTTGAAATAGAGGATAAAATGGAAAAGTTTCCACTTAATGATGGTGTTAAACCCATAGAATCACATACTATAGGAGGGAGCCAAAAGCCCACCTTGAGTAACACAAATGGCCTAGCTTTCACTTTGTTGTGTAAGTTGGGGACTAAGTTATTATTTTCTACTACTTGTCATCCACAAACTGATGGTCAAACCGAAGTAGTAAATAGGACTTTATCTACTTTGTTAAGGGCTATTATTAAAAAGAACATCAAAACATGGGAATAATGTTTACCACATGTTGAGTTTGCTTATAATCGTACCATCCATTCTGCTACTAAAATTTTCACCCTTCGAAATTGTGTATGGTTTTAATCCTTTAACTCCTTTGGATTTATCTCCTTTACCTGTTACTGAGCGTGTTAATTTAGATGGCAAAAAGAAAGCAGATTTTGTTAAGCAGATTCATGAGAAAGCAAGGCTCAATATTGAGCGAAGAAATCTCAGTAACCAATTCTCAGTTTTGAATGAAGTCACTACTATTTAAGACAAAATTGACAATCCTATTGAAGACCTGAAAAGTGAGATTAACTCTAGTAATGCTGTTGTGGACACGGTTGGGAATACCATGCAAGAAACAAAGAGTGAGTATACTAAATCTTTGTTTCAGAATCCAATGTCAACAAATTCTCATGAGGAATCTAGTGATGATGATGATCAAGCAGTCCATGTCCCTTCACCAGAGAAGTATCTAAATTTTCCTAAGATCTCTCCCAGCCATTCCAATAAACAGAAGAACAAAATAGGTGGTTCTTCAGGTAAGAGTAAACGCTCTTCTAAACATCATTAATGATTCTTAGCTGCTGGAATATTAGAGGACTTAACCAGTCCACTAAACAAGATGAAATCTCCAAATTAGTGTTTAATCACAAAATTGATATCAGGGGCATTGTGGAAACCAAAGTGAGAATCCCCAATCAAGACAAGATACAACGTAATTTTCTTCCAAACTGGAACTTTGTTACCAATAGCCAACCGGACTCTATTGATAGAATCTGGGTTGGCTGGAACCCTAGCAGAGTAAATTTAACTATTTTACAAAATACTAGGCAAATAATACACGTAAAAATTGAGTCTCTTGACCATATGGTGTTCTTTGAAGCCTCTTTTGTGTATGGTTTTAACACCATTCAAGGTCGTAGACCCCTTTGGTCTACCTTGAGAAATATTGCAGCTACCATTGGTGATATCCCCTGGATTAGTCTCGGGGATTTTAACTCCGTCTTACATCCTAATGAAATCTTTGAGGGTAATCCAGGGAGAGACCAAGGAGCTTTGGAATTTAATGATCTTGTGAATGCGACTTGCCTTGTAGATCTTAGATTTACAAGTGTCTTCTTCTCTTGGAGCAACCGACAATTTGAATCGGAACAGTTCACTAAAAAGAAACTTGACAGAGCTCTCATTAATCCCGTATGGTTGGACTCATTTCCATCAGCTTATGCGGACTTTCTCCCCTCTGGTATATCTGATCACTCTCCTATAATTGTCAACTTATCTCCTCCTGTTAGCAAGAAAGGTAAACCCTTTAAATTTTATAATCATTGGACTGATCTACAAAACTTTAATGCTACTGTTTGCAACTCTTGGACTAGGCACATTAACGGTACTTTCCAGTTTCAATTATTCCACGGATTAAAGAACCTTAAAAGTGATTTAAAAACCTAACCAAGGATTCCTT
The DNA here is from genome assembly GCA_033977485.1 of Hydrangea macrophylla. Taxonomy (NCBI): domain Eukaryota; kingdom Viridiplantae; phylum Streptophyta; class Magnoliopsida; order Cornales; family Hydrangeaceae; genus Hydrangea; species Hydrangea macrophylla. The sequence continues at coordinate 27,426,613 of CM066996.1, read as the reverse complement.
AGGTAAGGAGAGGCTTATTGCTAACAAAGCCCGGGAAGAACTTTGGACTTGCCAAAGGCAACTTGATGAAAATCCTAGTGATACATCTCTTAGAGTCCTCGAAAAGGAACTTATGCATAGTTTCTTAAAAGCCATTCATGTTGAAAAAGAAGTTATTAGACAGAAATCTAGGATCCAATGGCTTGAAGCCGGGGATAACAACACTACTTTCTTTCACAACTCTGTTAAGAATCGTAGGAACTATAAAAGGATTGTGACTCTTGTTCAACCTGATGGTACTAAGACCACTAATGAGACAGAAGCCAAAGTTGAAGCTATAAGATACTTTAAATCCATGCTTGGCACTCCTGCCTCTAATTCCTATCCTGGAATCGATGAATTGAGGAAAGTCATCCATAAACGTATTCCTCTTGAGTTATTTAATTCAATGGATGATATCCCTAGTGATGACGACATTAAGGAGGCTCTCCTTAGTATCCATAGCAACAAAGCTCCGGGTCCAGATGGTTATAATGCTCATTTCTTTAAGAAAACTTGGACCACCACAGGCCCCTTAGTTACAAAAGCAATCAAAGAATTTTTCACCTCGGGCCAATTATTAAAAGAGTCTACTGCTACTATTATAGCCCTTGTCCCCAAGGTTCCCAATCCTTCTAAGATGAGTGACTTTAGGCCTATCTCGTGTTGCAACACGATCTACAAGTGTATTTCTAAAATCATTTCTAAGAGGCTTCAAAATATTTTACCTACTCTTGTGGACAATGCTCAATCTGCTTTTATAAAAGGTAGGAAGACCAGTGACAATATTCTCCTTGCCCAAGATCTCATGAGGGACTATCATAAGCCTTAGGGCCATCCTAGAGCTGCGACTAAGGTTGATCTCATGAAGGCGTATGATAGTGTGAGTTGGGAATTTTTACTTGACCTCCTTAATGTTCTTGGATTCCCTCCCAAGATACAAGGCTGGATTAGAGCTTGCATTACTAGCCCAAAGTACTCTATAAATTTTAATGGGGAATCTATAGGGTACTTCAAGGGTGCCAAAGGTCTTAGGCAAGGTGATCCTATGTCACCCTACCTTTTTGTCCTTGTTATGGACACTCTTAGCCAATTGATACAACATAACATTCGAAGTGTGGATAATTTTAAGTACCATTGGAGATGTGATAAACTTAAAATTTCTCATCTTTGCTTTGCTGATGATCTTCTCCTGTTCTTTAATGGTGATATGAACTCTGCGTTGGTTATGGCAAATTCCTTGAATCAATTTTATGACTTCACTGGCTTGCAGGCTAATGCGAGTAAGAGTTGCCTTTTTCTTGCAGGAATGGAGGAAAGTACCTCTAATGATATATGCCTTCATCTTCCTTTTACTCGCGGGTACCTATGAGTACCTTGGTGTTCCTTTGATCACCACTAAACTTAAGAAGGGATATTGTGATGATCTCATCCAGAAAATCAGCTCTAGAATTACTTCTTGGACCTCTAAATTCCTCTCTTATGCTGGCAGGCTGCAACTTATCCAATCTGTCCTTACAGGAATACAAAATTATTGGGCTGCCATGTTTATTCTTCCTAAGAGTGTTCTTAAGCATATTGATAGATTAATGAGTAGATTTCTTTGGACTGGGGGAACAGAAAAGGCCCATGGTGCTAAAGTTGCTTGGAACTTGGTCTGTCGACCTAAGAAGGAGGGTGGGCTTGGCCTTAAAAATCTGACCCAAATGAACTCTACTTTAAATCTTAAACATATCTGGTGCATTTTTACTTCTAAAAACCACTCCCTATGGGTTGACTGGATACACGCTTACATGTTAAAAGGGAAGAGTTTTTGGGATGTTAAACCCCCTTCTCAATGCTCTTGGTATTGGCGAAAACTCCTTAAACTGAGGCATATAGCAAGACCTATGCTTAAACATAGGATTGGTAATGGTTGTGACACTTTTCTTTGGTATGATAATTGGCATCCTTTGGGCCCTATTTTAGATAGATTTGGATTGCGTATACAATATGATGCCGCTATCCCTTTAAATGCTAAATTGTTCGATGTTATTAATGGAAGGGAATGGAGTTGGCCACTCACTAATACTCTTGATTTAATGGAAATTAGAGGCCAATTACAGACTTTACCCCTTCCCTCGACTTCTAGTGACGTGGTTCAATGGTTACCATCTCCTAACAAAATGTTTTCCTCCGCGAAAACTTGGGACCATGTTAGACCTTATTACCCTAAAGTTCCTTGGCATCGCCTCATATGGTTTCCGGGGAATATTCCTCGCTATAGTTTTATTTCGTGGTTGGCTATTCTTCACAGATTATCCACACATGATAGAATTTATACATACACACCGGGTTCACTTGCTTGTGTTTTATGCCTCAAATATTTGGAAACACATGACCACCTTTTCTTTAAGTGCTCTTATACTTCTTATGTGTGGCAGGGGGTTCTCAATAGGTTGGCCGTTTCATATTCAGCACCCACATGGGATGATCTTGTGGTTTGGGCAGCGGACAAGTGGAAAGGGAAGACTCCTCAGCACACTGTCCCTAAAATGTGCCTCAGTTTTGTTATGTATAGCATCTGGCAATAGACGAATGTTCGGAGCTTTAAAGTGGAAGTAAAGCCTAAGGAAAGACTTTTTCAAAAAATATGCCTCCACATATCCCTTCAGATACAAGCTAATTGGAAGAATGATCCCCATCTCCCCCAGTACATCGAGAGATGGGCCATTACCCCATAATGGGGAGTTTTGTTTTTGGTTAGCTGCCTTGACTTTTGGCCCTAGCTATGTTGTGACCCTTGCTCCTTAGCTTAGCTTCTTTTTGATGGTGTACTTGGTATATTGTTTTTTGTAAAGTTGGGGCTTTCTTTTTGATTTTCCCCCGCCTTGCTGCATTGTCTAAATGCTTTCTGCACTCATTGTTTATCCTGGGGTATGCCCCTTGTACTTGTGTACAGTGCCGTTTGGCTTTTTTTTTCTCGTTTAATTAACCCTTTTTCCGAAAAAAAAATAAAAAATACATTGAGCGAAGAACGGAGCAATATGCAATGCAAGCTAACAAAGGGCGACGCAATATCATCTTTGAACCCGGAGATTGGGTTTGGGGTACACATGCGAAAAGAAAGATTTCCTGCTCAAAGGCGTTCTAAATTGCTTCCCCAAGGCGATGGTCCTTTTCAAGTTCTTGAGCGCATCAATGATAATGCCTTCAAGCTAGAGTTGTCTGGTGAGTATAATGTTAGTACTACTTTCAATGTTGCTGATTTATCTCCTTTTGATGTAGGTGACGATTTGAGGACAAATCCTTTTCAAGAGGAGGGGAATGATGAGAACATGGCGGCTAGCACAAGGTGGAATGCGGACTCGAACCTCGTGCCAATTGGTCCAGTTACAAGGGCGCGAGCAAAATGGTTCAAGGACAATCTCAATGGGCTAGTTCAACAAATTTGGGTTGAGACTAATCTTTGTGGCCCAAAGAAGGATACTAGTGATCCACAAGGCTGGGTGTCCGTGATTCAAGCTCTAGAATAAATTATAGGCTTACATGCCAACTTAGGAACTTTTCATATTTGTTAGTTTGTTTTAATTTTAGTTTTGGGGTGAATTATATTGGGCCATAATATTTCGTAGGCTTATAGGGCCCAACCGTAAGCCTCAGCTATTTAAACAGTTTAGGGTTTGTAATATTCAGTTTTGATCATTAATAATATTGTGAGAGTTTTCTCTTTGGTTCTTTGAAGAACTATTCGAACTTATCAGATTTACTCTGTGGCGTTCATACTGGACTTATCAATCGAGTTTTCCATCCTTGATTGTGGCGTCTTCATCCTTTATACCAAGGTTCGCATCTGTTATAGGTGTTGGGTCGCGGTTTCCATTCGAATCTGACAGTGGAACGGTCCGAGGCATTAATCATGTTACGGGTTTCGTCACAGTGTTGGCAGGATTCGTATCAGCTTCTGTAGTTGAGTCTGCAATGTATTTCTGCTTAATGCTCCTCCAACTAACAGCACCACATCCCAAGGTAAAGAGTTGTCCGAACGTTGACTTCCTCGAATCATTACCAAACATAAAGTCCTAGTCAGTGTATCCCACTGGAATTAACTCATCACCGTCGTACATAAGCATGTAATCTTTAGTCCTTCTCAAGTACTTAAGAATGTGCTTAACGGTTGTCCAGTTCTATGGGCCTGGATTCGATTGATATCTAGTAACCATGCCAACAGCAAAGCAGATATCTGGTCTAGTGCATAACATCACATACATGAGACTTCCTACTGTCATGCGATTCCTCTCCTCCTCTGTCTAAGGATACTAGTCCTTGGAGAATGCTAAACCATGCTTGAAAGGTAGCAAACCTTTCTTTGAATTATCCATTAGAAACCTAGTTAGTACCTTCTCGATATAACCATCTTAAGATAATCCTATTATCTTTCACTTGCGATCCCAAAAGAGCTTTATCCCAAGGATATGGCTCGCCTCTCCTAGATCCCTCATAAAATGTACTAGCTAGCCAAACCTTAATCGTTGACAACGCCGTTACATCAGTCCCAATGAGTAGAATGCCATCAATGTAGATAACAGCAAAAGCTACTACTTTTCCTTCACACTTCTTGTATACATAAGGCTCATCCAGATTATGTATGAAACCAAACGACTTGACCGCTTGGTCAAAACGTATGTTCCAACTCCTGGATGCCTGCTTCAGCCCGTAAATTGACTTTTGCAACTTGCATACCAAGTTACCTTTCCTACCAGTTGTGAACCCTTCTGGTTGCTGCATATAGATGTCCTGATATGAACCCCGCCAACAATGTGACGAAACCCGTAACACAACTAATGCCTCGGACTGTTCTACTGTCAGATTCAAAGGGAAACCGCGACCCAACACCTATAACAGATGCGAACCTTGGTATAAAGGATGAAGACGCCACAATCAAGGATGGAAAACTCGATTGATAAGTCCAGGTATGAACGCCACAGAGTAAATCTGATAAGTTTAAATAGTTCTTCAAAGAACCAAAGAGAAAACTCTCACCATATTATTAATGATCAAAACTCCATATTACAAATCCTAAAACTGTTTAAATAGTTAAGGCTTACAGTTGGGCCCTATAAGCATACGAAATATTATGCCCCAAAATAAATTCACCCAAAATTAAAATAAAACGAAACTAAAGGAATAAGGAAAGTTCCATAGTTGGAATACAAGCCTACAATTAAGCAATTTAAGCAATTACGAAAAATGACAATCAAATTCTAAGTTTAGAAAAACTAAAATTCGACTTCAATCTTGAACTGCTGGATTATTCTCCTAGAACTTGAATTAGATTGAGAAATCTTTGTGGACCAAGCTCCATAGGCCTCCACGAATTTCCTGAGACCAAACTTCTTGAATCAGCCCATTGAGTGCCTCTTTGAACTTCTTTGCCCGAGCCCTCGTAACTGGTCCAATTGGAATTTGAACTGATTCCCTTGAAGACGTGCCATGATTTGCATCATTCCCCTCCTCTTGAAAAGGATTTGTCCTCAAATCATCACCTACATCAAAATGACTCAAATCAGTAACATTAAAAGTAGCACTTACATTGTACTCACCTGGAAAATCTAGCTTGTAAGCATTGTCATTGATGCGCTCGAGAACTTGGAAAGGTCCATCTCCTCGTGGTAGCAATTTGGAACGCCTTTCAGCCGGAAATCTCTCTTTTCGCATATGCAACCAAACCCAATCTCCGGGTTCAAAAACCATCTTGTGACGCCCCTTGTTGGCTTGCTTTGCATATTGCTCTGTTTGTCGCTCAATGTTGAGTCTGTCTTTCTCATGAATCTGCTTAACAAAGTCAGCTTTCCTTTGGCCATCTAAATTAACACGCTCAGTCAAAGGTAAAGGAGATAAATCCAACGGAGTTAATGGATTAAACCCATATACAATTTCAAACGGTGAAAATTTAGTAGCAGAATGAATAGATCGATTCTAAGCAAACTCAACATGTGGTATACAATCTTCCCATGTTTTAATGTTCTTTTGAATAATAGCCCTTAACAAAGTTGACAAAGTCCTATTTACGACTTCAGTTTGACCATCAGTTTGTGGGTGACAAGTAGTAGAAAATAATAATTTAGTCCCTACCTTACACCACAAGGTCTTCCAAAAGTAACTCAAGAACTTAGCATCTCTATTCGAAATAATTGTTCTAGGCATACCATGTAATCTTACAATTTCCCTAAAGAACAAATCAGCAACATGTGATGCATCATCCGTTTTGTGACATGGAATAAAATGTGCCATTTTAGAAAAACGATCTACCACCACAAAAATCAAATCACTACCCCGTTTGGTCCTAGGCAAACCTAACACAAAGTCCATTGAGATATCAATCCAAGGCTCACTAGGAATAGGCAGTGGTGTGTATAATCCATGGGGTTGCACTCGAGATTTTGCTTGCCTACAAGTTACACATCTTCCACAAATTCTCTCAACATCTCTTTTCATGTGCGGCCAAAAGAAATGCTCGTGTAGGATGGCTAGTGTTTTAGCAACTCCAAAGTGTCCCATTAAACCCCCACCATGCGATTCCCTCACTAACAAATCGCGTAATGAACAATTAGGAACACACAACTTATTTTCCCGAAATAAGAAATCTTCATGCCTAAAGAATTTACCTAATGCTTTTTTCTCACAATTCCTAAACTCTTCACGAAAATCTTTGTCTAATGGATACAATTCTTTAATGTGTTCAAAACCAAGCAATTTTGCATCAAGAGTAGAAATCAATGCATACCTGCGAGAGAGAGCATCTGCAACGATATTTTCCTTACCTTGCTTGTAACAGATGACATATGGAAATGTCTCAATGAATTCCACCCATCGCGCATGCCTCTTATTCAACTTGTGTTGGCCCTTCAAATGTTTCAAAGATTCGTGATCGGTGTGAATCACAAACTCCTTAGGCCAAAGATAGTGTTGCCACGTCTCCAATGCTCGGACTAACGCATACAGTTCCTTGTCATAGGTAGGGTAGTTTAAGGTTGCCCCACTTAATTTCTCACTAAAGAATGCAATTGGTCGTCCTCCTTGCATGAGAACTGCGCCTATGCCAATACCTGAAGCATCACATTCAATTTCAAATGTTTTAGTAAAATCTGGTAGAACAAGTAAAGGAGCATGAGTTAATTTTTCTTTAAGTAATTGAAACGCCTTATCTTGTTCTTCCTCCCATTTGAATCCAACGTTCTTCTTGATGACTTCGGTAAGTGGGGCGGCTATGCTACTAAAGTCTTTCACGAACCTCTGGTAAAAACTAGCAAGCCCATGAAAACTTCGAATTTGGCCTACACTCGTGGGCCAATGCCACTCGCGAATCGCATGAACCTTTTCCTCATCAACCTGTACTTCTTGGGCACTAACAACAAAGCCAAGAAACACTATCTTATCTGTGCAAAAAGTGCACTTCTTAAAGTTAGCAAATAACTTTTCCTTTCTCAAGATTTCCAACATTGATTTCAAGTGTAGAACATGGTCATCAAAGTTTTTGCTATAAATGAGTATATCATCAAAATAGACAACAACAAATCTGCCTATAAAAGTACGCAAGACATGGTTCATTAATCGCATAAATGTACTTGGTGCATTAGTTAATCCAAATGGCATCACTAACCACTCATATAAACCATGTTTTTTTTTTTTTTTGGTAATTGGGGGTGTCCGGGCCAGCTTGCGCGCACATATAAACCATGTTTTGTTTTAAAAGCAATTTTCCATTCATCTCCTTCTTTCATTCTTATTTGAGGATAACCACTTTTTAGATCAATCTTAGAAAATACACAAGCACCATGCAGTTCATCTAACATATCATCCAAGCGAGGAATAGGGTGTCGATACTTTACCGTGATGTTGTTGATGGCTCGACAATCAACGCACATCCTCCACGTCCCATCCTTCTTAGGAACTAAAATCACCGGAACGGCACACAGGCTCATGCTTTCTCTCACGTACACCTTTTCCATCAATTCACTTACTTGCCTTTGCAACTCCTTTGTCTCCTCAAGATTAGCGCGATAGGCAGGTCGGTTTGGAATGGAAGCACCAGGTACGAAGTCAATTTGGTGTTCGATCCCTCGAGTAGGTGGCAAACCGTGTGGAATCTCTTCGGGCATGACGTCATTAAATACCTGCAAAAGAGAAATAACAGAACTAGGCAAAATGGGCTCAATCTCGTTAGTGTTCAAAACTGCCTCCTGGTACAATAGTACAATCATTGGCTGATTTAGAAACATCGCTCTTTTGATTTCACTCGCTTTTTTTTTTCGGAAAAATGGTAAATAGAGAGAGTGTTCACTCGCTCTTTTGATTTCACTCGCTTTTGCATAGAAATTTGTTTTTCTCTCTATTTTTATCTCTCTAGCCGAATCTTCTCGCTTTTTTTCTCTCTCAATTTTGTCGGCCTCTCTTTTTTCTTCACTCGAATTTTTACTCACTTTCTTTTTCTCTTTCTCTCCTTTTTGAACACTCTCCTTTTGTAACCTCACTTGATCCTCATAAACTTGTTACGGGGTTAAAGGTACAAGAGTGATTGAATGTTGATTAAGTACAACTGAATATTTGTTCGTAAAGCCATCATGCTTCATCCGCCTATCAAACTGCCATGGGCGCCCTAACAATAAGTGTCCAGCATGCATCGGTACTACATCACACATCACTTCATCTTCGTACTTACCAATTCGAAATGCCACTAATACCTGCTTGTTCACTCTCAACTCACCACTATCATTTAACCATTGCAACTTGTATGGCCTAGTGTGTTTTTTTTTCTTCGGAAAAAGGCCTAGTGTGTTTCAGCGTGGGCAACCCTAACTTCTCCACCATTATTGTACTTGCAACATTAGTACAACTACCACCATCAATAATCACACTACATACCTTGTCCTTAACATAGCACCTAGTATGGAAGATGTTTTCTCGCTGCACTTCCTCAACTTCTCTTGCTTGCATACTCAATGCTCTCCTTGCCACCAATGTCAATGCATCTGGGGCAACGTACTCCTCCTCGGGAATGTCCTCCAACGGTGGCATATCACCGGTGTCAGAATCGTCATCCTCTGTTTCAATCTCACCATTGTCTCGCATCACCATAACCCGCTTGTTTGGGCATTGACTTGCTATGTGCCCCCTGCCTTGGCATTTAAAACACTTAATGTCACGATTTCTAGAAATCGAAGAATCTGATTTACCTTGATTTCCATGGCTGGTTAATTCTTGTTTTTGCTCAGTTTTTGGCTTTACCAAAGGCTACTTCTCATCTCTTTTCCAAGTATTTGGTTTCCAAGCAGATGTATTGGAATTTTGGCTTGGACGTGTGCTGCTGCCCCTCCTCTTAAGTTGATTCTCAATTTTAATAGCCATGTGTACCATATCCTCTAATTCAACATAGTGTTGCAATTCCACTGCATTGGCAATTTCCTGATTCACCAACTAAGAATCTAGCCATTGTAGCCTCTCGATCTTCCTCTACATTCGCTCGAATCATTGCAACTTCCATCTCCTTATAATATTCTTCTATACTCCTATTACCTTGCCTCAAACTTTGCAACCTGTTATACAACTCCCGATAGTAGTAGCTTGGAATGAATCGCTTCCTCATCACAGTTTTCATATCCTCCCATGTCTCTATTGGCTGCTCCCTATTTCTCCTCTATTCAGCACTAATTGATCCCACCAAATAATAGCATAATCGGAAAATTCAACGGCAGCAAGTTTTACTTTCTTAAGCTCGGAGTAATTGTGGCAATCGAATACCAATTCCACCTTCTTCTCCCATTCAAGATATGCTTCCGGATCAGTCTTTCCTTGAAACGAAGCAATCTTCATCTTAATACTACCCAAATTATTATCTTCCCGGTTCCTAGATTCTCTAAACCTAACTTCTCTACCCCGACCACCATATCTCCTATGATTATCTATTGACTCCCGATCATTTTCTTCATCAAAGTCTTCCCCAAAATACTCCTCATCATCAACTCTTCTTTGTACATTACGAACATTTTGTGGTTGCCTATGCGGTGTACCCTCTTCAACTCTATCCAATCTCTCATGTATCGGTTCCAATTCTGCCCTCATCATCCGCCTCATCTCCCCCACTAAAGCTTGCATTTGTAGATTCGTAACAACCGGCTGTTGAGCCTCTTCATTTGTGACTCTTCCCTGATCTTGAGCCATAATTCCTGCAAGAACGAATTAGAAGTAGAATAGATCCTCACTACACTCCCTCACGTGTTTCACTCAAGAATATAATTCACTCGTGTTTACACTCAAAAATCAAGTCGGCTTTTACCCTCTTATGTGCTCACCCCTCTTGCCTTTTTCCACTCGTAGTAATTCTCACTCAGTTCTTATGAAACTGATCAAACAATGACCAGAATTTCTCAGTAACAATCCACACCCAAACTAGACCAATCAAATTTGGATGTTGAAAGCACGACGAAAAACGAACGCAGAAACAAAAACGAATAAGAACAGAACCAGAAGAAACGAATAAGAACATAAACGAAAAAGATATGATAAACCTGAGACTAGAACTGTGCTCTGATACCAACTGATACGAACCCCGCCAACAATGTGACGAAACCCGTAACACGACTAATGCCTCGGACCGTTCTACTGTCAGATTCAAAGGTAAACCGCGACCCAACACCTATAACAGATGCGAACCTTGGTATAAAGGATGAAGATGCCACAATCAAGGATGGAAAACTCGATTGATGAGTCCAGGTATGAACGCCACAAATTAAATCTGATAAGTTCAAATAGTTCTTCAAAGAACCAAAGAGAAAACTCTCACCATATTATTAATGATCAAAACTCCATATTATAAACCCTAAAACTGTTTAAATAGTTGAGGCTTACAATTGGGCCCTATAAGCCTACGAAACATTATGCCCCAAAATAAATTCGCCCAAAATTAAAATAAAACGAAACTAAAGGAATAAGGAAAGTTCCATAGTTGGCATGCAAGCCTACAATTAAGCAATTTAAGTAATTACGAAAAATGACAATCAAATTCTAAGTTTAGAAAAACTAAAATTCGACTTCAATCTTGAACTGCTGGATTATTCTTCTAGAACTTGAATTAGATTGAGAAATCTTTGTGGACCAAGCTCCATAGGCCTCCACGAATTTTCCTAAGACCAAACTTCTTGAATCAGCCCATTGAGTGCCTCTTTGAATTCTTTGCCCGAGCCCTCGTAACTGGTCCAATTGGAATTTGAACTGGTTCCCTTGAAGACGTGCCATGATTTGCATCATGTCCTCCTTAAGATTTCCATTCAAGAATGCAGTCTTGACGTCCATCTGCTGGATCACATAATATAGGCATACAACAATAGATAAGAGTATTCTGATGGACTTGAGCATGGCTGCTGGCGAGAAGGTCTCCTATCATCAATGCCCTCACTCTGAGTATAACCTTTCGCTATAAGCCTAGCCTTAAAGGTCTCAACCTTTCCATCAGATCCTCTTTTCCTCTTATAGACTCACTTACAGCCAAATGGTATAATATTGGCTGGAAGTTCTACAAGATTCCAGACCTAAATTGAATCCAAAGATTCTAATTCAGATTTCATAGCTTTAACCCAAAGACCTGAGTCTACATCAGCTATTGCCTCTTCATACGTGGTAGGATCTGATTCAGATTCTATGGAGACAGTTTCCAAAACATCTCCTAAGAACATGTATCTATCAGGCTGGGCTGATAATCCTCCCACTACGACGAGGTACCGGTGCGGAATTGGGTGAAGAAGTGGTATTTTCTTGTCTTGCATCTTATCAACTACGGGTAGGACTGATGGCTATCCTTCTATTTCTCTAAGGGCTATCCTTCCCTTAGGTTTATGGTTCATGATATAATCATTCTCTAAGAAAATTGCATTTGTACTAACAAATACTTTCTGTTCTCTTAGATCATAAAAATACCAACCATAAGTACCCTTTGGATACCATACAAAGTAACGCCATTCTGATCTAGAATCCAACATGCTAATCTTTCCTTTCAGCACATGTGTCGGACACACCCATATCCGGAGATGTTGGAAAGAAGGACGGTGCCCAATCTACATCTCCTGTGGTGTCCTGGGAACAGATTTGCTTGGTACTAGATTTAGTATGTATGTACCGGTTTCCAAAGCATAACCCCAAAGGAATAATGACAACTCCGAATACGTCATCATTGACTTAGTCATGTCTAAAAGAGTCTGATTCCTTCTTTCTCCTACACCGTTCTGCTGAGGCGTACTAGGTGCAGTCAACTATGACAGAATCCCATTTTGTACAAGGTGATCAATAAATTCATTAGTAAGGAACTCGCCACCTCGATCAGATCGAATGGCCTTGATATGTGTGCCCCCAATTGCTTCTCCACTTCAACCCTAAACTCTTTGAACTTTTCAAAGGCTTCAGACTGGTGCTCCATTAGGTACACATATCCGTACCTAGCGTGGTCATTAGTAAATGTGACAAAATACTCATAACCACACCTTGCTCTAATATTTATTAGTTCACACACATCAATGTGAAATAATTTCAACAATGCATTGGTCCTACTGCCCTTTGCGGGAAAAGGCCTTTGGTCATCTTACCTTCTAAACAAGACTAGTAGACTTCCATTGGTTTGAGAACCAAATCGCCTAAGACCCTTTTTTTGACTATTCTGGGAATCCTATTTAGATTGATATGGCCAAGCCTCATATGCCAAAGCCCTTGTTTGATTAGTGGAAGGTTCTTTTCATTTAGATGGTAGAGTTACCACTGAGTTGTTAAGATCCAAGTTAGAGTCTTTAGAAATATTAGGAGTAATCACATACAAACCATTTAATTTAACACTCGAACACACAAAAGAACCATTTCTTTTGACCACAACTTCAATTCTAAAGTGAAAAGAATAACCATTATTCGATAAGCTAGAAACTGAAATTAAATTATGTCTTATTAAAGGGATGTAAAGTACATTTGATAAAATCAAAACGTCATTGTCTAAATTCTAAAGCTACTACTCATACGGTAACTGCGGAAATAGTTGTGCTAGATCCCAGAGTCAACACGATTTCCCCATCACTAAATTTCCTGGTTGATCTGAACCCCTGCAATGAATTATAGATATGGTTAGTCGTATCAGAATCAATGCACCATGTGTTTGAAGTATCCCTTATAAAACTTACTTCAATCGCATGTGATTCAATCATACTCTCATCTCTTATAGCTAAGATTTCTGAACAGTTCCTCTTCCAGTGGCCCTTCTCACCACATTAGAAACACTTTCCTTTGCCTTGGACACCCACCTTCCCTTTCCCCTTACCTTTTCCCTTAGATTTTGCAATCTTAGGGACTGATCCAATACTTGGACCATCGGTGCTAGCCTTCTTCTTCCATTTCTTTCTTACCTTTTGGCGTAGATCGGGACGAGGAAGAGCTTTTCTCAATGTTCAAAACGCTGCCCCCAGGTTTGATAACCCCTTCTGATGCCAATGAAGAACTCATTAATTCACTCATTGAAACCAAGTTCCTTGTGGTCGAGTGGTAAGCTTCTTGGGTGTACTACCCAAGAGGTTTAGTGTTCGAGTCATGGGGAGCGTGGCCACTGGAGTATTCACCCGGCGCCTCCAGGCCTCGAGGGATTAGTCGAGGTACGCGCAAGCTGGTTCGGACACCCCCGATTACCAAAAAAAATAAAATTAATTAACTCATTGAAAAATTCATTTAATTCATATTATAGTTAACTTTAAATTGAGTGAATGAAGGTAACAGCGAATGGAGGATCATATTAACTTGGGTCTGTGTGTCGATGTTGGCTCCTAGGGTCTCCAGCTCATTCAAATAACCAATCATTTTTAAAACATGTTCTTTGACTGGGGTCCCTTCCGACATCTGAGCACTCATTATCTTCTACATGGAAACCTGTCTAGTAGGTGTGCCATGTCCCCAAGATGTCTTTTAGGGATTTGATAATGGCACTGGCAGAATCATTTGTCTGGTATTGGTGTTGTAACACATTAGCCATAGAGGTCAATATGTAACAACGAGCCATCCCATTTGACTTTTTTCACTTGTCAAACTTGCGTCTAGTAGCAGCTGTAGCATTTGCAGCGGGTTCTTCGGGGCATGGGGTAGTGAGGACATACATGTGATCCTCCGTAGTTAAAACGATGTCGAGGTTTCATTTCCATCTGTGTAGTTATTTCCAATTAAAATTTTTGAGTGAGCATGGTGGCAAGTGGACTAAATGCAGATCCAGACATTATGATTTATTGAAAAAATCAAAAGACAAAATAAATATAGATATCAGAATTTGACAGTTTAAAATTAAAGAATCCTTAAAACTCTTATTTGAAAGCAAAGTTACCGGGATATCAAAACGAAAGAGTAAAGCCTCCGTGTGGCGGTCAATAATCAATCTTTCGATTAATCATGACTTGTCCGCTATGTAACTCTTGCAAAATAAGTTATGACTTCCGAACCTATTTGATCTCTAAGTTTCTGAATAATGCCCTATGTGGGATCCCTTATCCGTAGTTTAGCTAGTGTGTACCATTAACTAGGATCCAATCTGATACGAACCCCGCCAATAATGTGACGAAACCCGTAACACGATTAATGTCTTGGACCGTTCTACTGTCAGATTCAATGGAAACCGCGACCCAACACCTATAACAGATGCGAACCTTGGTATAAAGGATGAAGACGCCACAATCAAGGATGGAAAACTCGATTGATAAGTCCAGGTATGAACGCCACAGAGTAAATCTGATAAGTTCGAATAGTTCTTCAAAGAACCAAAGAGAAAACTCTCACAATATTATTAATAATCAAAACTGAATATTACAAACCCTAAAACTGTTTAAATAACTGAGGCTTAAAGTTGGGCCCTTTTAAGCCTACGAAATATTATGGTCCAATATAATTCACCCCAAAACTAAAATAAAAGGAAACTAATGAATATAAAAAGTCCCTAAGTTGGCATGCAAGCCTATAATTTATTCTAGAGCTTGAATCATGGACACCCAGCCTTGTGGATCACTAGTATCCTCCTTTGGGCCACTCAGATTAGTCTCAACCCAAATTTGTTGAACCAGCCCATTAAGATTGTCCTTGAACTGCTTTGCTCGCGCCCTTGTAACCGGACCAATTGGCACGTGGTTCGGGTCCGCATTCCACCTTGTGCTAGCTGCCATGTTCTCATCATTCCCCTCCTCTTGAAAAGGATTTGTCCTCAAATCATCACCTACATCAAAAGGAGATAAATCAGCAACATTAAAAGTAGTACTAACATTATACTCACCAGGCAACTCTAGCTTGTAGGCATTGTCATTGATGCGCTCAAGAACTTGAAAAGGACCATCGCCTCGGGGAAGCAATTTAGAACGCCTTTGTGCTGGAAATATTTCTTTTCGCATGTGTACCCAAACCCAATCTCCGGGTTCAAAGATGATATTGCGTCGCCCTTTGTTAGCTTGCGTTGCATATTGCTCCGTTCTTCGCTCAATATTGAGCCTTGCTTTCTCATGAATCTGCTTAACAAAATCTGCTTTCTTTTTTCCATCTAAATTAACACGCTCAGTCACAGGTAAAGGAGATAAATCCAAAGGAGTTAAAGGATTAAAACCATACACAATTTCAAAGGGTGAAAATTTAGTAGCAGAATGGATAGTACGATTATAAGCAAACTCAACATGTGGTAAACATTCTTCCCATGTTTTGATGTTCTTTTTAATAATAGCCCTTAACAAAGTAGATAAAGTCCTATTTACTACTTCAGTTTGACCATCAGTTTGTGGATGACAAGTAGTAGAAAATAATAACTTAGTCCCCAACTTACACCACAAGGTCTTCCAAAAGTAACTCAAGAATTTAGCATCTCTATCCGAAACAATGGTTCTAGGCATACCATGTAATCTCACAATCTCCTTAAGGAACAAATTAGCAACATGTGAAGCATCATCAGTTTTGTGACATGGAATAAAATGTGCCATCTTGGAAAATCTATCCACAACCACAAAAATTGAGTCTCGACCGTGTTTAGTCCTAGGTAAACCTAACACAAAATCCATTGTTCACTAGGAATTGGAAGAGGTGTGTATAAGCCATGGGGTTGTACTCTAGATTTCGCTCGCCTACATGTGACACATCTACCACAAATTCTCTCAACATCTTGTTTCATGCGTGGCCAATAGAAGTGTTCTTGTAAAACGGCTAATGTTTTTACTACCCCAAAATGTCCCATTAACCCTCCCCCATGTGACTCTCGCACAAGCAACTCTCTCACTGAACAAGTTGGAATGCACAATTTATTTTCTCGTAATAAAAACCCCTCATGCCTATAGAATTTATCATGGGCTGTTTTTTCACAAGATTCAAATTCTTCACTAAAATCGAGATCTAAAGGATACAATTCCTTAATATGCTCAAAACCAAGAATCTTAGCATCAAGAGTAGAGATTAGAATGTACCTTCGAGAAAGTGCATCGACAACGATGTTCTCCTTACCTTGTTTATATCGAATGACGTATGGAAACGTCTCAATGAATTCAACCCATCGTGCATGCCTCTTGTTCAGCTTGTGTTGGACTTTAAGGTGCTTTAAAGACTCATGATCGGTGTGAATCACGAACTCTTTAGGCCACAAGTAATGCTGCCATGTCTCCAAAGCTCGAACCAATGCATACATCTCTTTGTCATACGTGGGATAGTTTAAGGCAGCCCCACTTAACTTCTCACTAAAGTATGCAATCAGTCTTCCTTCTTGCATAAGCACGGCGCCAATACCTAAACCTGAAGCACCACATTCAATTTCAAAAGTTTTTGTAAAGTTAGGTAAAGCAAGTAAAGGTGCATGAGTTAACTTCTCCTTGAGTAATTGAAATGCCTTCTCTTGCTCTTCCCCCCATTTGAACCCAACATTTTTCTTGATGACTTCGGTTATTGGTGCAGCTATATTACTGAAGTCTTTCACGAATCTCCTGTAAAAACTAGTAAGTCCATGAAAACTTCGCACATTACTTACACTAGATGGGCTTGGCCATTCTTGGATAGCACGAATCTTTTCTTCATCAACCTGTATTCCTTGTGCACACACAACAAAACCAAGAAACACAAGCTTATCGGTGCAAAAAGTGCACTTCTTTAGGTTAGCAAACAACTTTTCATTTCTAAGCACATCTAACACAAGATTTAAATGCTTCAAATGCTCTTCCAAGTTTTTGCTATAAATCAGGATATCATCAAAATAAACAACTACAAATTTTCCAATGAAAGCACGCAAAACATGGTTCATCAATCTCATAAAAGTACTAGGAGCATTAGTTAATCCAAAAGGCATAACTAACCATTCATACAAACCATATTTTGTTTTAAATGCAGTTTTCCATTCATCACCTTCTTTTATTCTAATTTGATGATACCCACTTTTCAAATCAATCTTAGAAAATATACAAGAACCATGCAACTCATCTAACATATCATCTAAGCGAGGAATAGGGTGTCGATACTTTACCGTTATGTTGTTGACGGCTCGGCAATCAACGCACATTCTCCACGTCCCATCCTTCTTAGGAACCAAAATCACCGGAACGGCGCATGGACTCATACTTTCTCTTACGTACCCCTTTTCCATCAACTCACTAACCTGCTTTTGTAGCTCCTTTGTCTCCTCAGGATTGCTTCTATAGGTTGGTCGGTTTGGAATGGTAGCACCGGGCACGAAATCAATTTGATGTTCAATCCCTCGAATAGGGGGTAAACCATGTGGAACCTCCTCGGGAAAGATATCACCAAACTCCTGCAAAAGAGAAACAACAGAACTAGGCAAAGATGAGTCAATTTGGTTAGTGTTTAAAAATGCCTCTTTGTACAAAAGTACAATCATAGGCTGATTTGAAAACAACGCTCGTTTGATCTCACTCGCTTTTGCATAAAAATTCTTTTTTTGGTTTCCCTCTAATTTTCCCTCAATGGCTGCATTTTTCTTTTCTTTTTCTCTCTCATTTTTCTCACTCTTTCTCTTTTGTTCACTCTCTTTCTTTTGATCACTCTCCCTTTGCAACCTCACTTGATCTTCATAAACTTGCTTCGGTGTCAAAGGCACTAAGGTGATTGTCCTTTGATTAAGCACGAACGAGTATTTATTTGTAAAACCATCATGCTTAACACGTCGATCAAATTGCCATGGCCTCCCTAACAACAAGTGTCCAGCTTGCATCGGAACCACATCACTCAAAACTTCATCTTCATATTTCCCAATACGAAAAGAAACTAACACCTGTTTAGTTACCCTTACTTCACCACTATCATTGAGCCATTGCAATTTATAAGGTCGTGGATGCTTGATTGTTGGCAGCCCTAATTTCTCCACCAAAGTTGTGCTAGCAACGTTAGTACAACTCCCCCCATCTATGATCACACTACACACCTTATCTTTGACATGACATCTCGTATGAAAGATGTTCTCCCGTTGTGCCTCATCATCTTCCTTAACCTGCATATTTAGAGCTCTCCTTGCCACTAACAAATCCCCTTGGGCAGCGTACTCTTCATCATCGGCATCCTCCAATGGTGGCACAGATTCGTTGTCATCTTCATCTTCGGTTTCAATCTCACCATTATCTCGTAACACCATAACTCTCTTGTTCGGACATTGGCTAGCTATATGTCCCCTACCTTGGCACTTAAAACACTTAATATCACAGTTTCGAGAAGTAGACGAATCGGATTTACCTTGATTTCCATGGCTGGCCACCTCTTGTTTTTGCTCAGTTTTTGGCTTCACCAAAGGCTGCTTCTCATCTCTTTTCCAATTATTTGGTTTCCAAGCGGATGTATTGGAATTTGGCTTGGAATTTGGCTTGGACGTGTGCTGCTGCCCCTCCTCTTGAGTTGATTCTCAACATAGTGTTACAATTCCACTGCATTGGCAATTTTCCGATTCAACCCAACTAAGAATCTAGCCATTGTAGCCTCTCAATCTTCCTCTACATTCGCTCGAATCATAGCAACTTCCATCTCCTTATAATATTCTTCCACACTCCTATTACCTTGCCTCAAACTTTGCAACTTATTGTACAACTCTCGGTAATAATAGCTTGGAACGAACCGCTTCCTCATCACAGTTTTCATATCCTCCCATGTCTCTATTGGACGCTCCCTATTTCTTCTCCTATTCAACACCAATTGATCCCACCAAATGATAGCATAATCAAAAAATTCAATGGCAGCAAGTTTTACCTTCTTAGCCTCAGAGTAATGGTGGCAATCAAATACTAATTCTACCTTCTTCTCCCATTCTAGATAGGCTTTCGGATCATTCTTCCCTTGAAACGAAGGAATCTTCATCTTAATACTACCCAAATTATTATCTTCCCGGTTCCTAGCTTCTCTAAACCTAACTTCTCTACCCCGACCACCATATCTCCTATGATTATCTATTGACTCTTGATCATTTTCTTCGTCAAAGTCTCCCCAAAAATACTCCTCTTCTTCAACTCTCACTCCCCTCGGTTGAACTCTCTCTCTTCTACGTCCATGAGGAGCATTGTTTTGTGGCTGCTCCACACGTGCATTCTCTACTCTATCTATCCGTTCATGAACTTGTTCCATCTCTGTCCTCAATACCCTCCTCATTTCACCCATTAATGCCTCCAATAGTAGTTTCTGATCAGTCTCTCCCGAAACCTCCCCGGCATTAATTTCGTCTTTATGGGCCATATTTCGCTGCAAAACAAAGATTAGATAAAAAAAATATACAGGACCTCACAACTCTCGCTCACGTGTTTCACTCAACTAGGATGTATCACTCAAGTTCACTCGTGTTTAAACTGAAAATCAATTTGGCTTTTACCCTCTTATGTGCTCACCACTCTTGCCTTTTTCCACTCGTAGTAATTCTCACTCGGTTCTTATGAAACTGCTCAAACAATGACCAGAATTTCTCAGTAACAATCCACACCCAAACTAGACCAATCAAATTTGGAAGTTGAAAGCACGACTAAAAACGAACGCGGATGGCTAGGTTTCCAAAAGCACAAAAAAATGGAATTTTAGGAAAAAAATTTTCGCACTATGGAGTAAGGTCAGATTCGGGCTCCTTAGACCCCAAATATCACAAAAATTTTCTCTTCTCTTCTTTTCTTTTCTTTTCTTTTTTTTTTCTTTTTTTTTTTCTCTTTTTTTTTCTTTTCTTGTATTTTTTTTTTCTTGAATAATCAGGCAGACTTCACAGTTCACGTATCTGATTCAGAAACCCTAATTCCAAGAAGAAAAAAAAAACCACAATAACAACGATCACGAGAATGAACAAACACGAAGTAACAAGAGCAAATCACAGATCAGATTCGCAAACCCTAAACACAAAATTCCAGATCGTAATCGAACACCTTTTTTTTTTATACGGTTCAGAAACGAGAACGAATAAGAAAACGAACAGAAACAAAAACGAATAAGAACAGAACCAGAAGAAACGAATAGGAACAGAAACGAAAAAGATATGATAAACCTGAGACTAGAACTGTGCTCTGATACCAACTGATAC
Organism: Hydrangea macrophylla; assembly: GCA_033977485.1. NCBI lineage: Eukaryota > Viridiplantae > Streptophyta > Magnoliopsida > Cornales > Hydrangeaceae > Hydrangea > Hydrangea macrophylla. The sequence goes on along the minus strand of CM066996.1, from coordinate 27,406,044 downwards.
GAACCCCGCCAATAATATGACGAAACCCGTAACACGATTAATGTCTTGGACCGTTCTACTGTCAGATTCAATGGAAACCGCGACCCAACACCTATAACAGATGCGAACCTTGGTATAAAGGATGAAGACGCCACAATCAAGGATGGAAAACTCGATTGATAAGTCCAGGTATGAACGCCACAGAGTAAATCTGATAAGTTCGAATAGTTCTTCAAAGAACCAAAGAGAAAACTCTCACAATATTATTAATAATCAAAACTGAATATTACAAACCCTAAAACTGTTTAAATAACTGAGGCTTAAAGTTGGGCCCTTTTAAGCCTACGAAATATTATGGTCCAATATAATTCACCCCAAAACTAAAATAAAAGGAAACTAATGAATATAAAAAGTCCCTAAGTTGGCATGCAAGCCTATAATTTATTCTAGAGCTTGAATCATGGACACCCAGCCTTGTGGATCACTAGTATCCTCCTTTGGGCCACTCAGATTAGTCTCAACCCAAATTTGTTGAACCAGCCCATTGAGATTGTCCTTGAACTGCTTTGCTCGCGCCCTTGTAACCGGACCAATTGGCACGTGGTTCGGGTCCGCATTCCACCTTGTGCTAGCTGCCATGTTCTCATCACAATCACAACCGCCTCAAGTAGCACCTCCGTGTGGTTTTCACCCGCTAACACGTCTGATTGATCCTATCCATAGGAAGTTGACATCTAGTAACCAATGAGTAGTGTACCCTCCATATGGAATGATCACCCCTAACGAGGTGACACAAAATGCATTACTCATCTTATAGTGAACCGTTAATGGAAGATCGTCTGATTTAATAGTAAATGATTTTGCTTTTAGAAAAAATGTTTCTACACATTACCTATAAACATCTAATGTTTACTAATGCGTTGAAAATGATTTTTGAATTTTATTTTAGAAAACTTGTTAAATGCATGCAAGTTGTAACAATATACTTAAATGCCAATCACAAACCAAGCACAAAAAACAAAAAAAATGAAAATGAAAATAAAGGCATTCAATAATGCCTCTATTTCCCATGGTTCTATCTCCATAGAACCTCCTTCTTGGTTTGATCGCCTCCAGCTCCATCTTCATGGACAACGACTTCTTGCTCCATCTTCACGGGCTTCCTAATTCTATTGCATTGGATCTATGCTTCTTTCAAAGCTTACAATTTATCTAGAAATAGAAATACAGCAATAAAATACAAGGCTAGGGAAACCGGTTTAACTTTCCTTTTTGCAGGATTGAAGTCGCAGTGCCCTTTACATATGCCTTAAAACCAAACCACAATAAATACAACATACACCAATCTAAACATTCAAATATAGAATTTAAAAGGACATGGTGCCATGAGAGAGAGTGGAAAAAACTTGCTGCAATAGGGTTAGTCGTAGCACATCCATGCATATATTTTAAATATATGTAACTATTGGAACACCTAATTGATTCACACAGTACATAAACTCTTTACATACTAATTTAGAACATAAAACTGCATCTCAATTCTCTGTCACACTTTGATTGATCAACAAAGGTTCGATCGATCAAACCTTCAATCGATTGAAGATAGTTAAATCGATTGAAGTTTTAGTTTCACAGAAGGATTTGAAAAATTTATAGAATAATTTCAAATTAAAGTAAATAATTTTAAAATCTTTTAAAACTATGAACAGAAAACTTGGACAGAGAATCAATCTCGATCGTTCGAACCATATTCAATCGATCGAACAAAACAAAGTTCAATCGATCAAGACATTCAATCGATCGAACATACTTTGATTGATCGAACCCATCATGCATCCAATGCAATCATAGATTTGAAATCGGCAACGAGAGCACTGCAGAAATAGATCTGTGACAACGCAGTTCTGAAAACAATCCTAAAATCAACATACAAATCAAAACTAGTGTTCCAAAACACGTCTATAGATCAAAACAAGTGAGGCTCTGATACCAATTGAAGGAAATACAGGTTTAAAATTTGTTAAAATGCACAGTAGAAAGATTAAATTACAAAACTTATTGGTAGCCCGAATCTACTACTTTTCAACTCTATAGATGCATAAAAGAGTGGACAAGAATTATACCTTAGTGTCTTGAACCCAATTCTAAAATTTTTTACTTCCAGCAGCCTCCAATAGATGGTCTTCACTCTTATGACTCCTATGGATGCTCCCGGAGAGACTATGGTTGCTAGGAACCCTAATAGAGAGGATAGAGAAGGTTTGGGAAGCTCTAAAATGGTTTCTGCAACATTTGATATAATAAAACAATGAGCTCTCTTTTCTGGATGCAGCTTCACTATTTAGAGATTCGCAGAACTGACCTAACGTTCAAGCGATTGAAGTGACTTTGATCGGTTGAAGTTTCGATCGATTGAACCAGCTTCGATCGATCAAACCTGTCTAAACTTCATCGATCGAGACTCCTTCTATCGATCGAACCTGTCTTGATAAGATCCTCATGTGCCTTTCCAAGCATCCTAGCATAGCTAAGAGTGGGACCTTCTGGCTCTTTATTGTTGGCTCAGACCATTTGTTAATTTTCATGACCAAACTCTTTGATTTGCAAATTAACCAATTGGTCAGTTAACATTTACTCCACTATAAAATAATAACTGAACTCCAACGCAAAATAACATATCTGAAACGATAAGTGTACTAATGTCCCTCTACCATTAGCATTCGTAATCATATTCAGGTAGTCAGATAAACAAATACTGTCAACATGAATCATGATTACTTCTTGTATTCCTTGAGTCCCATTCACCCCTCATGATTACCAAACATGTTGATAAATACTTATCAATAAGATTACAGTTCTCAGTAATCAACTTGGTGACATTCTCAAGGGAATGCTTACTCTTTATCAGAGGGTAGATTCTATCTTAACAATATATGTTCACAACCCTATGAACATGACATACTCAAGATACCCATGTGTTGATCTTTTATAGACGTCACTGATTGGTAAGTCAAAGTAGCCATATCCATAGTCTGTGTTCATAATCGTCTCAAGATTGAGAACACGTACCTTATACAAGTTATGAGTTCCTATCAACTGTTGACAGTCTTAAATGTCAATAGGAAAGCTCAAGTTTGTCAATGCACTATAAACACTAGCATATTAACTAAGAATCATACTCCAGTGATTGAGATTCATCACTCCATTCAGTGGTAGTTAATCATATGATGAGGTATCCAGTCTCATCATCCACTGTGACAAGTTCTAAGTATCAAAAGATAGTAATTCGTATCTCAACCAAACATTGATAGGATTCTTTGTAATTGGGTCTAAATGTTCTTCAATTTTGTGGCTTGAGAGGCTTTTTGTTTGTGTTGGTTTTAGCTTCTCATGTGTTTGTGTTGTCTCTTGTTAATTTGTTTTGTAAATTTCAGGAGCCTCCCATATGTTTTTTGTTGTTAGGTTTGCTTCTTATCCTCTTGATTTGAGCTTTAGTTTGTCCTGGGGTATGCCCCTTGTAGTTTTTGTTTTCAGGTTGCCCTTGTCAATTGTTGGGCATGATTTGGTTTGGTTTTGTTGTTAGCTTTTTGCTTCTTGTCCTCATGTTTTGAGCTCATTGCTTTATCCTGGGGTTTGCCCCTTGTACTTTTTGTACATCCTTTTTTAGAATATATTTACCATTTTCCAAAAAAAAAAAAGTAATTCGTATCTCACTTGTATGTATCTCATACATATATGAATTATTTACTAGGATACTTAAGGATTAACAATCATCTCATGAAAGAAACATACATAATATAATGTAAAGTTGATATCCATATATTAAAATGTCAATGTCTCATACATAAAGTAATGGTTTGAGGGCACACTCTCAACACCCAGCACATGAAATTGACTTCAAAGACATCGAAGTGAAAGAAAATACTGCATTCAAAAAAGGACCAGTATAAATTTTGGATCATAGAATCAAGAAACTGAGAAACAAAGAGATTCTGTTGGTGAGGGTTTAGTGGAAGCACCAAGATGAAGGAGCAGCTTCTTAGGAGTTGGATTTGGAGATGCGAGAGAAATTTCCATTTCTGTTTAGTACCAGTTAGTGTTGATTTTGAGGACGAAATCCTACAATAGGTGGTAGAAGATGTAGTACCTGAAATTTTTCTTCGTATAATAAATCAGTTTTGGACATTTTCTGTGTTCGGCCAATTATTATGTTATTTTAATTATGTGACTGTATCGATGTGATGTCATTACTAATTAGACTATAGGAACCATACTGACTTGACCGTAATAAGACTTAACTTAGTCCCCTACCTGGACCAAGACATTAGAAACAATACCCGTTTGCACGAAGATTGAGACCAACATGCGTAATAAGGACTTATGCACGTAAAATAAAAAAGTGGCACAGAACTCAAGGTGGGCCCCACCATGGCTAGCTACATGGCAACTCATGTGCCACACTTTCCACTTTTCACCACCTCCCATGACACATGTTCATTTGTTGGACAAATGTTCATGCATGCATACACACTAATACATGTACATTAACACCTAACCCACATCTAGCACTATATAAGCATGCATGCACTCTTGCATATCATTTTCTTGGACATTATAATCTGCATATAGATAGAAAGAGATGTGGAAGAAACTAGGGAGTGAGAAGAAGAAGGAAGAATTTAGAAGGAAATCTAAAGTTCATCTCCCTTTCCTTGAACACACATCCATACATACACCCATATACTTACAAACATAACCATGGGGACTTAGAAACTACTAGAAGTTCTTAGAAGAAAAAGAGGTGCAGAATCAAGAGGATTTGAAGAATAAGAAGCTTCCACCATAGAAGATTGAGTTCAAGCTTCCTTAACCTCAGTTCCTACATCCAAGACCCAATTTCAAGACATTGTGAGTCTACTAACTCACTCTAGAACTTATATAGTATGTAGTAATGTTTATGATGAGAACATGGCGGCTAGCACAAGGTGGAATGCGTACCCAAACCAAGTGCCAATTGGTCCAGTTACAAGGGCGCGAACAAAACGGTTCAAGGATAATCTCAATGGGCTGTTTCAACAAATTTGGATTGAGACTAATCTTTGTGGCCCAATGGAGGATACTAGTGATCCACAAAGCTGGGTGTCCATGATTCAAGCTCTAGAATAAATTATAGGCTTGCATGCCAACTTAGGAACTTTTCATATTTGTTAGTTTGTTTTTATTTTAGTTTTGGGGTGAATTATATTGGGTCATAATATTTCGTAGGCTTATAGGGCCCAATCGTAATCCTCAACTATTTAAACAGTTTAGGGTTTGTAATATTCAGTTTTGATCATTAATAATATTGTGAGAGTTTTCTCTTTGGTTCTTTGAAGAAATATTCGAACTTATCAGATTTACTCTGTGGCGTTCATACCTGGACTTATCAATCGAGTTTTCCATCCTTGATTGTGGCGTCTTCATCCTTTATACCAAGGTTCGCATCTATTATAGGTGTTGGGTCGCGGTTTCCATTTGAATCTGACAGTAGAACGGTCCGAGGCATTAATTGTGTTACGGGTTTCTTCACATTGTTGGCGGGGTTCGTATCAGTTGGTATCAGAGCTAGGTTCTAGTCTCATGTTTATCCTATCTTTTTCGTTTCTGTTCTTATTCGTTTCTTCTAATCTGTGATTTTCTCTTGTTACTTCATGTTTGTTCATTCCCGTGATCGTTGTTATTGTGGTCTTTTCCTTCTCAGGAATTAGGGTTTCTGAAACAGATACGTGAACTGTTATGTCTCTCTGACTATTCAAAAACAAAAAAAAAAGGAAAAAAAAAGGAAAGGAAAGAAAAAGAAGAAGAGAAGAGAAGAGAAGGCGCGGAAAAAAAATACAAAAAATCGGCTTAAAATTTTATTTTTGATTTACAATATTGGGGGTCTAAGGAGTCCAAATCTGACCTTACTCCATAGTGTGAAAAAAAATTCTAAAAATTCCATTTTTTTTGTGCTTTTGGAAACCTAGCCATCCGCGTTCGTTTTTAGTCGTGCTTTCAACTTTCAAATTTGATTGGTCTAGTTTGGGTGTGGATTGTTACTGAGAAATTCTAGTCATTGTTTGATCAGTTTCATAAGAACTAAGTGAGAATTACTATGAGTGGAAAAAGGCAGGAGTGGTGAGCACATAAGAGGGTAAAAGCCGACTTGATTTTTGAGTGTAAACACGAGTGAATCATATTCTTGAGTGAAACACGTGAGGGAGTGTAGTGAGGATCTGTTCTATTTCTAATCCATTCTTGTAGAGATTATGGCTCAAGATCAGGGAAGAGTCACAAATGAAGAGGCTCAACAGTCGGTTGTTACGAATCTACAAATGCAAGCTTTAGTGGGGGAGATGAGGCGGATGATGAGGGCAGAATTGGAACCGATACATGAGAGATTGGATAGAGTTGAAGAGGGTACACCACAGAGGCAACAACAAAATGTTCATAATGTACAAAGAGGGGAGAGAGTTCAACCAAGGCGAGTGAGAGTTGAAGATGAGGAGTATTTTGGGGAAGACTTTGATGAAGAAAATGATCGGGAGTCAATAGATAATCATAGGAGATATGGCGGTCGGGGTAGAGAAGTTAGGTTTAGAGAAGCTAGGAATCGGGAAGATAATAATTTCGGTAGTATTAAGATGAAGATTCCTTCATTCCAAGGAAAGACTGATCCGGAAGCATATCTTGAATGGGAGAAGGTGGAATTAGTATTCGATTGCAATAATTACTCTGAGATTAAGAAAGTAAAACTTGCTACCATTGAATTTTCCGATTATGCTATTATTTGGTGGGATCAATTGGTACTAAATAGGAGGAGAAATAGGGAGCATCCAATAAAGACATGGGAGGAGATGAAAACTATTATGAGGAAGCGGTTCATTCCAAGCTACTACTATCGGGAGTTGTATAACAAGTTGCAAAGTTTGAGGCAAGGTAATAGGAGTGTAGAAGAATATTATAAGGAGATGGAAGTTGCTATGATTCGAGCGAATGTAGAGGAAGATCGAGAGGCTACAATGGCTAGATTCTTAGTTGGTTTGAATCGGGAAATTGCCAATGCAGTGGAATTGCAACACTATGTTGAATTGGAGGATATGGTACACATGGCTATTAAAATTGAGAATCAACTCAAGAGGAGGGGTAGCAGCACACGTCTAAGCCAAAATCCAAGCCAAAATTCCAATACATCCGCTTGGAAACCAAATAATTGGAAAAGAGATGAGAAGCAGCCTTTGGTGAAGCCAAAAACTGAGCAAAAACAAGAGGTGGCCAGCCATGGAAATCAAGGTAAATCCAATTCATCTACTTCTTGGAACCGTGATATTAAGTGTTTTAAGTGCCAAGGTAGGGGACACATAGCTAGCCAATGTCCGAACAAGAGAGTTATGGTGTTACGAGATAATGGTGAGCTTGAAACCGAAGATGAAGATGACAATGAATCTGTGCCACCATTGGAGGATGCCGATGATGAAGAGTACGCTGCCCAAGGGGATTTGTTAGTGGCAAGGAGAGCTCTAAATATGCAAGTTAAAGAAGATGATGAGGCACAACGGGAGAACATTTTTCATACAAGATGTCATGTCAAAGATAAGGTGTGTAGTGTGATCATCGATGGGGAGAGTTGCACTAACGTTGCTAGCACAACTCTGGTGGAGAAATTAGGGCTGCCAACAATCAAGCATCCACGACCTTATAAATTGCAATGGCTCAATGATAGTGGAGAAGTAAGGGTGACTAAACAAGTATTAGTTCCTTTTCGTATTGGGAAATATGAAGATGGAGTTTTGAGTGATGTGGTTCCGATGCAAGTTGGACACTTGTTGTTAGGGAGACCATGGCAATTTGATCGACGTGTTAAGCATGATGGTTTCACAAATAAATACTCATTCGTGTTTAATCAAAGGACAATCACCTTAGTGCCTTTGACACTGAAGTAAGTTTATGACGATCAAGTGAGGTTGCAAAAGAAGAGTGATCAAAAGAAAGAGAGTGAACAAAAGAACAGGAGTGAGAAAATTGAGAGAGAAAAAGAAAAAAAAATGCAGCCATTGAGGGAAAATTAGAGGGAAACCAAAAGAATTTTTATGCAAAAGCGAGTGAGATCAAACGAGCGTTGTTTTCAAATCAGACTATGATTGTACTTTTGTGCAAAGAGGCATTTTTAAACACTAACCCAATTGACTCATCTTTGCCTAGTTCTGTTGTTTCTCTTTTGCAAGAGTTTGGTGATGTCTTTCCTGAGGAGATTCCACATGGTTTACCCCCTATTCGAGGGATTGAGCATCAAATTGATTTCGTGCCCGGTGCTACCATTCCAAGCCGACCAGCCTATAGAAGCAATCCCGAGGAGACAAAGGAGCTACAAAGAAGGTCAGTGAGTTGATGGAAAAGGGGTACGTAAGAGAAAGTATGAGTCCATGCGCCGATCCGGTGATTTTGGTTCCTAAGAAGGATGGGACGTGGAGAATGTGCGTTGATTGCCGAGCCGTCAACAACATAACGGTAAAGTATCGACACCCTATTCCACGCTTAGATGATATGTTAGATGAGTTGCATGGTTCTTGTATATTTTCTAAGATTGATTTGAAAAGTGGGTATCATCAAATTAGAATGAAGGAAGGTGATTAATGGAAAACTGCATTTAAAACCAAATATGGTTTGTATGAATGGTTAGTTATGCCTTTTGGATTAACTAATGCTCCTAGTACTTTCATGAGATTGATGAACCATGTTTTGCGTGCTTTCATTGGAAAATTTGTGGTTGTTTATTTTGATGATATCCTTATTTATAGCAAAAACTTGGAAGAGCATTTGAAGCATTTAAAATTTGTGTTAGATGTACTTAGAAAGGAAGAGTTATTTGCTAACCTAAAGAAGTTCAATTTTTGCATCGATAAGCTTGTGTTTCTTGGTTTTGTTGTGTGTGCACAAGGATTACAGGTTGATGAAGAAAAGATTCGTGCTATCCAAGAATTTCCAAGCCCATCTAGTGTAAGTAATGTGCGAAGTTTTCATGGACTCGCTAGTTTTTACAGAAGGTTCGTGAAAGACTTCAGTAGTATAGCTGCACTAATCACCGAAGTCATCAAGAAAAATGTTGGGTTCAAATGGGGGGAAGAGCAAGAGAAGGCATTTCAATTACTCAAGGAAAAATTAACTCATGCACCTTTACTTGCTTTACCTAACTTTACAAAAACTTTTGAAATTGAATGTGATGCTTTAGGATTAGGTATTGGCGCCGTGCTTATGCAAGAAGGAAGACCAATTGCATATTTTAGTGAGAAGTTAAGTGGGGCTGCCTTAAACTATCCCACTTATGACAAAGAGATGTACGCATTGGTTCGAGCTTTGGAGACATGGCAGCATTACTTGTGGCCAAAAGAGTTCGTGATTCACACCGATCATGAGTCTTTAAAGCACCTTAAAGTCCAACACAAGCTGAACAAGAGACATGCACGATGGGTTGAATTCATTGAGACGTTGCCATACGTCATTCGATATAAACAAGGTAAGGAGAACATCGTTGCCGATGCACTTTCTCGAAGGTACATTCTAATCTCCACTCTTGATGCTAAGATTCTTGGTTTTGAGCATATTAAAGAATTGTATCCTTTAGACCTAGATTTTAGTGAAGAGTTTGAATCTTGTGAAAAAATTGCCCATAATAAATTCTATAGGCATGAGGGGTTTTTATTTTGAGAAAATAAATTGTGCATTCCAAATTGTTCTGTGAGAGAGTCACATGGGAGAGGGTTAATGGGACATTTTGGGGTAGTTAAAACATTAGTCGTTCTGCAAGAACACTTCTATTGGCCACGCATGAAATAAGATGTTGAGAGGATTTGTGGTAGATGTGTCACATGTAGGCGAGCAAAATCTAGAGTATAACCCCATGGCTTATACACACCTCTTCTAATTCCTAGTGAACCATGGATTGATATTTCAATGGATTTTGTGTTAGGTTTACCTAGGACTAAACACGGTCGAGACTCAAATTTTGTGGTTGTGGATAGATTTTCCAAGATGGCACATTTTATTCCATGTCACAAAACTGACGATGCTTCACATGTTGCTGATTTGTTCTTTAAGGAGATTGTGAGATTACATGGTATGCCTAGAACCATTGTTTCAGATAGAGATGTTAAGTTCTTGAGCTACTTTTGGAAGACCTTGTGGTGTAAGTTGGGGACTACTTGTCATCCACAAACTGATGGTCAAACCGAAGTAGTAAATAGGACTTTATCTACTTTGTTAAGGGCTATTATTAAAAAGAACATCAAAATATGGGGAGAATGTTTACCACCTGTTGAGTTTACTTATAATTGTACCATCCATTCTGCTACTAAATTTTCACCCATTGAAATTGTGTATGGTTTTAATCCTTTAACTCCTTTGGATTTATCTCCTTTACCTGTTACTGAGCGTGTTAATTTAGATGGAAAAAAGAAAGCAGATTTTGTTAAGCAGATTCATGAGAAAGCAAGGCTCAATATTGAGCAAAGAACGGAGCAATATGCAATGCAAGCTAACAAAGGGCGACGCAATATCATCTTTGAACTCGGAGATTGGGTTTGGGTACACATGTGAAAAGAAAGATTTCCTGCACAAAGGCGTTTTAAATTGCTTCCCCGAGGCGATGGTCCTTTTCAAGTTCTTGAGCGCATCAATGATAATGCCTACAAGCTAGAGTTGCCTGGTGAGTATAATGTTAGTACTACTTTCAATGTTGCTGATTTATCTCCTTTTGGTGTAGGTGACGATTTGAGGACAAATCCTTTTCAAGAGGAGGGGAATGATGAGAACATGGCGGCTAGCACTAGGTGGAATGCGGACCCAAACCACGTGCCAATTGGTCCAGTTACAAGAGCGCGAGCAAAACGGTTCAAGGATAATCTGGTCAACAAATGTGGGAGTAACCGGCTCCTAGGTTCTGTTTTCTATTACCATGATTCTTAGGCTTTGTTTGGTTGTACCTCGAGTTTGTCAACATGAAACCTTGTTATATGTTTATCAGAGGCTGCATGTTAGTAACTTAGTCTTAGTAACAAACGTATGCATGTGTTTTATGTGCTTTGAACTTATGAAAGGAGCTTTAATATTTGTACTTTGACTCCAAGATGAATCTAGATAGTGATGCAAATCATGGCACGTCTTCAAGGAAACCAGTTCAAATTCCAATTGGACCAGTTACGAGGGCTCGGGCAAAGAAGTTCAAAGAGGCACTCAATGGGCTAATTCAAGAAGTTTGGTCTCAGAAAAATTCGTGGAGGCCTATAGAGCTTGGTCCACAAAGATGTCTCAATCTAATTCAAGTTCTAGAAGAATGATCCAGCAGTTCAAGATTGAAGTCAAATTTTAGTTTTCCTAAAATTAGAATTTGATTGTCATTTTTTTCTTAATTGCTTAAATTGCTGAATTGTAGGCTTGCATGCCAACTATGGAACTTTCCTTATTCCTTTAGTTTCGTTTTATTTTAATTTTGGGCGAATTTATTTTAGGGCATAATATTTCGTAGGCTTATAGGGCCCAACTGTAAGCCTTATCTATTTAAACAATTTTAGGGTTTGTAATATGCAGTTTTGATCATTAATAATATTGTGAGAGTTTTCTCCTTGGTTCTTTGAAGAACTATTCGAACTTATCAGATTTACTCTGTGGCGTTCATACCTAGACTTATCAATCAAGTTTTCCATCCTTGATTGTGGCGTCTTCATCCTTTATACCAAGGTTCGCATCTGTTATAGGTGTTGGGTCGTGGTTTTCCATTTGAATCTGACAGTAGAACGGTCCGAGGCATTAATCGTGTCACGGGTTTCGTGTTACAGTAGAGCAAGGTTCTAGTCTCAGGTTTATCCTATCTTTTTCGTTTCTGTTCTTATTCGTTTGTTTCTGTTTTGTTTGTTTCGTGTTCTTATTCGTTCTCATTTCCGAACCGTGTAAAAAAAAGTGTTCGGATTCTAATTTGGGAATTTCAGATCTGTGATTCGTGCATTCTTGTTTCACTAGGGTTTCTGGAACTGATTCGTATTGTTCTATTTCAGTACCTTTCGTGTCACAGTCATCTAGATCAGTGATTCTTAGTCTTGTTTATTTGGTGTTTGGTAAATTGGTAATATCAGTCTTGTTTCACAATCTGTGTGATTCGAACGTGATCTTTGAAAAAAAAAAAGAAAAGAAAAGAAAAGAAAAGAAAAAGAAGAGAAGAGATCGGTAAGCCGCACAAAAAAAAAAGAGTAGAAAAACTCGGCTTAAAATTTTATTTTTGTTTTACAATATTGGGGGTCTAAGGAGTCCAAATCTGACCTTACTCCATAGTGTAAAAAAAAAAATTCTGAAAATTCCATTTTTTTGTGCTTTTGGAAACCTTGCTGATGGGCACCATGATGGACCGAGTCTTAAAGCTGACCCTTACAAGTTCCAGATGGGCCAATCACAAGATCAAGAGCTAAGAAGATCAAGGAAGCAATGCAAGGATTGGTACAATCCACTTGGGCTGAATTTGCAAATGTTTCAAGCAAGACTTCAACATTCAAGATGGGCTTGGAAGAAGAGAAACCAACTTTATTCCATGTGATTCAAGCCACTTAGGCTATTTTATTTATGTTCGCTGGTTTTGGGCATGTGGGCCTATTTTATTCATTAATTGGACATCTATTTAGCTTTAAGTTTAAGTTATTTTGGGCTTGAGTACCTCCAGCCTAGTTCTTTTATTTTTATTGAAGGCCTTTTGGGCCCTAGGGTTATTAGATATAAAAACACTCTTGTAGCGGTTTTTAATAGCAGATTATGTGAATGAATATTATTCTTCTCAGAGAATTCAGTTTTCTCTTCTTGTTCTTGATTGAGCGATCCGAACTTATCAAAGGCATTCCCTTTTGTGGCGTTCACACCAAATCTGGGTTCTTGAAACAGGATTTCAACGGGTCTAGATCATCTTTGTCGCTTGATCATTGGCTTTCCTGGGTTATTTACAATCTAATCGTGGGTTCAAGGAATAGCAATTCCACGGGTTATTTTCCGAAAAAAAAAAAAAAAAAATTTCCACGGGTTCACATCATTTGGTATCAGAGCTTTGGCTCCAAATCAGGTCTGATTTATCCATTTTATTTCGTGTTCTTGTTTCTGTTTCATTTTTTTTTCTGTTCTGTTATTTTCGTGATCTTGTTTCTTTTTTCGGAAAATGGTAAATAAATTCCAAAAAGGAGGGAAATACAAATGTACAAGGGGCATACCCCAGGATAAAACAAAGAGCACAATACATGAGGACATGAAGCTAAACTAGCAACAAAAACTCAAAATCATAACCAAATCCCTTGTGGCCGAGCGGTAAGTTTCTTGGGTGTACTACCCAAGAGGTTTAGTGTTCGAGTCATGGGGAGCGTGGCCACTGGAGTATTCACCCGGCGCCTCCAGGCCTCGGAGGATTAGTCGAGGTGCGCGCAAGTTGGCCCGGACACCCCCGATTACCAAAAAAATAAAAAAACTCAAAATCATGTGCCTGCCCCTACAAGACACAAAAAACACGAATACAAAATGAGGGCAAACCACAAAGATCATACAGCGGCAAACACCTAGCAACTTGAAGGCAAAACAACCATCCAAGGCTTATCTAAAAAAAAAAAGTACAAGGTAGCAAAAGAGACCCCCAAGAACCATTAGGTCCAATTACAAATAAGTCTAGCAAAATTAGAATGGTTACTCCACTTCACCCTGATTTGTGCATTGAGTTGAGAAATTAGGCTCTTCTAAAGAATTTCTTTAGTATTGGACGTTTGCCTGAATGACCATGGTTTCTCTCTTTCCATAAACCATAAACTGCAACTCCAAGACACATTTTAGGTATCACATGTTGACTTGTCTTTCCTTTTAGCCTTTGAGCCGGTGAATCCAAAATGTCAGTCCAGCTTTGACCTTGCCATTGCAACCCACATCTATTCATCGTGATCTTGTTTCATCTCGTCTTTCTGTTCAATTCGTGTTCTGTTCTTTTCGTGTTCTTGTTTTAGTTCATGTTCTTGATTACGATCTGGAATTTCGTGTTTAGGGTTGCGAATCTGATCTGCGATTTTTTTTTTCTCTTGCTACTTTGTGTTCGTTCATCCTCGTGATTTAGGGTTATTTTGGTGCTTTACGAACGTGAACCGTGAAGTCTCCCTGATTATTCAAAAAAAAAAACAAAACAAAACAAAATAAAAGAAAAGAGGAGAAAAAAAAAGGAAGAGAGGAGATCGGGTCCGAAGAAAAAAAAAAAAAAAAAAGAGTACCAAAACTCGTCTTAAATTTTTTTTGTCCGTTTTGCATTGTCCATGGTCTAAGGAGTCCGAAATTGATCCTACTCCATAGTGTGAAAATTTTTCCGAAAAAATTTTGGTTTTTGTGCTGTTCGAAACCTATCTTTGTGATCGCTGTTTCTTGGGATAAACTTTGTTTCCCTCTTCAATTGGTTCATATTCAGAAAAAAAAATAAAATTATTCGTGATTTTTTTCTTTTATTCCTCTCAAAATCTAATTTCTTGTTTCGTTTGCCCTCGTCGTATATTTTCTTGAGATCCGTGTCATTTTTTTCCCTATACTTCCTTGTTTCTTGAATCTATTGCTGGCTGGGATAAAACAAGGTCGTGTCTTGATTTAGTTCAATTAGTTCTTGAAAGAACTTGAAAGGGAAAAACAATTGAGGTAAAAGGCAAGAGTGTGAGACTAATTTCGGGAAAAAGCCAATCAGAGTGAAACACGAGTGGAGTGACAATTTTTTAGCGTAAACACGTAAGGGAGTGTGTGAGGTTTTACCACTAATATTCTTGTTTTGTAGCACATTAAAATGGGTGACTCAACACCTAGAGGGGAGGCAGATAACACAGCCTTTATGTTGCAGGTGTTGGGAGAGGTAAGGGATATGATGGATCAACAAGATGTAGTGATTCAAAATCTGCAAGGTGGGCGTGATGGGAGGAGACGTGAGCCTAGAGTTGAAAATGAGTATGAGATCGAAGAAGATGAAGAGGATGAGGAAGACATAGTATCTGATGTTGGTAGGGGAGGAATGGGTAGACCTAGAGGAGGTAGGTGTGGAAGAGGACCTAGGGAGAATCCAAGGGGTCGAGATGGGGTAGATAGGAACCTTGGGAGCATCAAAATGAAAATACCATCTTTCCAAGGGAGGAATGACCCTGAAGTGTATTTAGAGTGGGAGAAGAAAATAGAGCTGATTTTTGATTGTCATAATTACTCAGAGGAGAAGAAGGTGAAGCTAGCAGTAATTGAGTTCACTGATTATGCAACTATTTGGTGGGATCAATTGGTAACCAATAGGAGGAGGAATCATGAGAGACCTGTAGAAACATGGGGTGAGTTGAAAGCTCTCATGAGGAGGAGATTTGTACCTAGCCACTACTATAGAGACCTCTTCCAAAAGTTACAAAACCTTTTGCAAGGGTCCAGAAGTGTGGAGGAATACCATGAGGAGATGGAGGTGGCTATGATCCGGGTTAATGTAGAGGAGGATCGGGAGGCTACAATGGCCAGATTTCTAAGTGGTTTGAATAGGGACGTCGCTAATGTAGTTGAGTTGCAGCATTATGTGGAGATAGAAGACATGGTCTACATGGCTATGAAAGTGGAGAGGCAGTTAAAGAGAAAGGGGCAGCAAGGTATACTTCAGTTTCTAGCACTCCTTGGACACCGAAGTGGGATAGAAGTGATCGAGCTGAAGTAAAGGGGAAGACCGACCCACCTAAAGGAAAAGAAGAGGGGACTAGCAAGAACAAACTCAAGGCAGATTTTCAACCTCCAAGGAATAGAGACATTAAATGTTTTAAATGTTTGGGTACTGGGCACATCGCATCTCAATGTCCTAACAAGCGGGTGATGGTTATGCTAGACAATGGGGAGGTGATGACTGAGAGTGAGGATGAAAATGATGGCTTGCCAGATGTTAGTGATGATGATGGAGTGGAATACCCTGTAGAAGGTGAGTCTCTTGTTGCCAGACGTGCTCTCAATACGCAAGTTAAGGTAGATGAAATGGAGCAGCAGAGAGAGAACATATTTCATACTATATGTTATGTAAATAACAAGGTGTGTAGTATGATTATAGATGCGGGAAGTTGTACCAATGTAGCTAGTACCACCCTAGTTGAGAAGTTAAGCTTCCCTTTACAAAAGCATCCTAGGCCCTACAAGTTACAGTGGTTGAATGATTGTGGGGAGGTAAAGGTCAATAAGCAGGTTTTGGTGACTTTTACCATTGGGAGATATAGTGATGAGGTCCTTTGTGATGTAGTTCCTATGCATGCTGGCCACATTTTGTTGGGAAGGCCGTGGCAGTTTGATAGAAGGGTGAACCATGATGGGTTGTAAAATATGTACAACTTTATAAAGGATGGAAAAGCCATCAAACTTGCTCCCTTAACCCCTAAACAGGTCTATGAAGACCAAATGAAGTTGAAAAGTGAGATTGAGCAAAAGAGAAAGAGTGAGGCTGAAAAGAAAAATGAGAGTGAGGGTGAAACTTCAAGAAAAAGAGAGAGTGAAAAAAAATAGAGAGGTGGCTGAAAATAAAGAAAAAAGAGTGGAGCCACGAGAGAAAAAAGAAAGAGAGTCTGCGGAGAGAAAAGAAAAGACAAAATTGAGTTTTTATGCAAAACAGAGTGAGGTTAATAGGGCATTTTTTGCAGATCAGCCTATGATTCTTCTTGTTTACAAAGAATCTTATCTTAATCTTCATGAAACTAACCAATCTCTTCCTAGTTTGGTTGTTTCTTTATTGCAGGAGTTTGAGGAAATATTTCCAGAGGAGATGCCGAGTGGGTTACCGCCCATTAGAGGCATTGAGCATCAAATTGATTTGGTACCTGGAACTGTCATCCCTAATCGACCAGCCTATATGAGTAATCCGGAGGAGACAAAAGAGCTTCAAAGGCAAGTTAATGATTTGATGAGTAAGGGGTATGTGAGAGAGAACATGAGTCCATGTGCAGTACCAGTGCTTCTAGTGCCAAAGAAGGATGGGACTTGGAGGATGTGCATTGATTGCAGAGCGGTCAATAATGTCACGGTAAAGTATCGTCATCCCATTCCTAGATGAGATGATATGCTTGATGAATTGCATGGCTCTTGTATTTTCAGTAAAATAGATCTTAAAAGTGGTTACCAACAAATCAGAATGAAAGAGGGAGATGAATGGAAAACTTCTTTTAAGACTAAATATGGACTTTATGAATGGTTGGTTATGCCATTTGGGCTTACAAATGCGCCTAATACTTTTATGCGATTAATGAACCATGTTTTACGAGCGTTCATAAGCAAGTTTGTGGTCGTGTACTTTGATGATATCCTAGTGTACAGCAAGACCTTAAATGATTATATTGAAATTTGAGATATGTGTTTGAGGTGTTGAAATGTGAAAAGTTGTATGCTAATTTTAAAAAATGCATCTTTGGCATGGAAAAAGTTGTTTTTCTTGGATATGTTGTTAGTACAAAAGGCATTGAGGTGGATGAAGAAAAAATCAAAGCCATCAAGGAGTGGCCAACGCCTAAAGGTATCACTGAGGTAAGAAGCTTTTATGGTCTAGCTAGTTTTTATAGGCGTTTTGTAAAGGATTTTAGTACCATTGCTGCACCACTCATTGAAATAATAAAAAAAATGTTGAATTCCATTGGGGAACTGATCAAGAGAATGCATTTGCTACAATTTTTTTTTTTGGAAAGTGGTAAATAAATTCCAAAAAGCATGTACAAATATACAAGGGGCATACCCCAGGAAAGAACAAAAACGCAAACAAGAGGGCTGCAGCCAAGCACCACAAAAAGAGGCCAGAGCCAGAGCCTAGATAGCCTTACAAATCTAGATCAGAACCCAACTCAGAAAGAAAAACCAAACACAAGACAATCAGTCCAAAAAACTGAGATACAAAAACCAAATCTCTAATTAGCTCCAGTTTCTAGCATAGAGATCAAGGAAGGGGTGATGTTTCCATCGAGCTCTTATTTGCAAGGTGATTTGAATGTGATGCTTCAGGAATAGGGATTGGAGCCGTTTTGATGCAGGATAGGCAGCCCATAGCCTTCTTCAGTGAAAAGCTAAGTGGGGTAGCCCTGAATTACCCCACTTATGACAAGAACTTTATGCTCTTGTTCGCGCTCTAGAGACATAGCAGCATTACCTTTGACCTAAGGAGTTTGTGATCCACACCGATCATGAATCATTGAAGCATCTAAAGGGACAAGGTAAAATAAATAAGAGACATGCTAGATGGATGGAATACATCGAGACTTTTCCTTATGTCATCCGTTACAAGCATGGTAAGGAAAATACTGTTGTTGATGCTTTATCACAAAGGTATGTACTTTTACTTCTATGTGTGCTAAAATGCTTGGGTTTGAATATGTGAAAGAAATGTATGCCGATGACACTGATTTTTCTGAGGTGTATTTGGCATGTGACAAAGTAGCATTTGGTAAGTTTTTCAAGCATGATGGTTGTCTGTTTAAAGAAAACAAATTGTGTGTGCCAAATTGTTCAATGCGTGAATTGTTGGTGCGAGAGGCACATGGTGGGGGATTAATGGGACATTTTGGTCTCAGGAAAACCTTAAAAATTATGCATGAACATTTCTTTTGGCCTAGGATGAGAAGAGACGTCACTCGGATATGTGGTAGGTGCATTACATGTAGAAAGGCCAAATCTAAGATTTTACCATATGGGTTGTATACACCCTTACCCGTCCCTAGTGAGCCATGGGTAGACATTTCTATGTACTTTGTTTTGGGGCTGCCTAGGACGAAGAGGGGTAGAGATTCTATTTTTGTGGTAGTGGACAATTTAGTAAAATGACACATTTCGTTCCATGCTATAAAACAGATGATGCCACAAACATGGCTGATTTGTTTTTCAAGGAAATAGTGCGACTCCATGGTGTACCTAGGGGTATTGTTTCTAATAGGGATGTCAAATTTCTTAGCTAACCAAGTCCCTTGTGGTCGAGTGGTAAGCTTCTTGGGTGTACTACCCAAGAGGTTTAGTGTTCGAGTCATGGGGAGCGTGGTTACTGGAGTATTCACCCGGCGCCTCCAGTGATATGAACCCGTGGAATTGATATTCCTTGAACCCACGATCAGATTGTAATTCACCCAAGAAAGCCAACAATCAAGTCACAGGGATGATCTAGACTCGTTGAAATCCTGTTTCAAGAACCCAGATTTGGTGTGAACGCCACAAAGGGGATGCCTTTGATAAGTTCGGATCGTTCAATCAAGAACAAGCAGAGAAAACTGAATAGCTCTCCAGAAAATAAATTTCATTCACGTTCTATATCAAAGCTGCTACAAAGTTCTTTCTTTTAATCCCTTCTAAGAAACCCTTGGGCCAAAAAGGCCTTCAACGAAAATAAAAGACATGGGCTAAATACTCAAGCCCAAAACAACTTAAACTGCATGTTTAAAGCTAAATAAATGTCTACTTAAAAAAAATAAAATAGGCCCACATGCCAAAACCATAGAAACATAAAAATTAAAGTCTATAAAAATCCAATAAGCTATTCCACCCCTTCTGTAGCTTGTATCACATGAACTAGAACTGATTCTTCTTCCTTCAAGCCCATGTTAAATGTTGGGGCCTTGCATAATAAGTTTATGAGCTTTGCCCAAGTGGATTGCACCAGTCCTTGCATTGCTTCGTTGATCTTCTTAGCTCTTGACCTTGTGATTGGCCCATCTGGAACTTGCAAATGATCATCTTTAAGCTTTGGTCCACTATGGTTCCCATCATTCCCCCTCTCCTCAAAAGGATTCGACCTCGAATCGTCACCTGCATCAAAAGGAGAAAGATCAGAAACATTGAAACTAGCAGAAACATTATACTCACCTGGAAGATCCACTTTATAGGCATTATCATTAATTTTCTCAAGGATTTGGAAAGGTCCATCCCCTCGAGGATGCAATTTAGTCCGTCTATGAGCTGGGAACCTTTCTTTGCGCATATGAACCCACACCCAGTCTCCGGGTTCAAAGGTGACACGCCTTCTTCCTTTATTGGCTTGGGAAGCAAACTTTTCATTTTTTTTGGGCAATTTGAAGTCGTACTCTCTCATGAATTGACTTCACCAATTCAGCCTTTTGGTGTCCATCCAAACTACTCCTGACATCAACAGGTAAAGGCATTAAATCTAAAGGAGTAAGTGGATTAAAACCATAAACAATTTCAAAGGGAGAATGAGAAGTAGTAGTATGCATGCTCCTATTATATGCAAATTCGATAAATGGTAAACAGTCCTCCCAAGTTTTCAAATTCTTTGAATGACAGTGCGTAGGAGTTGAGTTAGAGTCCTATTGACTACTTCAGTTTGTCCGTCAGTTTGTGGGTGACAAGTAGTGGAAAATAAAAGTTTGGTACCCAATTTTCCCCACAAAACCTTCCAAAAGTAGCTAAGGAATTTGACATCCCTATCCGAAACAATACTCCTAGGCATACCATGGAGTCGTACTATCTCCTTGAAAAACAAATCAGCTATGTTTGTGGCATCATCTGTTTTATGGCATGGAATGAAATGTGCCATCTTACTAAATCTATCCACCACCACAAAAATAGAATCTCTACCTCTTTTTGTCCTAGGCAGCCCCAAAACAAAGTCCATAGATATGTCTACCCACGGCTCACTAGGGACGGGTAAGGGTGTATACAACCCATGTGGTAAAACCTTAGATTTGGCCCTTCTACATGTAATGCACCGACCACAGATTCTAATGACATCTCGTCGCATCCTAGGCCAAAAGAAATGTTCATGTAAAATTTCTAAGGTCTTCCTAACACCAAAGTGTCCCATTAAGCCCCCACCATGTGCCTCTCGCACCAACAATTCTCGCATTGAACAATGAGGCACACACAATTTACTTTCTTTAAACAAATAACCATCATGCTTAAAAAACTTACCAAATGCCGCTTTATCACATGCCAAATACACATCAGAAAAATCAGCATCATTGGCATACATATCTTTCACATATTCAAACCCAAGCATTTTAGCACTCATAGAAGTAAGAAGTACATGCCTTCGGGATAAAGCATCAGCAACAATGTTTTCCTTACCTTGCTTGTAATGGATGACATAAGGAAAAGTCTCAATGTATTCCATCCATCTAGCATGCCTCTTATTTAATTTACCTTGTCCCTTAAGATGCTTCAATGATTCATGATCGGTGTGGATCACAAACTCCTTAGGCCAAAGGTAGTGCTGCCATGTCTCTAGAGAGCGAACAAGAGCATAAAGTTTCTTGTCATAAGTAGGGTAATTTAGGGCCGCCCCACTTAGTTTTTCACTGAAGAAGGCTATAGGCCTCCTATCCTGCATCAAAACGGCTCCAATCCCTATACCTGAAGCATCACATTCAATCTCAAAAGTTTTGTTAAAGTCAGGTAATGCTAACACAGGTGCAGAACATAGCCTTTCCTTAATTGTAGCAAAAGCATTCTCTTGTTCAATTCCCCAATGAAACCCAACATTCTTCTTAATGATTTCAGTGAGTGGTGCAGCAAGTGTACTAAAATCCTTAACAAAACGCCTATAAAAGCTAGCTAAACCATGAAAGCTTCTTACCTCAGTGATACCTTTAGGCGTTGGCCACTCCCTGATGGCCTTTACTTTCTCTTCATCCACCTCAATACCTTCTGTGCTAACAACATATCCAAGAAAAACAACTTTTTCCATGCAAAAAGTACATTTCTTAAAATTAGCATACAACTTTTCAGATTTCAACACACCAAACACACATCTCAAATGTTCAATATGTTCATTTAAGTTCTTGCTGTACACTAGGATATCATCAAAATAGACGACTACAAATTTGCCTATGAATGCACGTAATACATGGTTCATTAACCGCATGAAAGTACTAGGCGCATTTGTAAGTCCAAATGGCATAACTAACCATTCATAAAGTCCATATTTAGTCTTAAATGCAATTTTCCACTCATCTCCCTCTTTCATTCTTATTTGATGGTATCCACTTTTATGATCTATTTTACTGAAAATACATGAACCATGCAATTCATCAAGCATATCATCTAAACGAGGAATGGGATGGCGATACTTTACCGTGATATTATTGACAGCTCTGCAATCAACGCACATCCTCCAAGTCCCATCCTTCTTTGGCACTAGTAGCACTGGTACTGCACATGGGCTCATGCTCTCTCTTACGTACCCTTTGCTCATCAAATCTTCAACTTGCCTTTGAAGCTCCTTTGTCTCCTCCGGATTGCTCCTATAGGCTGGTCGGTTTGGAATAATAGCCCCGGGTACCAAATCAATTTGATGCTCAATGCCTCTAATAGGCGGCAACCCACTCGGCATCTCCTCTGGAAATACATCCTCAAACTCCTGCAACAAAGAAACAGCCAAACTAGGAAGAGATTGGTTAGTTTCATCAAGATTAAGATAACATTCTTTGTAAACAAGAAGAATCACAGGCTGATTTGCTAAAAATGCCCTCTTAACCTCACTCTCTTTTGCATAAAAACTCAATTTTGTCTTTTCTTTTCTCTCTACAGACTCTCTTTCTTTTTTCTCTCTTGACTCCACTCCCTTTTCTTTATTCTCACCTATTTCTCTATTTTCTTTTTCACTCTCTCTTTTTCTTGAAATTTCTCTCTCACTCTCATTTTTCTTTTCTCTCATGTTTCTTTTTTGCTCAACCTCACTTTTTAGTTTCAGTTGGTCCTCATAGACCTGTTTTGGGGTTAAAGGAGCAAGCTTGATTGTTTTCCCATCTTTTTCAAAGCTATATCGGTTCCTAAACCCATCATTCATCACTCTCCTATCATACTGCCACGGCCTCCCCAACAAAATATGGCCAGCATGCATAGGAACTACATCACAAAGCACCTCGTCACTATACCTCCCAATAGAGAAGGCCACCAAAACCTGCTTACTGACCTTAACCTCTCCACACTCATTCAACCACTGCAACTTATAAGGTCTAGGATGCTTCAGCAAAGGTAAGTTCAACTTCTCAACTAAAGTGGTACTAGCTACGTTGGTGCAACTTTCCCCGTCTATAATCATAGTACACACCTTGTTATTTACATAGCATCTAGTATGAAATATGTTTTCTCTCTGCTGCTCCATATCATCTACCTTCATTTGTGTATTGAGAGCACGCCTGGCAACAAGAGACTCACCTTCTACGGGGTATTCCAATCCATCATCATCACTAGCATCAGATACTCCATCACTCTCGTCTTCACCTTCAGTCATCACCTCCCCACTGTCACACATAATCATCACCCGCTTGTTTGGACATTGAGATGCTATATGCCCCAAACCCAAACATTTAAAACATTTGATATCTCTATTCCTTGAAGGTTGCAACTCTACTTTGGATTTGTTCTTGCTAGTCCCCTCATCTTTTTCTTTAGGTGGTTCGGTCTTTCCCTTTACTACAGCTCGGTCATTCCTTTCCCACTTTGGTTTCCAAGGAGTGCTAGAAACTGAAGTATACCTTGTTGCCCCCTTTCTTTTTAATTGCCTCTCCACCTTCATAGCCATGTGCACCATGTCCTCTACCTCCACATAATGCTGCAACTCAACTACATTGGCTATATCCCTATTCAAACCACTTAAAAATCTAGCCATTGTGGCCTCTCGATCCTCCTCTACATTAGCCCGAATCATAGCCACCTCCATCTCCTTATGGTATTCCTCCACACTCCGGGACCCTTGTGAAAGGTTTTGTAACTTTTGGTAGAGGTCTCTGTAGTAGTGGCTAGGTACAAATCGCTTTCTCATGAGAGCTTTCAGCTCACCCCATGCTTCTACAGGTCTTTCATGATTCCTCCTCCTATTGGTCACTAATTGATCCCACCAAATAATTGCATAATCAGTGAATTCAATTACTGCCAGCTTCACCTTCTTCTCCTCTGAGTAGTTGTGACAATCAAAAATCAATTCTATTTTCTTCTCCCACTCTAAATACACTTCAGGGTCATTCCTCCCTTGGAAAGATGGTATTTTCATTTTGATGCTCCCAAGGTTCCTATCTACCCCATCTCGACCCCTTGGATTTCCCCTAGGTCCTCTTCCACGCCTACCTCCTCTAGGTCTACCCATTCCTCCCCTAGCAACATCAGATACTACGTCTTCCTCATCCTCTTCATCTTCTTCGATCTCATACTCATTTTCAACTCTAGGCTCACGCCTCCTCCCATCACGCCCACCTTGCAGATTTTGAATCACTACATCTTGTTGATCCATCCTATCCCTTACCTCCCCCAACACCAAATTTAACCGTTCAAACTGTTGTTGCATTGCCTGCAACATAAAGGTTGTGTTATCTGCCTCCCCTCTAGGTGTTGAGTCATCCATTTTAATGTGCTGCAAAACAAGAATATTAGTGGTAAAACCTCACACACTCCCTTACGTGTTTACGCTCAAAAATTGTCACTCCACTCGTGTTTCACTCTGATTGGCTTTTTCCCGAAATTAGTCTCACACACTCTTGCCTTTTACCTCAATTGTTTTCCCTTTCAAGTCCTTTCAAGAACTAATTGAACTAAATCAAGACACAACCTTGTTTTATCCCAGCCAGCAATAGATTCTAGAAACAAGGAAGTAATAGAAAAAAAATGACACGGATCTCAAGAAAATATACGACGAGGGCAAACGAAAGAAGAAATCAGATTTCGAGAGGAATAAAAGAAAAAAAAATCACAAATAATTTTTTTTTTTTTTTAATATGAGCCAATTGAAGATGGAAACAAAGTTTATCCCAGGAAACAGCGATCACAGAAGATAGGTTTCGAACAGCATAAAAACCGAAATTTTTTATTTTTTTTCCACACTATGGAGTAAGATCAGTTTCGGACTCCTTAGACCATGGACAATGCAAAACGAACAAAAAAATTTAAGACGAGTTTTTGGTACTCTTTTTTTTTTTTTTTTTTTTTTTTTTATCGCGGCTTACCGATCTCTTCTCTTCCCTTTCTTTTTTTTTTCTCCTCTTTTCTTTTTTTTTTTTTTTTTTTTTTTTTTTGAATAATCAGGGCGACTTCACAGTTCACGTTCGTAACCCTAAATCACGAGGATGAACGAACACGAAGTAGCAAGAGACAAAACAAAAAATCGCAGATCAGATTCGTACCCTAAACACGAAATTCCATATCGTAATCAAGAACACGAATGCGAACACGAACACGAACACGAACGAAAACAAGAACACGAAAAGAATAGAACACGAATTGAATAGAAAGACGAGATGAAACAAGATCACGAAAATAACAGAACAGAAAAAAAAATGAAACAGAAACAAGAACACGAAATAAAATGGATAAATCAGACCTGATTTGGAGCCTAAGCTCTGATACCAAATGATATGAACCTGTGGAATTGATATTCCTTGAACCCACGATCAGATTGTAATTCACTTCTTTTGTGTGGCAGGACCTAATGAATAGATGTGGGTTGCAATGGCAAGGTCAAAGCTGGGCTGACATTTTGGATTCACCGGCTCAAAGGCTAATAGGAAGATTGTAATTCACCCAAGAAAGCCAACAATCAAGTCACAGGGATGATCTAGACCCGTTGAAATCCTGTTTCAAGAACCCAGATTTGGTGTGAACGCCACAAAGGGGATGCCTTTGATAAGTTCGGATCGTTCAATCAAGAACAAGCAGAGAAAACTGAATAGCTCTCCAGAAAATAAATTTCATTCACGTTCTATATCAAAGCTGCTACAAAGTTCTTTCTTTTAATCCCTTCTAAGAAACCCTTGGGCCAAAAAGGCCTTCAACGAAAATAAAAGACATGGGCTAAATACTCAAGCCCAAAACAACTTAAACTGCATGTTTAAAGCTAAATAAATGTCTACTTAAAAAAAATAAAATAGGCCCACATGCCAAAACCATAGAAACATAAAAATTAAAGTCTATAAAAATCCAATAAGCTATTCCACCCCTTCTGTAGCTTGTATCACATGAACTAGAACTGATTCTTCTTCCTTCAAGCCCATGTTAAATGTTGGGGCCTTGCATAATAAGTTTATGAGCTTTGCCCAAGTGGATTGCACCAGTCCTTGCATTGCTTCGTTGATCTTCTTAGCTCTTGACCTTGTGATTGGCCCATCTGGAACTTGCAAATGATCATCTTTAAGCTTTGGTCCACTATGGTTCCCATCATCCAGACTCGGGGGATTAGTCGAGGTGCGCGCAAGCTAGCCCGGACACCCCCGATTACCAAAAAAAGAAAAAATTCTTAGCTACTTTTGGAAGGTTTTGTGGGGAAAATTAGGTACCAAACTTTAATTTTCCACTACTTATCACCCACAGACTGATGGACAGACTGAAGTAGTTAATAGGACATTGACTCAACTCTTACGCACTGTCATTCAAAAGAATTTAAAAACCTGGGAGGATTGTTTGCCATTCATAGAGTTTGCATATAATAGGACTATGCATACTACTACTTCTTATTCTCCTTTTGAAATTGTTTATGGTTTTAATCCACTCACTCCTTTAGATTTGATGCCTTTACCTATTGATGACAGGAGTAGTTTGGATGGACACAGGAAGGCTGAATTGGTGATGTCCATTTATGAGAGGGTACGACTTCAAATTGTACAAAAAAATGAAAAGTTTGCTTCCCAAGCCAACAAAGGGCGTAAGCGTGTTATCTTTGAACCAGGATATTGGGTCTGGGTTCACATGCGTAAAGAAAGATTCCCTGCCCACAGAAGGACTAAATTGCATCCTCGAGGAGATGGCCCTTTTCAAATCCTTGAGAAAATTAAAGATAATGCTTATAAAGTGGATCTTCCAGGTGAGTATAATGTCTCGGCTACTTTCAATATTTTTGACCTTTCCCTATTTGATGCAGGTGATGATTTGAGGTTGAATCCTTTTGAGGAGAGGGGGAATGATGGGCACCATGATGGGCCAAGTCTTAAAGCTGACCCCTTACAAGTTCCAGATGGGCCAATCACAAGATCAAGAGCTAAGAAGATCAAGGAAGCAATGCAAGGATTGGTACAATCCACTTGGGCTGCATTTGCAAATATTTCAAGCAAGACTTTAACATTCAAGTGGGCTTGGAAGAAGAGAAACCAGCTTTAATCCATGTGATACAAGCCACTTAGGCTATTTTATTTATGTTCCCTGGTTTTGGGCATGTGGGCCTATTTTATTCATTAATTGGACATCTATTTAGCTTTAAGTTTAAGTTGTTTTGGGCTTGAGTACCTCGAGCCCATTTGTTTTATTTTTATTGAAGGCCTTTTGGGCCCTAGGGTTATTAGATATAAAAACACTCTTGTAGCAGTTTGTAATAGCAGATTATGTGAATGAATATTATTCTTCTCAGAGAATTCAGTTTTCTCTTCTTGTTCTTGATTGAACGATCGGAATTATCAAAGGCATTCCCTTTGTGGCGTTCACACCAAATCTGGGTTCTTGAAATAGGATTTCAACGCGTCTAGATCATCTTTGTCGCTTGATTATTGGCTTTCCTGGGTGGGTTCAAGGAATAGCAATTTCACGGGTTCACATCACTTGCCATCTGCGTTCGTTTTTGGTCGTGCTTTCAACTTCCAAATTTGATTGGTCTAGTTTGGGTGTGGATTGTTACTGAGAAATTCTAGTCATTGTTTGATCAGTTTCATAAGAACTAAGTGAGAATTACTACAAGTGGAAAAAGGTAGGAGTGGTGAGCATATAAGAGGGTAAAAGCCGACTTGATTTTGGGAGTATAAACACGAGTGAATCATATTCTTGAGTGAAACACGTGAGGGAGTGTAGTGAGGATCTGTTCTATTTCTAATCCATTCTTGCAGGGATTATGGCTCAAGATCAGGGAAGAGTCACAAATGAAGAGGCTAAACAGCCGGTTGTTACGAATCTACAAATGCAAGCTTTAGTGGGGGAGATGAGGCGGATGATAAGGGCAGAATTGGAACCGATACATGAGAGATTGGATAGAGTTGAAGAGGGTACACCACATAGGCAACAACAAAATGTTCGTAATGTACAAAGAAGAGCGAGAGTTGATGATGAGGAGTATTTTGGGGAAGACTTTGATAAAGAAAATGATCATGAGTCAATAGATAATCATAGGAGATATGGTGTTCGGGGTAGAAAAGTTAGGTTTAGAGAAGCTAGGAACCGGGAAGATAATAATTTGGGTAGTATTAAGATGAAGATTCCTTCGTTTCAAGGAAAGACTGATCTGGAAGCATATCTTGAATGGGAGAAGAAGGTGGAATTAGTATTCGATTACCACAATTACTCCGAGATTAAGAAAGTAAAACTTGTAGCCATTGAATTTTCCAATTATGCTATTATTTGGTGGAATCAAATGGTACTAAATAGGAGGAGAAGTATGGAGCATCCAATAGAGACATGGGAGGAGATGAAAACTGTGATGAGGAAGCGGTTCTTTTTTTTTTTTTTCGGAAAATGGTGAATAAATAAAACAAAAACCAAACGGCACTATACAAAATACAAGGGGCATACCCCAGGATATACAATAAGTGCAAACAAATGCATCCAATTGATGCAAAAGAGGACGAAATCAATCAAATGCAAGAGCCAAAACACATCCTAGCAAAAGAACAATGAACAAATGAAAAGAGGATGGGGGACCCCCTAAAAACAAGACAGGAAAGCCCAAGGGCCCCCTCAGAGAAGATGAACTCAAAGGCCACAAACTCTGTTGAACTTGATGCTGCTCATGGTTTGATTAGGAAGCTTCAAGAGGAGATTAGGGAGCTGTAGACCCTAAAACATTCTCCATTCGCTACTCCGATGAACAGAAGGAAACCAAATAGTGGGAGTCGAGTGCATAGAGGAAACATTAATCTCGGATCCTATGTTTGGAAAGCTAAGAAGGTGATGTCTTTTTCAGATTCAGAAATTTGTAAAGATGGGGCCAAGTCAGATTGTGAAGAAGGTGAAATCCCGAATGATAGTACCTATGTGAGGAAAGGGCATAGAAATGGCACCACATCTGATTCAGGGAGTCCATACTTGCGGCCAGATAAGAACAGTTCAAATGTGCGAAGGGGTCAGGTTGAAGAAACCAAAAATGAATGCTTTGATCCTAAAAGGCTAACTTCTCGGGAATCCAAGGTGTTGTTAGCGCGTGACACTCACGCACCAACCTTCCATGTGTCCAACGGTCATATTGAAATTGGCAGAGATACTACATTTTTAAATACTACTCATACCACTAATGACAGTCACATGGAGGGCTCAACTTTACCCATAATTCCCGGATCTTTGTCTGCGGCTGACATAGGCAAGCTAGCCAATTTTCAAATGGAACCTCAAACTAAAATTCCCCACATGGCCCGCACTGAGGATGCCCATACTAGCGTGCAAGTTGGGTCCTTTCAAAAACCTTGTGCTGTGATAAAGAAATCGGATCCTCTCTCCATTTCTCACGCGCCTAGCACTCAAAAGGTAATAGGCTCTATCTTGAATGTTGTCCCTAGTCACATGGATCTAAATCACTTTCCCACAATTCAAGGCGCCTTGTCTGGTGTATTACCCGCTGGACCTTTGCATGTCAAAACATGTGGTGAACCTTTAGATTTAGATAGAGAAGTGGACTCACAGCAAATAGACAACAAAACCTTACCTCTCGGGTCTTGCAACCTTGAGGGTAATTCTGACCTTTGTGCCAAAACCATGGCTGCCCACCAACCCAAAAGTGTGGTATAACTCGAACTCATACTGAGACAGCCCATACAGCAGCACATTCTTCTAACCATACTCAGGGCACCAGCTACGCTTCTATTTTACAACCTAAAATAGATGATGATATTAAGGTGAACTACATTAAGCCAAATAGGGATGTGGACCGTATTAAAATCAAGCTTCCTGCTGAAATTGCCAAAGAAGGTAGCAGAGTGTGGGACAATACTTTGGTGGGATACTTCATTGGCAGGAAACTTCCTTTTTCCCTGATTAAAAATGCCTCTACTAGACTCTGGGGGAAATTGGGATTACATGATATGTTAGCTACAGAGTCAGGCTATTTTTTCTTTAAATTTAACTCCAAGGATGAGAGTGATGCTATATTAGAGGGAGGTCCTTGGCATATTGCTGGCCAACCACTGATTCTTAAATATTGGCAACAAGGCCTTGAGTTAGCAAAGGAAGCTCAATCCACAATTCCAATTTGGGTTAATATTTACAATATTCCCCTTGAATACTGGAATTCAGAGGGGTTTAGCTACATAGCCAGTGCCATCGGGAAGCCATTACATGTTCATAGGATGACTGCCTCTTGCCGGAGAATTTCATATGCTCGATTATGTGTGGAAGTTGATGCAGCATATGATCTGGTTAAAGATTTTGACATTGAAATTGAAGACCCGGTGAGTGGGGATTTGGAACTTATTGCTATTAAGGTTGAATATCAATGGGTCCCTGTGAGATGTGCTAAGTGCAAGACCTTTGGCCATGATTGCAATAAAGTTCACCGGCCACATTCAGCTCATAAACCAGACCAGTTTACTCATCAACAGCATCCTAAGACACAAAATGAAGGGGCTTGGTTGATTAAAGGTAAAGGTAAGAATGTTACAGAATATCTTCCTTCCTCTGTTCCTTCCTTGTCCTCTGCTGAGGCTGAGACTCGACCTAAACTAAATAATGGGTTAAATTGCTCCCTACACTCTGATTTGATTGAAACATCTATGGAGAAAGCTATCAACGACAAGAATGACTCTTCAGACAACACGGATAATTCCCATATAGTCTCTCATATTGTTATACATGAAGAAAGGCAACAGTCATTACTGTTTCAAGATCAAAGAAATCTCAGTAACCAATTCTCAGTTTTGAATGAAGTCACAACTACTTCAGACAAAATTGACCATCCTATTAAAGACCAAAAAAAAAAGCGAGATTAACTCTAGTAATGCTGTTGTGGACACTGTGGGGAATACCATGCAAGAGACCAAGAGTGAGTATACTAAATCTTTCTTTCGAAATCCAATGTCAACAAGCTCTCAAGAGGAATCTAGTGATGATGATGATCAATCAGCCCACATTCCTTCACCAGAGAGGTATCTAAACTCTCCTAAGATCTCTCCCAGCCATTCCAATAAGCAGAAGAACAAAACCGGTGGTTCTTCAGGTAAGAATAAACGCTCTTCTAAACGTCGTTAATGATTCTTAGTTGCTGGAATATTAGAGGACTTAACCAGTCCACTAAACAAGATGAAATCTCTAAATTAGTGTTTAATCACAAGATTGATATTATGGGCATTGTGAAAACCAAAGTGAGAATCCCCAATCAAGACAAAATACAACGTAATTTTCTTCCAAACTGGAACTTTGTTACTAATAGCCAACCGGACTCTGTTGATAGAATCTGGGTTGGCTGGAACCCTAACAGAATTAATTTAACTGTTTTACAAAATACTAGGCAAATTATACATGTAAAAATTGAGTCTCTTGACCATATGGTGGTCTTTGAAGCCTCTTTTGTTTATGGTTTTAACACCATTCAAGGTAGAAGACCCCTTTAGTCTACCTTGAGAAATATTGCAGCTTGAGAAATATTGCAGCTACAATTGGTGATACCCCCTGGATTAGTCTCGGGGACTTTAACTCCGTCTTAAATCCTAATGAAATCTTTGAGGGTAATCCAGGGAGAGACCAAGGAGCTGTGGATTTTAATGATCTTGTGAATGCGACTTGCCTTGTAGATCTTAGATTTACAGGTGTCTTCTTCTCTTGGAGCAATCGGCAATTTGAATCGGAACAGTTCACTAAAAAGAAACTTGATAGAGCTCTCATTAATCCCGGATGGTTGGACTCTTTTCCCTCAGCTTATGCGGACTTTCTCCCTTCTGGTATATCCGATCATTCTCCTTTAATTGTCAAATTATCCCCTCCCATTAGCAAGAAAGGTAAACCCTTTAAGTTTTATAATTATTGGACTGATTTGCAAAACTTTAATTCTACTGTTTGCAACGCTTGGACTAGGCACATTAATGGTACTTTCCAGTTTCAATTATTCCATGGCTTAAAGAACCTTAAAAGTGATTTAAAAAACCTTACCAAGGATTCCTTAGGTAAGGAGAGGCTTGTTGCTAATAAAGTTCGGGAAGATCTTTGGACTTGCCAAAGACAACTTGATGAAAAACCTAGCGATACCTCTCTTAGAGTCCTCGAAAAAGAGCTTATGTATAGCTTCTTAAAAGCCATTCATGTTGAAGAAGAGGTTCTTAGACAGAAATCTAGGATCCAATGGCTTGATGCCGGGGATAAGAACACTACTTTCTTTCACAACTCTGTTAAGAATCGTAGGAACTATAAAAGGATTGTGACTCTTGTTCAACCTGATGGTACAAAGACCGCTAATGAGACAGAAGCCAAAGCTGAAGCTATTAGATACTTTAAATCCATGCTTGGCACTCCTGCCTCTAATTCCTATCCTGGAATTAATGAATTTAGGAAAGTCATCCATAAATGTATTCCTCTTGAGTTATTTAATTCAATGGATGATATCCCTAATGATGACGACATTAAGGAAGCTCTCCTTAGTATACATAGCAACAAAGCTCCGGGTCCAGATGGATATAATGCTCACTTCTTTAAGAAAACTTGGAACACCACAGGCCCCTTAGTTACAAAAGCAATCAAAGAATTTTTCACCTCGGGCCAATTATTAAAAGAGTCTAATGCTACTATTATAGCCCTTGTCCCTAAGGTTTCCAATCCTTCTAAGATGAGTGACTTTAGGCCTATCTCGTGTTGCAACACGATCTACAAATGTAATTCCAAAATCATTTCTAAGAGGCTTCAAAATATTTTACCTACTCTTGTGGACAATGCTCAATCTACTTTTATAAAAGATAGGAAGATTAGTGATAATATTCTCCTTGCCCAAGATCTCTTGAGGGACTATCATAAACCTTCGGGCCATCCTAGAGCTGCGGCTAAGGTTGATCTCATGAAGGCATATGATAGTATGAGTTGGGAGTTTTTACTTGATCTCCTTAATGTTCTTGGATTCCCTCCCAAGATACAAGGCTGGATTGGAGCTTGCATCACTAGCCCAAAGTACTCTATAAGTTTTAATGGAGAATCTATTGGGTACTTCGAGGGTGCTAAAGGTCTTAGGCAAGGTGATCCTATGTCGCCCTACCTTTTTGTCCTTGTTATGGACACTCTTAGCCAATTGATACAACGTAACATCCGAAGTATGGATCATTTTAAATACCATTGGCGATGTGATAAACTAAAAATTTCTCATCTTTGCTTCGCTGATGATCTTCTCCTGTTCTTCAATGGTGATATGAACTCTGCTTTGGTTATGGAAAATTCCCTGAATCAATTTTATGACTTCACTGGCTTGCAGGCTAATGCTAGTAAGAGTTGCCTTTTTCTTGCAGGAATGGAGGACACTACCTCTAATGATATATGCCTACATCTCCCATTTACTCGTGGTTCTCTACCTATGAAGTACCTTGGTGTTCCTCTGATCACCACTAAACTTAAGAAAGGAGATTGTGATGATCTCATCCAGAAAATCAGCTCGAGAATTACTTCTTGGACCTCTAAATTTCTCTCTTATGCTGGCAGGCTGCAACTAATCCAATCTGTCCTTGTAGGAATACAAAATTATTGGGCTGCCATGTTTATTCTTCCTAAGAGTGTTCTTAAGCATATTGATAGATTAATGAGTAGATTTCTTTGGACTGGGGGAACAGAAAAGGCCCATGGTACTAAAGTTGCTTGGAACTTGGTCTGTCGACCTAAGAAGGAGGGTGGGCTTGGCCTTAAAAATCTGACCCAAATGAACTCTACTTTAAATCTTAAACATATCTGGTGCATTTTTACTTCTAAAAACCACTCCCTATGGGTTGACTGGATACACGCTTACATGTTAAAAGGGAAGAGTTTTTGGGATGTTAAACCCCCTTCTCAATGCTCTTGGTATTGGCGAAAACTCCTTAAACTGAGGCATATAGCAAGACCTATGCTTAAACATAGGATTGGTAATGGTTGTGACACTTTTCTTTGGTATGATAACTGGCATCCTTTGGGCCCTATTTTAGATAGATTTGGATTGCGTATACAATATGATGCCGCTATCCCTTTAAATGCTAAATTGTCCGATGTTATTAATGGAAGGGAATGGAGTTGGCCACTCACTAATACTCTTGATTTAATGGAAATTAGAGGCCAATTACAGACTTTACCCCTTCCCTCGACTTCTAGTGACGTGGTTCAATGGTTACCATCTCCTAACAAAATATTTTCCTCCGCGAAAACTTGGGACCATGTTAGACCTTATTACCCTAAAGTTCCTTGGCATCGCCTCATATGGTTTCTGGGAAACATTCCTCGCTATAGTTTTATTTCGTGGTTGGCTATTCTTCACAGATTATCCACACACGATAGAATTTATACATACACACCAGGTCCCCTTGCTTATGTTCTATGCCACAAACATTTGGAAACCCACGACCACTTATTCTTTAAATGTTCTTATACTTCTTATGTGTGGCAGGGGGTTCTCAATACGTTGGATGTTTCATACTCAGCCCCCACATGGGATGATCTTGTGGTTTGGGCAATGGACAAGTGGAAAGGGAAGACACCTCAGCACATTGTACCTAAAATGTGCCTCACTTTAGTTGTGTATAGCATCTGGCAAGAGAGGAATGCTCGGAGCTTTAAAATGGAAGTTAAACCTAAGGAAAGAATTTTTCAAGAAATATGCCTCCAAATGTCCCTTCAGTTACAAGCTAATTGGAAGAACGATCCCCATCTTCCCCAGTACATCGAGAGATGGGCCATTACCCCATAATGGGGAGTTCTGGTTTTGGATAGCAGCCTTGACTTTTGGTCTATCTATGTTGTGACCCTTGCTCCTTAGCTTCCCTTTGAAGGTGTGCTAAGTACTTTTGTTTTTGTAAGTTGGGGCTTTTCTTGGATTTCCCCTCCCTTTTGCATTGTCTAATGCATTTTTTATTGCGCTCATTGTAAATCTTGGGGTATGCCCCTTGTACTTTTGTACAGTACCGTTTGGCTCCTTTTTCGTTAAATTAACCTTTTTTCCGAAAAAAAAAAAGAAATCAGAGATTAAAATTACAATTTCAACCTAATCCCATCTAGCAATGTAATTAGGGAGATGAGGATCATTTCTCCACTTGATTTGGATCTGCATAGAGATTTGGAGGTAGATCTCTTGAAGGGCTATTCCTTTGTTTTGACTTCAGATTTGAATGTTCGTGCATTTCTTTCTTTCCAAATGCTATAGACCAGCAACCCAAGGCACATTATAGGGATGATGTGGTTGGGAGTTTTCTTTGTCCAAGTCCTAGCTGCCCATTCCACAATCGAGCTCCAAGAGGAAGCATGGGAAGTAATCTCCAATCATTGCAATAATGCCTGCCAAAGAAAAGAAGAGAATGAGCAACCAAAAAAAAGGTGATCATGAGATTCCATACCTTGGTGGCAGAGATCACATCCCAAAGGGCCAGGAGTGAAGTGGAAAATCCTGTCATGAGTAGATAATCTGTTAAGAATTGCCAACCAAGAGATGAAACTATGCCTAGGTATATTTCCTGGGAACCAAATAAGTCGATGCCATGGGACCTTGGGGCAAATGACTCGAAGGTGGTCCCAAGTATGTGCAAGATTAAATTTCCCATTAAGTGAAGGGACCCACATGGCAGTATCAGGATTATCAGAAGGGAGGGAATTTCAAGCATGTGGTTCCGAATTTCCATGAGCTCTAACGTGTTAGTGAGAGGCCATTGTCATTCCCTGTCTACTATGATATCCTTAACTTTTGCAATCAAGGGTATTGCTGCGTCATAAGCAACTCTAGGACTAAATTTATCCAAGAGGGGGCCTAAAGGGTGCCAATTGTCATACCATAAGAAGGTACCACATCCATTACCAATTTTGTGTTTCAATAAGGGCCTGACCATGTCCCTGAGCTTAAGAAGTTTTCACCAATACCAAGAACTTTGGGAAGGGGCCTTAACAGCCCAAAAACGTTTGTCTTTTAAAATATATGTTTTAACCCAATCCACCCATAAAGAATTTGGCCCAGTGGAGAAGAGGGACCAAATATGTTTTAAATTCAAGGTTTTATTGAGTTGGACAAGGTTTTTCAAGCCCAAACCCCCTTCTTTTTTAGGGCGGCAAACAAGATCCCAAGCAACTTTGGCCCCATGGCTTTCTCAATGCCACCTGACCAAAGAAATCTTCTCAACAGTTTTTCAACCTCTTTTAAAATACTTTTGGGAAGGATAAATATACCAGACCAGTAGTTTTGAATACCTGTAAGAACAGAATGAATTAATTGAACTCGGCCAGCATAAGAAAGGAATTTAGAGGTCCAGGATGTTATTCTAGAGCTAATTTTATTGACAAGATCCTGACAGTCTCCCTTCTTTAGTTTAGATGTTATAAGGGGAACTCCTAGGTACTTAAGAGGAAGGGATCCAATAGTAAATTGGAATATTTGGCATATGGAATTAACAACAGTATCTTCAATGACAGAGGTGAATAAACAACTCTTACTAGTATTAATAAGTAAGCTAGTAAATTCATAGAATTGGGTAAGAGTTTTCTTCATAAGTTGAGCAGAATCTTTATCCCCATGAAACAGTAAAAGTAGGTCATCCGCAAAGCAAAGATGGGATATTTTCAGCTTATCACACTTCCAATGATACTTAAATTAGGTTGATTATGTTATATTGTGTTTTATCAATTGGCTTAAAGTGTCCATCACAAGAACAAAAAGGTAGGGGGATAGAGGGTCACCCTGTCTAAGACCTTTAGCACCTTCGAAATAGCCAATGGATTCCCCATTAAAATTGATGGAGTATTTAGGGCTTGTGACACACTTTTTAATCCAAAGTTGCAATTTGGGTGGAAAACCTAATATGTCAATTAAGTCCAGTAGAAACTTCCAACTAACGCCATCATAGGCTTTCATAAGGTCAACCTTAGCAGCAGCACGGGGTTGACCCGAAGCCTTATGATAATCCCTCATGAGATCCTGAGCTAACAGTATATTATCACTTATCTTTCGACCCTTGATAAAGGCAGATTGAGCATTGTCCACTAGAGTGGGGAGGATTAGTTGGAGTCTTTTTGCAATGATTTTAGATATACATTTATAAATGGTGTTGCAACACGAAATTGGACGAAAATCACCCATTTTAGAAGGATTGGATATTTTAGGAATAAGGGCAATAATGGTTGCATTGGACTCTCCCAAAAGTTCTCCGTGGATAAAAAAATTCTTTAATAGCTTGAGTAACTAGAGCTCCGGTAATACTCCAAGTTTGTTTTAAAAAATGAGCATTATAACCATCAGGACCCGGAGCTTTGTTACTGTGGATGCTAAACATAGTCTCTTTGATCTCGATATCACTAGGAATATTATCCAAACTAGAGGATGCTTCCGTGGGGATCCTTTTATGGATAATACTCCTTAGCACATTATAACCAGGATAATTGTTAGCTGCAGGGGTACCAAGCATAGTTTTAAAAAAACTAATGGCTTCCTGTTGGGCTTCTATTTCATTTTTTGTCTGTTCCCCATTAGGTAAGCGGAGGGACACTAATCGTTTTCTATTCCTACGATTTTCGATGGATTGGTGAAAGAAAGTAGTGTTCTTATCCCTCGCTTCAAGCCATTGGATTCTAGATTTTTGTCGCATCACTTCCTCTTCCACACGTATAGCTTCTAAGAAGACTCCCATGAGGTGACACTCCTGTGCTTTAAGTGTTAAGTCATGCGGGTGATCATCTAAAAGTTTTTGACATTGCATAAGGTTTTCTCTAGATTCATCTGCATTCAACTTTTCTCTACTTGTAGAGTCTTTAGAAAACTTTTTAAGCTCAGTTTTTAGATTCTTAAGTTTCTTACATAACTGGAATTGGTAGTTACCTTCGACATTATTGGCCCAAGAGTTTTTAACCAAATCATCAAATTTATCCAACGAGGTCCAATAATTATAGAATTTAAATGTGTGACCTTTCTTTCTACTAGGATTATCCATTTTCACAAGTATAGGAGAATGATCATAAATACCAGAGGGGAGAAACTGAGCATAGGCTGAGGGGAATTTGCCTAGCCAATCTTGATTAACGAGAGCTCTGTCCAGTTTTTCCTTGTACCTGCTAGTGCTCCAAGTGAAGTAAATCCCTGTGAACCAAAGATCTACAAGGCAAGAGGCATTCACACATGCATTAAATTCCACAGCCCCTTGGTCTTTCCCAGGATTGCCCCCAACCTTCTCATTAGAGTTAAGTACCGCATTGAAGTCACCAAACATAATCCAGGGAGTGTGACCAAGGGAGGCTGAGATGGACTTGATGTCAGCCCACAAACTTCTTCTGTCTTGAATGGTGTTAAAACCATAGACAAAAGAGGCTTCAAATGAAATAGACAGATTAATAACTTAGGCTCGCTCACAGCCCCGTTATTAGCTACGCCTATACCTATCCTCATTTTTCACTATTGTATACACAACTGAGACATTGGCACTTGCCTTAAGTACACAACCCAAGAAGTGGGACCCACACTATTCTTAGGAACCAAGTGGACCCCACCCTGATAATCTACCCTTGGATACACACAACCTACACATGCACGTACTTTGGGACGTAGGAACACATCCATATGCACAACCTGAGATGGGACACACACCCCCCCCCCCCTTTGACGGTCATGTGGACCCCACACTTATCTACCCTTAAACACATACACATTCATGTGCACCTTGTGCACACATTGCACCCAACCAAATCTCCCTCACTTTCCCTCTATATAATGCAAACCCCCCCCCCCCCCCCCTTACCCTCTCATTGTATCACCTCTACACCCCACAATCTGCCTATGCAGATTGTATAGAGAGAGAGAGAGAGAGAGAGAGAGAGAGAGAAAGAGCTTGAGAGAACTACCTCCCTCACCTCGGTTTATACACACCCCCCTCTACACCATCTCTGCCTCGCCCTCTCAATACACAACACACCCATCCTCTCTTCACTCTCTACACTATCTCTGCACACACACACTGCCACGCAAACCAGAGAGGAGAAGAGACGCAGAGGAGATAGAAGAAGAAGAGGAAATCGAAGAAGAAGAGATAGATCTGAGCTCTCTGAGGTAACCCAACCTCTCTCTCACATTCCTGAGTATCTGCATGTCACCTAGGAGGCCTCTAGACCTACATGCAACGCCCCAAACAGAGCCCTAAGCTCTGGGACTGCTCCGACGGCCATTAAAGCTCAAGCTTGAGCTTGAATCTTTGAAGTATGATCAAAACCCTTTTTGATCATACCAAACAGACCCTAGTAAACCCAGTAGGATCCCCATTGAACAGTTCTTGATTTGGGAATCGTTTGATCGGCCATGCAGGCCATTATTCTTTCAAATGACCGAAAGAATAATCGCATAGTGGGAACCCTAAATGAATGATTCAGACTCTAAGCTCCTAGTATGTGATAGAGGGAGGGATTCCGGTCATTTCCCCGTTGACCTCGTGCATTTTGGTTGAGAAATGAGAGAGATATGAGGAGAGAGAGAATCGCCGGCGAGGCCCGATTTTTCGGCGGCTCAAGCTCGCCGGAGAAGAAGGTGATGACCCGTTTGGGTTCGGGTTATAACAACCGGGTTTGAGTCGGGTTTGGTTAGGGTTTAGTTGTGTGTGTAAAAGGGTTTGGGTAGCGGGTCGGGTTGGGTTCTTATTAACCCGTGGGCTTTTTAAGTAGGACGGCGCCGTTTTGGCCTCGGGTTGGAGTTCGGGTCGGGCTGGGCAAATGGGTGGGTTTGTATGTGAGTAAGAATGGGTAAGGGTCTGGGTTAGTTTGGATCGAGTAGGACCCATGGGTCCTTTAAATGACACGACGTCGTTTTGACGTCGGGTCTGGTTCGGGTAGTCGGATTGGGTCGTCTTGTGTCTGTAGTTGGGTTAGGTTTGAGTCCGGGTCTGGTTTAGGGTTTGGGTTAACGGGTAGGTTTAGATTGTGAGTGTATCTGGGTTTTGGGTTCGGGTTAGGGTCAACCCGAATGGGTTTTAGCTTGGGTTTCATTGTGTGTTGATATGGGTAGCCCGTTTGGGTTTCGGTCGGGTCGGGTCTGACCCATCGGGTTGCGTCTTTGGGTCTTCTTGAGAGTATATCCGGGTAACCCGTTTTTCCATGGGTCGGTTCAGGTCGACCCGTCGGGTCTGAAGAATATTGTTTATTATTATTATTATTACTATTATTATTATTATTAGTATTAATTAGTTTTAAAGGGTTTAATTAGTTTTAATAATTATAAATTAATTTATAATTATACCATTAAGGTTTTTAATATTATAGAATATTATTTTAATATTCTATATATCATTATTATATTATAAATATTGTATATTTATTATTTATATGATTAATATAAATAATAAATATTTGTTTTAAATAGTTTTAAATAGTTAATAAATACCTACGTGTATTTATAAATTCTAGAAAATTTGGGTAATGACCCTGGGACTATTTTATTATATAATGTAAGTTATAAATTTATAATATTATAGTCCAGTATTTTTAATAATTAATAAGGAGTTATTTTATAAGTATATTAATTATTAAAAATACCAAACGAGCTCCGAAAATTATGAAATAAATACTGGTGGCGTATTTTAATATCTAGTATTTAATAATAATACTTCTAAGTACTGATTCTTTTGTATATATTATCTTCAATAATTCATAATAAATAATCTAGGACTCCGAAAATTACGCGGTCAGTTCCCAGAGTCTTAGAATAATGTCTAGAACATTTCCGTAAAGTTTGGTGACTTTTCAACTCGGTCGAAAATACAGCCTGTCTTTTAGGGCCTGCATTAGTGTAGTAAGCCCCGCATATTACCTCGAAAAACGCGACGGACTCCGATTTGAGTCTAGTCAATGGCGTTGGACTTAGAATGACACGTAGATCACTACCTTGAGGTTTATGACCTCATTTGGTAAAATTACCATTTTGCCCCTATAGTTGTGCTCATACATTACTTCTGCTTATTCCGTTTATTGTTGTAGAACTTGACGTTTATCTGCGTTTCGATGAGCGGCGACTCGAGGTGAGTTTCCTAACCTCACTCTAATCCTATTAAGACTAATATAAGATGATTAAAGTCACATGTATGATATGTGATAAGTTGATTTATGATGTCAAGTGTATTTCCATTAATTATAAGATGTTTAAAAGCATGTTATGGTAGTGCTATCGCATACGTGAGCATGTCAAGGGTTTTATCTATATGTTTATCGGTATCAAATCCATGTTATATGATCCATGCTCTATATGTTACGTTTCTGCTGTTAATTGTTAAAAGCACGTGTTACGATGTTGTTGACTGAATAAATACGCATGCCATATTAATAATAAAGAGAAAGGAAAGTGGTTTTGCATGTGCATATTGATAAGGGATACACGTGCATTTCATGACCTGTGTTAGCATGCGTTGGGTGAGAAAGAGAGGTGTTTGATGAGAATGTGAATGAGATGAGATGTGATTTCTGGATCCTATGGATCAACGGCTGACGAGCCGGGTGGACATGAACGGTTAGGGTTCCTAGCGCGCCTCTCGCCGTTGAAGACGTCCGGTG
This sequence comes from Hydrangea macrophylla, assembly GCA_033977485.1. Classification (NCBI taxonomy): domain Eukaryota; kingdom Viridiplantae; phylum Streptophyta; class Magnoliopsida; order Cornales; family Hydrangeaceae; genus Hydrangea; species Hydrangea macrophylla. The sequence continues at coordinate 27,364,419 of CM066996.1, read as the reverse complement.
ATGCGCATACGTGGTTGAAGACGTCCCATGTATCGTTGAAAGACGTCCGGCTAGTGCTCTAATATACTTCTCAGCCGTGTAGACGACCGGTGAGAGTATACACATGGTTGAAGACGTCCCATGTGCCAGTTTCATTATTTACAGATAGTGTGCGCCGTGAAGACGTTCGGTGGCCTATCAAGGGAATGAGTAAGAATTGGCTGTGATAGTATGTTGACATCCTTGATATACCGCGTGTTGTCAAGTGGATGAAAAAGAGAAAGCGAATGATGAGATTGAGTTGATGAGAAAATGAATTGGTTCAAATGATTTGGTTTTGGAAAGTTTTGGTTTTAAAATAAAATGGTTTTGATAATATTTGTTTTAAAAGCAAGTGTCTTTGAAAAGAGTTGGGAATGAATTTTATTGATCATGCATTTGCACGCACGAGTTTATAATAAGGAGAATGTTTTCTATGATGTTATGATTATCTGTTTACCTTTCTTGTTGAGATCTCTGCTATGCCCGTGGTGAGAATGCGTCTTTTGATAAGAGAATAACCATACTTTAAAAGAACTAAACTATGACGTGAGCTGAGAGATGTTATGTATTTACTGATTATTGTGCGGTTGAGACTCTCACTCAGCCTTGTTCCAAGGCTGACGGCATGTTACGCCCTGGGCATTCGTATGCCCAGAGTGTTGCAGGATTGGAGATAGTTAGAAGAGTTCAGGATGCTGTACCGAGGAGCCAAGGAGGATAAAGCCTTGCCCAAGACCTGATAGACAGTTCCTCAAGTTTTAAGATTGTATAAATTGTTTAGTATGACCTCTTGTATTAAGTTAAAGTTATTGTAACCCTTGTTTAATTTCCGCTGCTGTATTTATACTCTGATAAGTTTAGATCATGCTTATGCCCTAGCATTTCCCTTATGATTGTATGGTGCGGAGTTAGAAGGACAGAACGGTTATTAAACTAGTCACGTGTCTACGGACCCATAAAGGAAAATTTTTTATTTTCCCTATTTTTGGCTTACTCCGGGGCGTGACAGATTAACCCTTTGGCTGACCTTAGGGCTATATCTCAAAGTGCCCAGTCCACTAACTATGTTGCCCTAGGAGATTTTAATGTGACCTTATGTCCTGCGGAAATCTTTGAAAGCAATCATGGATGGAATAATGACATGAAGGACTTTAACCAAGCTATTAATGATTGTTATTTAGAGGACCTCAGGTACATTGGAAAACATTTCATGTGGTGTAATAGGAGATATGGCAGAGATGACTTCACTAAAAAAAAACTTGATAGAGCCTTGGTTAATCACACTTGGATCGATATAACTTCACAGATTCTTTTGCTCATTTCCATCCCCCAGGTTCTTCTGATCACTCTCCTATAGTTGTTCATATTGATAACAGTCATAAAAGAAAAGGTAGGAATTTTAAATTCTATAATTTTTGGACTAAAATGGACCACTATGAGGTTATTGTTAAGACTGCTTGGGATAAGCCTGTTCAAGGTACTGCCCAATATCAAATTTGCCAAAAACTTAAAATTCTTAAAACTGAGCTCAAAAAGTTTGGGAAGCTTACCATTGGTCAAGAGAGAATTAATGCTGATAAGGCTAGAAATGATTTAAAAACTGTCCAAACTGCCTTAAATCATGATCCTACGACTCTTTGATTGAGGAGTACAAAAAATGCTTAAAAACCTTCCAGGAGACTACTTGGATTGAGGAAGAAATCCTAAAACAGAAATCTAGGTTACAATGGCTTGAGGCAGGTGATAAAAACTCCAAATATTTCCACATGTCCATTAAAGCTAGAAGGAACATGAAAAGAATCATGTCCCTTGAAAAACCAGATGGTAGCTTCACAAACAATTGTGAAGAGGCTAAAGAGGAAGCTATTAGGTACTTTCAAAAATTACTTGGTACTCCCTCTAACCAGACTTACCCTGGTAAAGAAGCTCTTAGGAGATTTATTCATAAAAGAGTCCCATTGAATATTCTGACTGAGTTGGACAGGCTCCCTTCTGATATTGAGATTAAAAATGCCTTTTTTAGCGTGCATAGTAATAAGGCCCCTGGTCCAGATGGTTTTAACTCCTTTTTCTTTAAAGATTCCTGGGCTATCACTGGCCCCACCATCCTTGTAGCTATTAAATAATTCTTTCAAAATGGAGAGTTACTTAAGGAGTCAAATACCACCCTTATTGCTCTAATTCCCAAAGTGTCCAATCCTTCTAAGATGAGTGATTTTAGGCCCATTTCCTGTTGCAATACTATTCATAAATGTATATCCAAAACTATTGCTAGCAGGCTCAAGTTGATTCTCCCTGACATGGTGGATCAAGCTCAATCTGCTTTTATCCTTGGAAGGAAAATTAGTGATAATGTCTTATTAGCCCAAGATGTTCTAAGGGATTACCATAAACCCATGGGTAAACCTAGAGTTGCCGCTAAGGTGGACATCATGAAAGCCTATTATAGTGTTAGCTGGGATTTCCTCCTTGACCTCTTGGATGTTCTTGGTTTCCCCTCCAATTTAAAGAAATGGATTAGAGCTTGTGTTACCACTCCTAAGTACTCTATTAACTTTAATGGAGAGTCCATTGGTTTTTTTGAAGGAGCTAGGGGTATCAGGCAAGGAGACCCTATCTCTCCTTATTTATTTATCCTTGTTATGGATACTCTTAGCCAATTGCTCCATCATAATATCCACAATATGCCTTTCAAATACCATTGGAAATGTGACAAGTTACGTATCTCTCACCTTTGCTTTGTAGATGATCTGCTCATCCTCCTTAATGGTGATGTTGAAAGTGCCACTCTTATTAGGCAAACTCTTGACCAGTTCTTTCTCTTCACTGGCCTCCAAGCTAATGATGCCAAGAGTTGTCTTTTTTTCTCTAATGTGGAAGAAGACCAAGTTGATAACATATTAACCACTCTCAGTTTTGTTAAGGGCACTCTTCCCATTAGATACCTTGGGGTGCCTTTAATCACTTCTAAACTTAAAAAACAAGATTGTGTGGATTTGGTTAATAAAATTTGTTTCAGGGTCAACTCTTGGAAATCTAAATTTTTGTCATATGCTGGTAGAGCTCAACTGATTAATTCTGTTTTGATAGGTATTCAAATCTACTGGTTTGGTATGTTTGTTCTTCCCAATAGGGGTGGGCATTCGGTCAGTTCGGTTTCGAACCGAAAATTTCGGTTCGGGTTGGAAATTTTGGTACCGAAAACCGAACTGAAACAAACTTTGAAAAAATGGTTCGGTTTCGAAATTTAACTTCGGTTTCGGTTCGAAAATTCGGGTTGAAACTCAACCGAAATTATTTTTTTATTTTTTATTTTTTATTTTTTAATGTTTTTTATTTTTATTTTTTTTGTTTGGGTAAAATTAAGTATAGTAAATTAGTACAGATTCACCACCTTGAGATTCTGTTTTTTATTTGTTATTTATCATTAACAATATGAATCATATGACCCTAATTTATCTAACAAGTCTTTATATATTCTTAAAATTTCGGTTATTCGGTTTCGAACCGAAATTTTTTTTTTCTTTCGAAAACCGAACCATACTAATTAAAATAGTTCGGTTTTGAACTGATATAATTTACGTTCGGTTATTATCCGAACCAAAATTTCAGTTTCAGTTCGATTTTTCGGGTTGGCCCGAAGTATGCCCACCCCTACTTCCCAAAGGTGTTCCCAAACAAGTGGCCCAAGCTATGTCCAGATTCATGTGGGCTGGGAACACTGATAATCACCTTGCTACCAAAATTGCTCGGGACAAAGTGTGTAGGCCCAAAGAGGAAGGAGGGCTGGGGTTCAAAAATATTTATTTAACTAACACTGTTTTAAACCTCAAACATATAGGAAGCCTTTTAGACCCGTCTAACCAGTCTCTATGGAGAAGTTGGGTCCATTTGTACATGCTTAAATATAAAAGTTTTTGGCAGGTTAAAGCTCCTTCCCAATGTTCTTGGTATTGGAGAAAATTATTAAAACTTAGACAAGTTGCTAAGCCTTTACTTATTCACAAAATTGGTAATGGTGAACACACTTCTCTATGGTTTGATAATTGGCTTCCTATGGGATCTTTGTTGGATACTTATACGCCCAGAATTGTCTATGATGCTGCTATTGACCTTAATGCCAAGGTTTGCACTGTCATTAGAGGTGGGGAGTGGGCCTGGCCTAGTACTCACACTATTGAGCTTGATGATGTTAGGACCATTTTGTCTACTTTCTACCTACCTACTGATCTTAAGGACAGAGTGTGTTGGAAGATTACTAACAATGGGACCTTCAATTCCTCTCAAATTTGGGAGCACTTGAGAGATCACTCTCCTACTGTTCCTTGGCATAAAGTTGTGTGGTACCAAGGGGGTATTCCTAGACATAATGTCATTCTTTGGATAGCTACCCATGTTAGGCTCTCTACCCATGACAGAATCTATCACTTTACCCATGGTCCTCTTGCTTGTGTTTTTTGTCACTCTCATGAGGAAACCCATGATTAATTATTTTTTTCTTGCCCTTACTCCTTGTTTGTTTTGCAGGAACTTATGATAAGATGTGGCTTGAATTGGAATGGAAACAACTGGAGTGGGACCTTACTTTGGATGGATCAGAACCTGAATGGGAAGAAAATTCATTTTATGATCCCTAAGATCTATCTTGGAGTTGCTGTTTATGAGCTATGGAAAGAAAGGAACAACAGAACTTTTAAACGAAAATTCTGCCCTATGGAGACTATCCTCAAGATCATTATCTCCCAGATTAATAATCTTCTTAGGGTAAAATGGAGTTACCATACTAATTTTGATTCTATAATTAGCAAGTGGCTTTAGTGCCATTGGTTGGTTTGGCCTGTTTGCTTTATTTCCTTTTCTTTTGGCAAGCCATGTGTTCTGATTTTGGGTAGCTTCCTTTGCTACATGTTTTGATTTGTTTTTTGCTCTTATTGTATATTCTGGGGTATGCCCCTTGTACTTTTGTACAACCCATTTTTTGGATTTTATTTACCCATTTTCTGAAAAAAAAAAAAAAAAAAAAAAAAAGGAAGTGAATTGATGGAAAAGGGGTACGTGAGAGAAAGCATGAGCCTGTGTGCTGTTCCGGTGATTTTAGTTCCTAAGAAGGATGGGACGTGGAGGATGTGCGTTGATTGTCGAGCCATCAACAACATCACGGTAAAGTATCGACACCCTATCCCTTGCTTGGATGATATGTTAGATGAAATGAATGGTGCTTGTGTATTTTCTAAGATTGATCTAAAAAGTGGTTATCATCAAATAAGAATGAAAGAAGGAGATGAATGGAAAACTGCTTTTAAAACAAAACATGGTTTATATGAGTGGTTAGTGATGCTATTTGGATTAACTAATGCACCAAATACATTTATGCGATTAATGAACCATGTCTTGCGTACTTTTATAGGCAGATTTGTTGTTGTCTATTTTGATGATATACTCGTTGATAGTAAAAGCTTTGATGACCATGTTCTACACTTGAAATCAGTTTTGGAAGTCTTGAGAAAGGAAAAGTTATTTGCTAACTTTAAGAAGTGCACATTTTGCACAGATAAGCTTGTGTTTCTTGGCTTTGTTGTTAGTGCCCAAGGAGTACAGGTTGATGAGGAAAAGGTTCGTGCGATTCGCGAGTGGCCAACGCCCACGAGTGTGGGCCAAGTTCGAAGTTTTTATGGGCTTGCTAGTTTTTACCGGAGGTTCGTGAAAGACTTTAGTAGCATAGCCGCCCCGCTTACCGAAGTCATCAAGAAGAACGTTGGATTCAAATGGGAGGAAGAACAAGATAAGGCGTTTCAATTACTTAAAGAAAAATTAACTCATGCTCCGTTACTTGTTCTACCAGATTTGACCTAAACATTTGAAATTGAATGTGATGATTTAGGTATTGGCATAGGCGCAGTTATCATGCAAGGAGGACGACCAATTGCATTCTTTAGTGAGAAATTGAGTGGGGCAGCCTTAAACTACCCTACCTATGACAAGGAAATGTATGCGTTAGTCCGAGCATTGTAGACGTGGCAACACTATCTTTGGCCTAAGGAGTTTGTGATCACACCGATCACGAATCCTTGAAACATTTGAAGGGCCAACACAAGTTGAATAGGAGGCACACGCGATGGGTGGAATTCATTGAGACATTTCCATATGTCATTTGTTACAAGCAAGGTAAGGAAAACATCGTTGCAGATGCTCTCTCTCGCAGGTATGCATTGATTTCTACTCTTAATGCAAAATTGCTTCATTTTGAACACATTAAAGAATTATATCCATTAGACCAAGATTTTGGTGAAGAGTATAGGAATTGTGAGAAAAAAGCATTAGGTAAATTCTTTAGGAATGAAGATTTCTTATTTCGGGAGAATAAGTTGTTTGTTCCTAATTGTTCATTACGCGATTTGTTAGTGAGGGAATTGCATGGTGGGGGTTTAATGGGACACTTTGGAGTTGCTAAGACACTAGCCATCCTACACGAGCATTTCTTTTGGCCACACACGAAAAGAGATGTTGAGAGAATTTGTGAAAGATGTGTAACTTGTAGGCAAGCAAAATCTCGAGTGCAACCCCATGGATTATACACACCACTGCCTATTCCTAGTGAGCCTTGGATTGATATCTCAATGGACTTTGTGTTAGGTTTGCCTAGGACCGAACGGGATAGGGATTCGATTTTTGTGGTGGTAGATCGCTTTTCTAAAATGGCACATTTTATTCCATGTCACAAAATGGATGATGCATCACATGTTGCTAATTTGTTCTTTAGGGAGATTGTAGGATTACATGGTATGCCTAGAACAATTATTTCAGATAGAGATGCTAAGTCCTTGAGTTACTTCTGGAAGACCTTGTGGTGTAAGTTAGGGACTAAGTTATTTTTTTATTTTTTATTTTTGGAAAATGGTGAATAAAACATGGGAAGATTGTTAACAACATGTTGAGTTTGCTTACAATCGATCTATTCATTCTGCTACTAAATTTTCACCGTTTGAAATTGTATATGGGTTTAATCCATTAACTCTGTTGGATTTATCCCCTTTACCTTTGACTGAGCGTGTTAATTTAGATGGCCAAAGGAAAGTTGACTTTGTTAAGCAGATTCATGAGAAAGCCAGACTCAACATTGAGTGACGAACAGAGCAATATGAAAAGCAAGCCAACAAGGGGCGTCACAAGATGGTTTTTGAACCCGGAGATTGTGTTTGGTTGCATATGCGAAAAGAAAGATTTTCGGCTGAAAGGCATTCCAAATTGCTGCCACGAGGAGATGGGCCTTTCCAAGTTCTCGAGCGCATCAATGACAATGCTTACAAGCTCGATTTTCCAGGTGAGTACAATGTAAGTGCTACAGTGCAGGTTACCCTGTGAGTACAATGTAAGTGCTACATCTATAAGATCGGCAATGGGTCTAGTACTTTTCTCTGGCATGACCCTTGGCTACCCTGTGGCTCTCTTTTTGCTAAGTATGTGCAAAGGGTCATTTATGATTCTGCTATTCCTACTAACTCTAAAGTGCAGGTTATTGTTCAAGGCAACGAGTGGAATTGGCCAATTGCATCCTCTTGGGATTTAATTGAAATAAAAAATGCAACCTTGTTAACTCCCAATCCTTCCAATACTAATGATGTAGTGATTTGGAAACCTTCCCCGAATGGATCCTTTGTTACCTCTCACACTTGGAAGTTTCTTAGAGAGGCCCACCCTAAGGTTCCTTGGGCACATTTGGTTTGGTTCCGTGGAAGTATACCTAGATATAGTTTCATCGTCTGGGCTGCTTCTCATCATAAACTTTCTACTCAAGATAGGATATGGACCTTCACTCAAGGGCCCCTAGCTTGTGTTTTATGTAACAAAGACATGGACTCTCATGACCATCTTTTTTTACTTGTGGTTTTTCCTTTTATATTTGGCAGGTGGTCATGAGCAGGCTCAATCTGACTGGATGCCCCATTGATTAGAGATCCATCATACATTGGGTTGCAAACAAATGGAAATCTAAAAAGCCCAAATATATCATGCCACGGATTTGCGTCGGTACTATGGTCTACACCATATGGAGAGAAAGGAATGCTCGCATATTCCAACATCTGAGCAAACCTAGAGACAGAATCATCAAGGACATTATATATAGCATTCGGGATCAAATTCAGGTTCGGTGGCACAAGGATCCAAAAATCCAAGACTACTTATCCATATGGACTTGATGCTTCCTGTGTAATAATTCGGTTGTTTCGGTTGACACAGTTGTTAATTGTTTATTGTAGGGTTTTGATTGTCTACCCAGCTTTCTGTGTTTTTATGTTTTGAGTACTTGGTTGCTTTTGCTTGTACTCGGGGGGATGACTGTTTCTTGTGTCATCATGTTGTTTGTTTTTCCTCACCTTTTTTCGTTGGCGGTTTGTTACCACATTTTTTTTTGCTCTTATTGTATATCCTGGGGTATGCCCCTTGTACTTTTGTACTTTCCTTTTTGGTTAATTAACCAGTTTTCCAAAAAAAAAAGTGCTACTTTTAATGTTACTGATTTGAGTCCTTTTGATGTAGGTGATGATTTGAGGACAAATCCTTTTCAAGAGGAGGGGAATGATGCAAATCATGGCACGTCTTCAAGGGAACCAGTTCAAATTCCAATTGGACCAGTTACGAGGGCTCGGGCAAAGAAGTTCAAAGAGGCACTCAATGGGCTAATTCAAGAAGTTTGGTCTCACGAAAATTCGTGGAGGCCTATAGAGCTTGGTCCACAAAGATGTCTCAATCTAATTCAAGTTCTAGAAGCTCTTCCGAAAAAAAAAATAATTCAAGTTCTAGAAGAATAATCCAGCAGTTCAAGATTAAAGTCAAATTTTAGTTTTCCTAAAATTAGAATTTGATTGTCATTTTTTTTCTTAATTGCTTAAATTGCTGAATTGTAGGCTTGCATGCCAACTATGGAACTTTCCTTATTCCTTTAGTTTCGTTTTATTTTAATTTTGGGAGAATTTATTTTGGGGCATAATATTTCGTAGGCTTATAGGGCCCAACTGTAAGCCTCATCTATTTAAACAGTTTTAGGGTTTGTAATATGCAGTTTTGATCATTAATAATATTGTGAGAGTTTTCTTTTTTTCGGAAAAAGGGTTAATTAAACGAAAAACGCCAAAACGGCACTGTACAAAATACAAGGGGCATACCCCAGGATATACAATAAGCACAAGAAAAGTGGCATCCAGACAATGCAACAAAATAGGGGAATTAACTAAGGCAAACCTAGAAAAGACCCATCCAAATAAATCAATGCTCCTACCACATCACAAAACAAATAGGAGCAAGAAAAACATCAAGGAAAAAATAGTCAAGCCAAATAACAGGGCCAAGGCAAGCTTTCCTCTCTATGTAGTAACGGTCCATCTATCAATATAATGAGAGAGCTGGGGATCATTCTTCCATGTAGTTTGTATTTGTAAGGAAACCTGAAGGCAAATATCTTGTAAGATTCTTTCCTTAGTCCTCTCTTCAAGTTTGAAACTCCGAGCATTTCTTTCTTTCCAAATGCTATAGACAACCAACCCAAGGCACATTTTAGGGACAATATGCCGTGGGTTCTTCCCTTTCCACTTCTTCGCTACCCAGTCCACAAGAACATCCCAAGAGGGGGCGGAATAGGTGACTTCCAACCTATTGAGAACTCCCTGCCACACATAAGAAGTGTAAGAGCAATTAAAGAATAAATGGTCATGGGATTCCAAACTTTTGTGACAAAAAACGCAAGCAAGAGGTCCTGGTGTGTATGTATAAATTCTATCATGCGTGGCTAATCTATGGAGAATGGCCAACCACAGGATAAAACTATAACGAGGGATATTACCCGGGAACCTAGTAAGGCCATACCAAGGGACTTTGGGATAATGAATACGGACATGATCCCAAGTGTTGGCAGAAGAGAACTCATTATTAGGGGATGGCAGCCACTGAACCACATCACTAGATGTAGTAGGAAGAGGTAAGGAATGAAGTTGGTCTCTAATTTCAATTAATTCCAAAGTGTTTGTAAGCGGCCAATTCCATTCACTCCCATCAATAACATCGGAAACTTTGGCATTTAAGGGGATGGCGGCATCATATTGGACACGCATCCCGACATTGACCAAGATAGGACCCATAGGATGCCAATTATCATACCAGAGAAAGGTACCACAACCATTACCAATTCTATGTCTAAGCATTGGTCTAGCCATAGGTCTAAGTTTAAGGAGCTTTCGCCAATACCAGGAGCATTGGGATGGGGTCTTGATGTCCCAAAAACTTTTTCCTTTCAACATGTAGGTGTGTATCCAATCCACCCAAAGGGACTTGTTTTTAGAAGTAAAAATGGCCCAAATATGTTTAAGATTTAAGATAGAATTCAATTGAGTAAGGTTTTTAAGGCCAAGACCCCCTTCCTTCTTAGGTCTACAGACAACATCCCAAGCAACTTTAGCACCATGAGCTTTACCAATTCCTCCGGTCCAAAGGAATCTACACATTAAGCTATCAATATGCTTAAGGACACTTTTAGGGAGAATAAACATGGCAGCCCAATAGTTTTGAATTCCAACAAGAACCGATTGGATAAGTTGGAGTCTGCCGGCATAAGAGAGAAATTTAGATGTCCACGAGGTAATTCTAGATGTGATTTTCTGGATGAGGTCATCACAGTCTCCCTTCTTAAGTCTAGTGGTGATCAAAGGGACACCAAGGTACTTCATAGGGAGGGAACCAAGAGTAAATGGGAGATTCCGACAAATAGCATTGGAAGTGCTCTCCTCCATTCCTGAAATAAACAGACAGCTCTTGTTAGCATTAGCTTGCATGCCAGTAAAGTTATAGAATTGATCTAAGGAATTTTTCATAACAGTTGCAGAATATTCATCACCATTGAAAAATAACAGCAGGTCATCAGCAAAACAAAGGTGAGAGATTTTAAGTTTATCACATCTCCAATGATATTTAAAATGAGGGGAGCTATGGATGTTAAGTTGAATCAATTGGCTAAGGGTATCCATGACAAGAACAAAAAGGTAAGGTGACATAGGATCACCTTGTCTAAGCCCTTTAGCACCCTCAAAATACCCAATAGATTCGCCATTAAAATTAATTGAGTACTTAGGACTAGTAATACATGCTCTAATCCACCCTTTCATCCTAGGTGGAAAACCAAGAACATCAAGGAGATCAATTAAAAACTCCCAATTCACACTATCATAAGCTTTCATAAGGTCGACCTTAGCCGCAGCTCTAGGATGGCCTGAAGACTTATGATAGTCCCTCATAAGATCCTGAGCGAGAAGAACATTATCACTAATTTTCCTACCTTTTATAAAAGCAGATTGGGCATTGTCAATCAGAATAGGTAAAACTTTTTGAAGCCGCTTGGATATAATTTTGGAGATGCATTTGTAGACTGTATTACAACACGATATAGGCCTAAATTCGCTCATCTTAGAAGGATTGGGGATCTTGGGAATAAGAGCAATAAGTGTAGCATTTGATTCAGTTAACAGTTGGCCCGAGGTAAAAAATTCTTTGATAGCTTTAGTAACTAAAGGTCCGGTAGTTGTCCAAGTTTTCTTAAAGAAATGAGCATTGTAACCATCAGGACCCGGAGCTTTATTACTGTGGATACTTAGGAGGGCTTCCTTAATCTCATCATCACTAGGGATATCATCCATACTGTTAGATAATTCCATAGGGATACGCTTATGGATGACCTTTCTCAATTCACCAATACCAGGGTAGATGTTAGCCGCAGAGGTGCCAAGCAAGGATTTAAAATATCTAATCGCTTCAATTTTAGCTTCCCCTTCATTAGTGGTCTTGGTACCATCAGGTTTGACAAGTGACACAATGCGTTTGTGGTTCCTTCTATTTTTAACAGAATTGTGAAAATAAGAAGTGTTCTTATCCCCTGCATCAAGCCATTGAATTCTAGATTTTTGCCTAATTATCTCTTCTTCAATATGAATGGCTTTTAAGAAAACTTGCATAAGATCTTTTTCAAGGATTCTAAGGGAAGTGTCACTTGGTTTATCATCAAGCTCCCTTTGACAAAACCAAAGATCTTCCCTAGCTTTATTAGCTAAAATTCTCTCCTTACCTAAGGAATCCTTAGTTAAAGTTTTCAGAGCTCCTTTAAGGTTCTTTAAACTGTGGAATAATTGAAATTGGAAAGTACCATCAATATGTCTGGCCCAAGAAGTGTTGACAGTATCTTTAAATTTCTCCAACTCAGTCCAATAATTGTAAAACTTAAAAGGTTTACCTTTCCGTTCAGCAGGAGGAGAAATATTGACAATAATAGGAGAGTGGTCAGAGATACCAGAGGGGAGAAAATCTGCATAAGCTAAGGGAAACAAGTCCAGCCATCTAGGATTAACAAGAGCTCTGTCCAACTTTCTTTTGGTAAAATGAACTGAGTCAAATTGCCGGTTGCACCAAGAGAAGAAGATACCTGTAAATCTAAGGTCTACAAGACAAGTAGCATTCACAAGATCATTAAATTCAATAGCTCCTTGGTCTCTCCCTGGATTACCCTCAAAGATTTCATTAGAATTTAAGACGGCGTTGAAATCCCCAAGGCTAATCCAAGGGATATCACCAATAGTAGCTGCAATATTTCGCAAGGTAGACCAAAGTGGCCTCCTACCTTGGATGGTGTTAGAGCCATATATAAAAGAAGCTTCAAAAGACTGCAATTGGTCGAGGGATTCAACTTTAACATGGATAAGTTGCCTAGTGCATTGTAAAACAGTTAAGATGACTTTATTAGGGTTCCAGCCAACCCAGATTCTATCCACAGAATCCGGTTGGCTGTTCGTAATAAAGGACCAATTAGGAAGCATGGTCCTTTGTATTTGATCTTGATTGGGCATTCTCACTTTGGTTTCAACAATACCCATAACATCAATTTTGTGTGTAAACACAATCTTAGAAATCTCTTGTTGTTTAATGGCCTGATTAAGCCCTCTAATATTCCAGCAACTAATAATCATTAACGACGTTTAGAGTTGTGCTTTTTCTTACCTGAAGAACCCCCGGATTTGTTCTTCTGCTTATTAGAATGACCTGGAGAGACCTTAGGACTAGTCGGTTCCAAATACTTCTTTAGAGAAGGCACCTGGACTGATTGATCTTCATCATCACTTGAGGCCTCATTTGAGGGTGAGCTCTTGAAAAAAGAATTGGAGTACCCAATCTGAGAGTGTATGGCCCCAGGATTTAGATCCTGTATCATATGGTCCATGGGGCTAGTGGGGACCTTTGAAACTTGCAAGTTGATGTCATCCAGTTCTTTATGTGTTCCAGTATTCACACAAGTACCTTGGTTAATAGAAGTATCAACCCCCTGAGGGGTGTGAGTAACAAGCTCCTCATGATGTTCCTTCACTTGGGCAGTGTTATTGGTGTCCAAAGCAATAGCATCAGGAGTTTGATTTGCTTCTTTGGGGTATGTATGAGCATTAGGATGTATATCATTTCTTGGTTCACTCTCAACAGCCTCCAGCACTAAGAATTGGTTGCTAACAATAGTTCTCTCTGTTCCTGAATGGGGAAGTCCTTCAGTAGTCCCACGGACCTCCGATTGTTGAGGATTATCAACAAGTTGAGTGATTATATTTTCAGTAGATGGGGAAGAACAATTAGAAGAATCCACTTCAGCAGTGATCTTACCCTTCCCTTTAGTCATCCAAACACCAATAGATTGATCATTAGAAACCTGCTTAAGAGAATCAGCAGAGTTCTTATGGCCAGGTTGTGGTCTAAGAACTCTATTGCAATCATGACCAAATGTCTTGCATTTTGCACAGCGAATGGGGCTCCATTGGTAATCGACTTTGATGGTGATCAACTTCACTCCTCCATAGTCTGAGTCCTCAACTTCGATGTCAAACTCCTTAACCAGGTCAAATTCTGCATCAACTTCCACACACATTCTAGCATAGTCAATCCGTTGACATGAAGCAGTCATCCTGTGGACATGTAGGGGTTTACCAATGGCACTAGCAATGAAGCTAAGACCTTCAGGATTCCAGTATTCAAGGGGTATATTATAAATATTAACCCAAACAGGGAGAGAAGACTGTTTTGGCTTAGTTAGTTCCAACCCTGGTTGCCAATTTCTCAAAATGATGGGTTGCCCAGCTATGTACCAAGGTCCCCCTTCCAGCACTGCAGCACTTTCATCTTGTGAATTGAATTTGAAGAAGAAGTAGCCTGATTCCATAGCTAACATATCTTGTAGTCCCAATTTACCCCAGAGTCTAGAGGAGGCAGATTTCACTAAAGAGTAAGGCAGTTTCTTACCTATGAAGTGCCCAACAAGGGTATACTCCCAAGCTTTGCTGCCTTGGTCTGTCAAAGCCTTAGGCACCCTAATCTTTAATCTGGCCATATCTCTCTGATGCTTGATATAGGTGACTTTAAACTCTGAGGCAATTTTAGGATGTAGTAGTGAGACCCAACTTTGCTCTTGGGTGTGCTTTGCAGAGGAGTGGGTTAAGGTAGAATTAGCACTAAGTTTAGGCTTAAGTGCCTCACAGTAGGTGGGGCGAACGTGGGTAGCAGACTCATGTGGGGCTGTGGAAGAACCTGTGGTAGCACCTTCAACCTTAGTAAGAGGAGCCGTAGCTATGTGCTGTGCTGGAGTGGCAGCATTCTCTGGCTTAGTGAAACAAACACCCTTCTCATCACTAGAAATGGTATTATTCAAATGTGGGCCAGCGGGTTCATGTAACATCAAAGCAGTTGCCTTTTGGGTGTCAAGTGAGGGTGTTGCCAAGTGGCAATCACTATTATGAATAGTTGGAGCTTGTATTATGCCTTGAGGGTCATGCAAAAGTAAGGATCCGGAATTTTGGGTGCACAGTTGGTTTAGAGCAGACCCGGCGCCGGTATTCAAGGAAAAGCCTGCATTACCCATGTGACTACCTATAGTTTTTTGAATATTTAAGTGATTAACATGACCTTTCTGAATAATAGGAGATTCAAGCTTATGACCAGCGGTTAAAGGAAAAGGGTGGTTAGGCGGGGGGTCCACACGGGTGTTGGTCAGATTTAGGATAGTGGGAGATGCAAGTGGCCTACCTTTCTCGCACAAAATGGGGGACAAGGAGCCGGATTTCCCGGAAAAGTTACCCAAGCCCATGTGCTGCGCAGCAGCTTTGTGTGGAATGGAAGCAAGGTCCTTATGACCGTTGGGCGCGTGAGGAGCCTCATCCACAAACACTGTGGAATTAAAAGAAGCCACATTATTTGGATCAAGAACTGTACGGATATCCTCTTTTTTACCTAAACATTGGGACTTAAAACCTGAACCATCCGCACAATTATCCATCAGGTTCTTAGTTTCTTTCCCAACCATGCAGATTTCTGGGCTAAGATTAACTTCACCATGATGAATACCCCTTCGGCCATGAGATAGTTGCATAATACCATCATTGCTTAACCGAACCATTTCAGATTGAGAGGGATTAGAGATTATGAAATCATAGTCAGACTGAGTATCTCCTTTAGCAGCATTTCTAATCTTCCTCTTAAGGATTTCATTTGAATCTTGTACTGATCTAAAGGGGCTCCCTTCCTTAGTCTTACCACCCACATATTCACCTTGGCAGGTTAGAACATCCTCCCACTCCTCAGGTAATTCAAGATCATCTTCAGAATAATGGTCTGAGGTCACCTTTATGTTAACTAAACCATTTCCATTTTCTTCTATTGAAACTGGGGGAGGAGCAGAAACTGGTTTAGCCACATTAAGAACACGAATCACAGGAGTAGATGAGATTTCCCTGGTAGGTGGGACAACAAATGCATGCTCAACTCCTCCACTGGTAGTCCCATCTCTAATCTGGACAGAGCCATCCCCTTTGATCAGATATTTGCTTGCAAGTTCAGGGGAAAGCAAAGACTGAGCACCAGAAATAGTAGCTGTGTGAAGAGGGCTACTAGATATGGCCTTGGAAGAGACCACATCATTTTGATTAGATGCTTCACTCATCTTAGACTTATGAACAGATTCAACTGATTTAAATTGAGGAGAACTTTGAATTCTTGATTTCTTAGAGGAGCCCATTAATCAGAAAGAACCAGGATGAAAAAATCACAAGAGAGGCTAGAGAGAGGGAGGAGCTTCTCTCTCTAACCCATTTTACCAGAACCCAATTTTGAGAGTTTTCTCCTTGGTTCTTTGAAGAACTATTCGAACTTATCAGATTTACTCTGTGGCGTTCATACCTGGACTTATCAATCGAGTTTTCCATCCTTGATTGTGGCGTCTTCATCCTTTATACCAAGGTTCGAATCTGTTTATAGGTGTTGGGTTGCGGTTTTCCATTTGAATCTTACAGTAGAACGGTCCGAGGCATTAATCGTGTTACGGGTTTCATCACATTATTGGCGGGGTTCGTATTAGATAGTTTGTACTTTACTTTTATCTACATAAAACCCTGTTATATGAATCTTAGAGACTATATAATAGTATTATAGACATATTAACGAACTTATGCATGTGTTTTATGTATCAAACTTATAAAGAATGCTTTGAACTTATGATACGAGTTTTAATAGTTTTACCTAGATTCAAGGATGAATATATATGGATTATTAGAACTGTTGTGAACATGTCATACTGCTCGTAGGAGCATAAATGTTTAGTACCCTGAGCTTAAATTATTGTAAAATGCATAAAGAGAAGGAGCCTAGAAGTTCACACCAGTAATCAATTAGTACGGAGAAACTGGTTTTTGGGACTTCACCTAGAAATCGATTAGTGAGAATAACTAGTTTGTGGGTGTTTTTTTCAGGATAGTTCCCTTAAGGTGTATATGAGATCATGAACTGAACATTAATATTTATTCAGATTTCATAAGCATATCATAATGTAAAATAGAATGATGGACGTAATAATGTAATCTTGATGATTATAATCGGGAGTTGTTTAATGAACCAAACTCTGTAATGAGTGACGCGTGCATGGTTGGGGTTGTGTGAGAATCAGTTGTGCTATGTCGGGAGTAGTTTATACTGAGATTAAGTGTCGAGTAGCCCTAGGGTATGCTTTTGCGCTCATTGTATATCCCTGGGGTATGCCCCTTGTATTTTGTATAGTGCCGCTTTGCTGGCTTTTTGTTTTTTTTAATGTACCGATTTCCGAAAAAAAAATGTGTCGAGTAGCTAAACCAGGCCACGAAGGCCGTGATGGTGCAAGAAGGATATAGTTATCGAGTTGGTGGCCACGAGAGGCCTAGTGTGATGACGTACTAGTGTTGTGAGTCAGGACTTCATGTTGTGTTGGTTGGGAATGCTGGGACTCTGTTTCAGGCTTATGTGTTAGGTTGAGTTACCAATTCGGTTCTTCGTGATGAAGTGAGGGTTGAGTTGAACACTTCAGTTCTTCATGATGAAGTGAGGGTTAAGTTGAACACTCCGGCTCTCTGTGATGAAAGTGAAGGTCGAGTTGAACACTTTCGGTTCTCCGTGATGAAGTGAAGGTTAGTAAGAACGCTTCAGTTCTTTGCGACAAAGTGAAAGTTTGGGCAACATGGGTAGATTCACTGTTGATGTTGTTGTCTAGAGTTAAGATTTTAAGCCAGGATTTGGTAGCAGGTTGCTACAGTATCTTTGGGATATGGAGATTGGTCATTTTGATTATCTGTATTCCCCTTGAATACTTAGTCGGGCATGTTAGTGGTTATAGTTCGATGGTGAAATTGTGAGAGGACTTTAAAAGATGTTATAGAAGCACCTATGGGTGTCCACCTGTTTGTTGCTTTTTGTTTGGCTTAGATTGCCCATGGTTTTTGTTGTTGCTATATAGCTTCATGTCCTTATGATTTGAGCTTATTGTATTATCCTGGGGTATGCCCCTTGTACATTTTGTACATCCTTTTTTTTGGATTTTATTTACCCTTTTTCCGAAAAAAAAAAACATGTTTTATTGTGTGTGGCTATATAAGTTCCATTTGATTTAGTTTTCTCACTTGGCTTTCATAAGCCGATGACGTTCATGTCGCTGTAAAAAATTCCTGACTCACTAAAGGAATATGAAAAGAATCTTTACCCTGGAAAAACCAGATGGTAGCTTCACTACCAACTGTGAGGAAGCTAAAGAGGAGGCTATTAGGCATTTTAAAAGTATGCTTGGTACTCCCTCCTACCATGCTTATCCTGGGAAAGAGGCCCTTAGGAATGTTGTCCATAAAACAGTTCCTGTGGACCTTCTGGCAGAGTTGGATAGACTCCCTTCTGATTTAGAAATTAAAAATGCCTTTTTTAGCTTACATAGTAACAAGGCCCCTGGTCCAGATGGCTTTAACTCTTTTTTCTTTAAAGAGTCTTGGACAATTACTGGGTTTTCCATCCTTGCGGCTATCAAAGAATTCTTTCAAAATGGTGAGTTACTTAGGGAGTCCAATACCACTCTTATTGCTCTGATCCCTAAAGTGCCTAACCCTACCAAAATGAGTGATTTTTGGCCTATATCTTGCTGCAATACCATTTATAAATGTATCTCTAAAATGATTGCTAGTAGGCTTAAGTTGATTCTCCCCGATATGGTGGATCAAGCTCAATCCGCTTTTATCAAAGGTAGGAAAATTAATGATAATATCTTGTTGGCCCAAGACCTCCTCAAAGATTACCATAAGCCCTTGGGTAGACCTAGAGTGGCAGCTAAAGTGGACATAATGAAGGCCTATGATAGTATTAGTTGGGAATTCCTCTTTGATATTTTAGAGGTACTTGGTTTTCCCCCCAACTTACAAAAATGGATAAGAGCTTGTGTGACTACCCCCAAGTACTCTATAAATTTTAATGGTGAATTTGTGGGTTTCTTTGAAGGTGCGAAGGGTATTAGATAAGGGGATCCCATATCTCCCTATTTGTTTGTCCTTGTCATGGATACCCTTAGCCAGTTACTCCGTCATAGTTTCAATCAAAGGCCTTTTTGTTACCATTGGAAATGTGACATATTACAAATTTCTCACCTTTGCTTTGCTGATGACCTTCTCATCTTTTTTAATGGGGATGAGGCAAGTGCCACCTTGGTCAAGGAAACTCTCAATCAATTCTACCTCTTTACTGGCCTCCGTGCTAATAATGCTAAGAGTTGTCTCTTTTTTTCAAATGTTGAGGATGACATAGTTGATAACATTTTAACCACCCTTAATTTTGTTAAAGGTACCTTACCTATTAGGTACCTTGGGATACCTTTGATCACTTCTAAGCTTAAAAAACAAGATTATGAGGAGTTGGTTAATAAAATGTGT
This sequence comes from Hydrangea macrophylla, assembly GCA_033977485.1. Taxonomy (NCBI): domain Eukaryota; kingdom Viridiplantae; phylum Streptophyta; class Magnoliopsida; order Cornales; family Hydrangeaceae; genus Hydrangea; species Hydrangea macrophylla. The sequence goes on along the minus strand of CM066996.1, from coordinate 27,345,124 downwards.
TCTAGAGTTAATTCTTGGAAATCCAAATTTCTTTCATATGCTGGTATAGCTCAACTGATTAATTCTGTTTTGACAGGTATCCAACTTTATTGGTCTAGTATGTTTATTCTTCCTAAAGGTGTTCTTAAGCAGGTGGCTCAAATTATGTCCAGGTTCCTTTGGGCTGGTAAAACTGATATTTCCCATGGTGCCAAGGTTGCTTGGGTCAAAGTTTGTAGACCCGAGAAGGAAGGAGGGTTGGGGTTTAAAGATATCTTTTTAACCAATACTGTTCTGAACCTTAAACATAGGAAGCCTCTTGGATCCTTCTAACCAATCTCTGTGGACAAAATGGGTCCATATGTACATGCTTAAAAGTAAAAGTTTGTGACAGGTCAAAGCCCCGTCCCAATGCTCTTGGTACTGGAGAAAATTATTAAAACTTAGAGATTGTGCTAAGCCATTACTTACTCACAAAATTGGTAATGGCGAACACACCTCTCTCTGGTTTGATAATTGGCTCCCTATGGGTCCTCTGCTTGATAGTTATTCTCATAGAATTATATACGATGCTGCTATTGACATTAATGCTAAAGTTAGTGCCATCATTAGAAATTGGGATTGGGCATGGCCTAGATCTCGCTCCATTGAGCTTGATGAGGTTAGATCTATTTTGGCTACCTTCTATAAACCCTCTAATATTAAAGATAATGTGAGTTGGAATGTTTCCCCAAATGGAGTTTTTAATACTTCCCTTATTTGGGACCATTTGAGAGATCACTCCCATATTGTCCCATGGCATAGTACAGTGTGGTTCCAAGGTGGCACTCCTAGACAGAGTATTATCCTTTGGTTAGCTGCCCAGTATAGGCTCTCTACCCATGATAGAATTTCTATGTTTACTCCTGGTCCCCTTGCTTATGTGTTTTTCCATTCTCATATGGAAACTCATGATCATTTGTTTTTTGCTTGCTCATACTCCTATCTTGTCTGGCAGGAACTTATGTTTAGATGTGGATTGACTTGGAATGGGCATAGTTGGAACGATACGCTGCTCTGGATGGCTCAGCACCTTAAAGGAAAACGGATACATCATGTGATACCTAGGATTTGCTTGGGAGTTGCTGTTTATGGATTATGGAAAGAGCGGAACAATAGATCCTTCAAACAAAAATTTTGTCCTCCATATATTACCGTTAAGAATTTGGTTTATCAAGTTAATGGTCTTATTAGGATCAAATGGAAGCACCATAGTAATTTTGATTGTATCATTAGTAAATGGAGCTAGTTCCATATGTTTGTCCTGACTAGCCAGGTTGTTTTACCTGGGATGTCATGTTTGTGTTGTTAGTAGCTCTCTGTGCTACATGGTTTTTTCCTTATGATTTCTGGCCTTCTTGTATATCCTGGGGTATGTCCCTTGTACTTTTGTACACCCTCCCTTTTTTGGATTTATTTACCCATTTTTTCGAAAAAAAAAGACGTTCATGTCGATGGACATTCTCATGTCCAGCTTTTCCAGATAAAGATTACACAGGATGTGATGCTGGCCAAGAGGAGTACGAAGAGGAATAATACACCAAGGAGAATTATGGCTATGCTAGTTAGAGAGAAGACTAGTGGTTGTAATCTCGTAAATGTTTTTGATTGTAACCTCTAGCAGAGGACTTCATTCCTCTTTTGTAATAGTTTTGTAAGGCCATAGTGCCATAAGATAATGTTGATCCATGGGTTGTAATAGCCAATCTAGTACCACTGTTTCAATGTAATATATCATGTTGGCTTTACCTTGTGCTAGTTATACTTCTTTATTGTCTATTTGTCACAGACAATTTGGTGACTCAACCAGTCAAGTGCCTAAGGGTCAAAATGGAAATTTTAAAATTTTCCCTATTTTTGCTATACTGGGGCGTGAGATATGTCATATTCATAGGATTGTGAACATACATTATCAAGACAGAATCTACCCACTGATAAATAGTAAGCATTCGCTTGAGAATGTCACCAAGTCGATTACTAAGAACTAAAATCTTGTTAATAAGATGTTATCAACATCTTTGGTAATCATCAGAGGTGAATGGGACTCAAGGATTGGAAGATGTAAACATCATTCAGGTTGACGGTAACATCTATCCAACTACCTGAATATGATTATGAATGCTGACAGTAGAGGGATTTTAGTACACCATACAAGTCTAGTTATCGCTTCAGATTTGTTCTTTCGCGTTGGAGTGTAGTTATCTTTTTATAGTGGAACAAATGTTAATTGATCAGTTAGTTAATTTTCTTATCAAAGAGTTTGATCATAGGAATTAATAACTATTAAGAGCTAACAATAAAGAACCTAGGATGTCTACCAAAATGCTTGGAGAGGCATATGAGGATGATGAACCAATTAATTGAAAGAGTTTTAATTGATTGAAGGTTTGATCGATTGAACTCTGTTCAGTTCGATCGATCGAACATACTTCGATCAATTGAAGGTTCGATCGATCAAAAGTTCTTCAATCAAATGAAAGCTTAAAGTTTGTTTGGAAATCTATAAATAGGGCAGCTATGTACAATATTGTTTAATCGTCATTTTTACTATACAAAGTTGCAAATACTATTTAGGGTTTCCCAAACCTTCTATATCCTCTCTATTAGGGTTCCCACCAACCCTAGTCTTTCCGAGAGTATTCACTGGAGACATAAGGGTGAAGACCCTCTAGAAGAGGCTGCTGGAAGATAAAGGAAATAAGAATTGGGTTCAAGATGTAAAGGTAATATTCTTGTCCTTCTTGTGTATGCATATTTAGAGTTGATGAGTATTCAATCCGGGTTACCAATAAAGTTTTTGAACTTGTTTTTCCACTGTGCATGATTTAATGTTTTTTAAAATCTACATCCATCACTCTTTCCATGGGTAGAAACATTCCATAGTTTAGATCGGGTCTACTTCCAACATTATGGTTTGGATAGCCTTTTTTCTCTTTGTCAAGTAAGGTAGTGGCTGTAATTTCCTGTTGGGACTCTAAATACCACATGAATAGTCAACTGTGGATAATTCTGCCCAACATTCCAAGAATTCTCAACTATGCTTGGTTACAGCCCTAAATCTGAACTCATACTTCCCTCTCATCATTCTAGGTATACTTCCTTCCTTTTAGCCTTGAGCGAGCTGCCCCTACCTAAATGTAGTGAACTCATTGTTGGGAATCGTGTCACGCAACTTCCTTTAATTAGGCTCTTCTCTTCAAATGATCCCACCATTGCCCGTGAATATAAATGGGGTGTTCGTGCTCTGTGCATAATCGCCTTCTTCTTATTTTATGATGTAACTACCACCCTAGATGTGCAACTTTTCACCATTGCTCTGGATGTAGGTAAGGAAAAGAATCCCATGATGATGTGTCTGGCTAAAACCTTAACTGGTCTAGCCAATGCTTCTGCAGGTTCTTTGGAAAATTTCAATGGATCATTGATAGTGCAGTAGGCATGGCTATTTTAACGATCAAAACTCATGAGCCCTCATAAGAGCCCTTCAACTTATGCTTCTCTCTACCTTGCTTGAAAAGTTCATTGTCCCCACAAATCTTTGAATGATTTGAGAACTTGGTTCAATTATCTTACCTACGAAGATATTGAATGGAACATCCAATGGTGGGATATTGACTCCTCTTCCTTTATTACAGGCTCAGTTTTTGAAGTTATCTTCACGGGCTTCCTTATGTTGTCATTTTATCTTCCTAGCTAGATTCTCCGTCAGGTCAATAACCCTCAAGAAGTACCAATGGGAGGCATGCCATTTTATTGATCACAATAAGGGAGCTTCATATCTTATCCCATCCAAGCACTTGACCAAAGCTATGCAGAAAGAGAAGAAGTAGCATAAGGAACGACAGGGAAAATGAATGAAACTCCGATTTCTCTTTACATATTAGTGTTTTGGAATAGCATAATCTCTTCATCTTTTTTTGAATTATTAGCTTTTTAGTGCTTCTTTGTAGTGAAATAAAACTTTAATCAATAAATGATGGGTTCTGAGTTTTCCTTATTTAGCTTACTTTTGATTCTTCACATATTCTTTGTTATGCCATTCTTATCATGCTTGACTTATCGGTATAAGGACTATTTCATTTTAGTCTTTTTGAATGCATGCTTGAATCATTTCCCTGAAAGCTGCATCAATGTCTAGTTTTAAAATGGGGCTAGCCCTTTTAAAAGAAGGGCTAGGCTTTAGTTAGGCTTTAATGTAGGGATTGCCCCTAGTATATGGACAGACAAGGAAAATCAAGATTGGAAGAGCTTGTCCCTAGTGTAGCAAATGAATGGGAATGGCTTAAGCACTTAGATCGAACTTGTTGCTAGGCTACCTACATATCCCCGAGCGGGAATCAGGTTTATTTATATAGTTCGGGTAGATGTGTGAGGGTAGGCTTAAGCATAGTACTTCTTGAGGTGATCAAGATTGATAGGTTCTTTGAATTCAAGGTCATCCAGGTTTATTAGGCAGGCTGCTGTCCCTTTGAGGATGGTTTTAACTAGGTAGGGTCCGACCCAATTCGGTTTAAACTTCCCCCTTGGATAAAAAATTAGCGCTCTTTTGGAGCATATTTATTATTTCCCGATCACCTATAGCTTGCTAATCAGGAGTTACACTTCTAGAGGATTAGATCACGTGTATAGCATCTCGTTAAGGATGGATTTTGGAGAGCTATACACATCGATGGTGTTCAAGATTCGGAAAGGGTAAGCATTGGGGCTCTACAGGAGTACTTATTCTCTTACAAGTCGATCGAGAGATGGAGGCTATATGATGAGATATTCCATGCTATGAGGAAATTTTCTCCCGCGTCACGTACATGGCACCAACTCATGCACCCCAGCCACCACCACCAGTACAACCAGTACCCCCAAAATGAAGTGAATGATGGTGATGAAGAAAAGATTGATGAGAAGAACTAAAATAACATCCTGAAAATTGACCAGGATTGGTCCCAACAAAAGGGCAGGACCGCTCGCACTCAGGACCGCTCCCAAAACATAGGCAGGACCATTTCATTCATGTCAAGTTTTTATTCGTGTCAGCTCTAAGCGATTGTTCGACCTAGAGCGTAGAAGTGTCAAGTTTAATCGAGCGCAAAATTTTATTTTCTACCCTTTCCAATCTATCCCAACAAAAAGGCAGGACAAATCGCACCCAGGACCAGTCCCATAACATAGGCAGGATCAGTCGGGTTCATCATAATTGTGGGAATTAGAGAATTTTAGATTTAAAACTTTTAAATCTAAAATCAATACAATACATATTACATACGAGTTTTAGAGCAGATATAGGAGATCCTAGGGTTCTTACAAACCCTAGTTTGGATTCAAGCAAGTAGTTTTGGATTTCGAGCCCTAAATGAAGATTTTTCAATACAAGTGTTCTATATTCGTTCGATTCAGGTTTTTCTTAGTTTTTATTTGAATTTTACATCCCAAATTTGTTTGTGATTGTTTTTATTATGTTTTCCATTAATATCATGTTTAGATTCAATTTCACTATGTTAGGCTAAACTCCTAGTTAGGAAAGAGCAATGAAACGGTAAATAACTTGATTTCCATGCATGTTTTCAATGGGCAGCCCTAAATCCAAGGATCAATGAATGTTTGAGTAGGGATTCATAGGATTTTATGTTCTCCAATATGAACAATGTTAACGAGCAAGATGTCAATGAATCTTGACTTGAATTTTTAATAGTTTGTGAAATTGCTTCATTGTTTTAACTTAGTTAATTTAGTTTCAAGCATCATAGAGTAGTTTTTACCATGAATCATACTCATAAGTAATCTTCCCGTACTTAATTAAAAGGGAAAAATTTAACTAGTTCTATATCTTTACACCGGTCAAAAGGTATTTTATTATTTTAATTGAAACTATACACTAGAGGCATGACTTTGGATGAATGGGAGTGCCATATCTTTCCATAGGCATTGAAGTTAAGGAGTTTACCGTGGATTTGTGATTTCCTAGCACTTTTATCATGTTTAGAAGCAACTTAATTTAGTTCTCTATTTTAATCAATTTTAATTAGTAGTTAATTTACTTAGTTAAATCACCTTACAAGTCCAAATCACCTAAGTTAAATCACCTTATTTTAATCAACTCTTTATTGTTGGCTCAGACCAGTAGTTAATCACCATGATCAAACTCTTTGATCAACAAACTAACCAACTGGTCAGTTAACATTTACTCCACTATAAAACGATAACTGAACTCCAACGTAAAAGAACATATCCGAAGCGATAACTAGACTTGTATGTTGTACTAATGTCCATCTACCTTCATCACTCGTAATCATATTCAGGTAGTCAGATAATTGTTGTTGTCAACCTGAATCATGATTACTTCTTGTTTTCCTTGAGTCCCATTCACCTCTCATGATTACCAAACATGTCGATAACTACTTATCAACAAGACTATAGTTCTCAGTAATCAACTTGGTGTCATCCTCAAGGGAATGCTAACTCTGATCAGAGGGTAGATTCTATCTTGACAATATGTGTTCACAACCCTATGAACACATACCCAAGATACCCAAGTGTTGATCTTTTATAGACCTCACTGATTGGTAAGTCAAAGCAGCCATATCCACAATTTGTGTTCATAATTGTCTCAAGATTGAGAACACGTATCTTATACAAGTTATGAGTTCCTATCGATTGTTGACAGTCTTGAATGTCAATAGGAAAGCTCAGTTCCATCAATGAACTATAAGCACTAGCATATTAACTAAGAGTCATACTCTAGTGTTTGAGATTTATCACTCCATCCAATGGTAGTGAATCATACTATAGTGTATTCTAATGAGATATCCAGTCTCATCATCCACTGTGACAAGTTATAAGTCTCACTTGAATGTATCTCATACACACACGAATTACCTATTATGATACTTAAGGATGGACAATCATCTCATGAAAGAAACATAAATAATGAAATGTAAATCTAATATCCATATATTAAAATGTCAATGTCTAATACATAAAGTAATGATTTGAGGGCACAAACCCAACAGTGTGCATTTAAAAGATTTTGAATCACTGTGCGAAACATTTGCTGACCAAACATGTCCGCAAGAAATAACCAGATTAAAACTTTTCGCATTTTCATTAAAAGATAAAGCAAAAGCTTGGCTTGTAACTCTTAGTCCTGACTCAATTAGTACATGGGCTGTAGTGCAAGAGGAGTTTTTGAAAAAAAAATCTCACTAAAGCATTTAACTGATGACCTCATGGGACATATCAAGCTTTTTACTCAAGAAGATAATGAGACATTTGCTAATGTTTGGGAACGGCTTAAAGATCTACTTTTTTCTTTACTTTTTTTCTTTCGGAAAACTAGTAAATTATAGATCTACTTTTATTAAAGATCTAATTTTTTTAAAGATTTACTTTTATCTTGCCCACATCACGGTTTTGAAAAATGATGCATTATGAGTTTCTTTTACGAGGGGTTAACTCCGGAATCTAAAAAGTTAGTTCAAATAATGTGTCAAGGATCATTCATGCATAAAAGCATGAATGAGGCTGAAATATATTTTGGTTGGCTTACTAAAAATTCACCTCAATGGAAACCACGTGAAGTGACACGCGCACCTCCTAGTGAGCCTGATAAAGCTAAACAAAAGATTATATACTTAAGGCTGAAGATGAATTATCAACTAAATATAACCAACTAGCTAAACAAGTTTTTTTTTTTTGGTAATCGGCGGTGTCCGGGCCAGCTTGCGTGCACCTCGACTAATCCCCCGAGGCCTGGAGGCGCCGGGTGAATACTCCAGTGACCACGCTCCCCATGACTCGAACACTAAACCTCTTGGGTAGTACACCCAAGAAGCTTACCACTCGGCCACAAGAAACTTGGTTGGCTAAACAAGTTGAGGTGTTAGCAAAAGGAATAACAGAACAATCTAAGGTTACGTGTCAAGAGGATGTGTGTTGTAATTTCCATATGGTAGGACACCAGGTGTGTATATACCCTAACATACCTATTTATTAGGAAACAACACCTGTTGATGTTAATGCAATGAAAAACTACCGGGGTGATTCAAGCACTAGATAGTTTTAATCCACCGCCCCAACAAAATCAGTTCTTCCAACCGAACCAAACTCACTAACAACCACCTCCTCAACAATATAATCAACAATATAACCAACCGTATCAACCTCCACAACAACAGAATTATCAAGGTAATAATCCGAATAACTCTAATGTTTATGTGCCTCCACACAAGAAAAGCACAAGAAGATCCTAGAGATGCCATGATGCAACAAGTGGTTCAAGCTATGGGAAAATTACAGTCAACTATGGAAAGAATAGGTAATCAATTCGAAAGTTGTCAAAAGGGAATGTTCCCAGCTCAACCGCAAGCTAATCTTAGGGGTCAACCACAAAATAGTGCTTTGAATACAAATTCAGGTAATCATGAACAAGCTAAAGTTGTAACAACCTTGAGAAGGGTAAATTTTTTTTTTTTTGGTAATCGGGGGTGTCCGGGCCAGCTTGCGCACACCTCGACTAATCCCCCGAGGCCTGGAGGCGCCGGGTGAATACTCCAGTGGCCACGCTCCCCATGACTCGAACACTAAACCTCTTGGGTAGTACACCCAAGAAGCTTACCGAAGGGTAAAATTGTAGGGGAAGATATCTCTGCCCTTGAGATAGAAAAAAATAACGAGGAGAATATAATGAGGAAGAAGTGGTTGAAAGCGATAATGATAAGCAAAAAGATCAAACCCACCAAGAAGAGAATGGGAAGAAAGATTGTATGAGAGAAGAAGAGGAAACACTTAAATTCATTCCTCCAGCCCCTTACCCACAAAGACTGAATATGCCAAGATACTAAGCTTCAAGAATTCTTAGAACTCTTAAAACAAGTAAAAATTAATTTACCTCTCTTGGATGCTATTAACCATGTACTTGCTTATGCAAAATACTTAAAAGATTTGTGCATTGTTAAATGTAAGCAGAGTGTGAAAAAGATGGCTTACTTGGTGGATTAGGTTAGCTCGATTATTAAAATAATTTACCACCTAAGTTTCAAGATCTTGGCACACCAACAATAACGTGCATCATTGGAACCCCATAAGATTGACCATGCACTTTTAGACTTAGGAGCTAGCATTAACCTGTTGGCATATTTTGTTTACCAATAGTTGGGATTGGGGGATCTCAAACCAACTAGGATCACATTACAATTAGCAGATAGATCTATTAAGATGCCAAGAGGTATTTTGGAAGGTGTACTTGTTCGCGCGGAGAATTTAATTTTTCCCGCAGACTTCGTGGTACTAGACACATAACCTGTACCTAATCTAATTGTAAAAATTCCCATGATTTTGCTAGACAGTTTTTGGCAACGATAGCCGCCACTATCCACATAAGAAGTGGTATAATGACATTGGCTTTTGGTGATATGACGTTAAATGTTAAAATCTTTTCTAATCTCCATCATAAGTTGGAAGAAGAAAAAATGGAAGAAGTAAAGTATTTAGACTCGTTTATACAAGAGAGTGTCCAACTCATTCGGGAAGAAGAGAAAAGTAATACAAGCGAAGTTACCTTTTTAATTAAGTAACTTAACAATCAGGATAATGAAGTAATTAGGAAAGCTATGTGGGCGACATGTTTTGAACCCCTACCACCAAAAATTATACTAGTCGTGCCATCTAGCCTACAAATCCCTCAACTAGAGTTAAAGGAGCAACCTAAGCTCAAGTATGCTTTTCTAGGGGATAACAGTACTTTTCCTATTATAATCTAATCTACATTGGAAATAGAGCAGAAGTTAAACTGGTAACCTTACTTAAATAACATAAAAGTGCTTTAGGGTGGACCATAGCTGACCTGAAAGGAATTAGTCTTGATATATACACGTATAAAATATATTTAGAAGATGTTGCTAAACCGTCTCGTGAGATGCAAAGAAGTTTAAACCCTAATATGCAAGAGGTCGTAAGAAAGAAGTCCTTAAGCTCCTAGATGTAGGAATAATATATTCCATATCTGATAGTCGTTGGGTGAGTCCTACACAAGTTGTACCCAAGAAATCAAGGATTACTATAGTGCCCAATGCTGAAGGTGAATTAATTTCTACACGTGTCACTACTGGGTGGAGAATGTGTATAGACTATAGGAAGCTTAATGCTGTTTTTTTTTTCGGAAAATGGTAAATATATTCCAAAAAGGATGTGTACAAATGTACAAGGGGCATACCCCAGGATAAAACATTAAGCACAACATGAGGACCGTGGCAAAGCAAGCCACACAAAAATGGCCAAAACCCAAACAGGGGCACAACTAGTCAATGAAAACAAGAAGTAGCCCAAACAATGGATATGGGAAATAACCTACAAGTAAGTTATAAACATAAACAGCAAAACAACACCTCAGGACCACCTATGAGCTCCAATTAAGTAAGAGACTTCCAAGTTGGGGATGGCCTTTCCACTTAACTCTGAATTGAGCATTGATTTGCATAATCATAGATTTCAGGAGGATCTCACGAGAGTTAGATGAATTTTGAAACGTTCTATAATTCCTTTCCTTCCACAAACCATAAACAGCAACTCCTAGGCATATGTTGGGGCCCACATGTTGGACTTTTTTGCTCTTCCAATTTTGTGCCATCCACAGTACCGTGCTATCCCAATGGGTACCATTCCACACGAGCCCACAACGATCCATCAATCCCTGCCAGACAAAGGAAGAGTAAGGGCACATAAAAAATAAATGACTATGGGTTTCCATATGTCCATTACAAAAGACGCAAGCAAGCGGCCCCGGGGTAAATGTATAAATCCTATCATGGGTTGATAACCTATTCTGAACAGCAAGCCAAAGGATAAAGTTCTGTCTAGGCGTACACCCAGAATTCCAAACAATATTGTACCAGGGAACAATAGGATTGATAACTCTAAGGTGATTCCAAATGGAGGTGAAATCATATTCCCCTTTGGTGGTAGTAGCCCAAATCACTCTATCCAACAAACCAGTAGGTTTGTACATATTTGATAAAAGCTCTCTAACCTCATTTAGTTCAATGGAGTTAGCCCTAGGCCAATTCCAATCATTACTACGTATAATAGAAGCCACTTTAGCAGAAGCATTAATGGCCGCATCGTAGGCAATCCTACTAGTATATTTAACAAATAACGGACCAACAGGGAGCCAGTTATCAAACCAAAGAGATGTATGCTGACCATCACCAATCATATGCATAAGTAAAGGTCTAGCCACTCCCCTAAGTTTTAGCAATTTTCTCCAATACCAGGAACATTGGCCTGGAGCTTTAACCTCCCAAAAGCTTTTATTTTTAATCATGTACTTGTGAACCCAAGTTTTCCAGAGAGAATTATTACTAGGATCAAGTAAACTAGCAATATGTTTGATGTTCAGGATGGTATTGGTAAGGACAATATCCTTAAAACCAAGCCCCCCTTCCTTCTTAGGAAGACACACACTTTTCCATGCAATTTTAGCTCCGTGACCTTTAAATGTATTACCTGACCAAAGGAATCTCATTAAGGACTGTTCCACCTGCTTAAGGACACTTTTAGGTAATATAAACATACCTGACCAATATTGCTGAATACCTAATAAAACAGATTGAATTAGGAGAGCTCTGCCTGCATAAGAGAGAGAACGAGATTTCCAAGAGTCCACTCTAGCACAGATTTTATTAACAAGATCGTCACAGTGGTGTTTTTTAAGTTTAGAAGTGATCAGAGGAACACCAAGGTACTTAAGTGGTAAATTGCCTTTAGAAAATTGAAGTTCCATAAGAATCTCGGAGGCCAAAGATTCATCAACTCCCGAAAAGAATAAACAACTTTTAGCATTATTGGCTTGAAGACCAGATAAGTCATAAAATTGTGAAAGAGAAGCTCTAATAATTCTAGCTGAATCAATATCCCCATTAAATAAGATAAGTAAGTCATCTGCAAAACAAAGGTGGGATATTTTTAAAAAATCACATTTCCAATGAAAGGTAAAATTGCCCATTTGGGTATTATGATGAAGCAGCTGGCTAAGAGCATCCATGATAAGCACAAACAAATAAGGGGAGATGGGATCACCTTGCCGAAGGCCTTTAGCCCCGCCAAAGTATCCCACAGATTCCCCATTGAAATTAATGGAATACATGGGTGTAGTGATGCATGCCCTAATCCATCTCTTCAGATTAGGTGGAAATCCAAGAGTATCAAGAAGGTCAAAAAGGAATTTCCAACAAACACTATCATAGGCCTTCATGAGGTCAACCTTTGCAGCGACTCTAGGGCGACCACCATTTTTATGGTAATCCCTAAGGAGATCTTGGGCAAGTAAAACATTATCACAAATTTTACGTCCTTTAACAAAAGCCGACTGAGCTTGATCAACAATAGTCGGGAGAATAACTTGAAGTCTGTTAGCAATAATTTTTGAAATACATTTATAAACTGTATTACAGCAAGAGATTGGTCTAAAGTCCCCCATCTTTGTTGGATTAGGGATTTTAGGAATCAAGGCTATAATAGTGGCATTAGACTCTCTAAGCATTTCCCCAGAATTGAAGAATTCTCTGACAGCGGCTGTAACCGAGGGCCCAACTGTAGGCCAGGATTTCTTAAAGAAACATGCATTAAATCCATCGGGACCAGGAGCTTTGTTTTCATTCATAAGGAAAAAGGTTTCTTTAATCTCAAGGTCAGTAGGGAGTCTATCAAGATCACCCAAGAGTTCCCTAGGGATTCGTTTGTGGACAAAGGATCTTAGTGTGTCCAACCCAGGATAGTTATTTATAGCTGCAGTACCAAGTAAACTTTGGAAGTGCCTAACAGCTTCAGTTTTTGCTTCATCAATATTAGTAGTGAATAGGCCATCTGGTTTTTCCAACTTAAAAATTCTCTTTCTATTTCTTCTTCCTTTAATGTGAAGATGAAAATATCTAGAGTTTTTATCACCAACCTCAAGCCATTGCAATCTAGATTTCTGTTTCAGAGTTTCCTCTTCAATCCAGATGGCTTCCAAATATTGTTTCATGGAATGGCTATAAAGAGAAATGAGGGAAGGGTCATTTGGGTGATTAAGCAGATCCGATTGGACAGAAGTCAAATTTTCCTTAGCCTTATTAGCATTCAACGTCTCCTGGCCAATAAATTTTTTGCTAAAACTTTTCAAATCATGTTTTAACAGTCTCAATTTTTTACAAACCTGATATTGGGCAGTCCCACTAATATTTGTTTCCCAATTTTTTGCCACAATATCCGAGTACCCATCAAGATGGGTCCAAAAGTTGAAAAATTTAAAAGATCTCCCTTTTCTCCTAGTAATTTTATCAGTAAAAACAATAAAAGGAGAGTGATCTGAAATATCTTGTTTGTAAAAGTGGGCATAGGAATCAGGGAGGTTATCTAGCCACTGTTGATTAACCAGGGCTCTATCCAATTTTCTCTGAGTAAAGTCAGGCCTACCAAACCTACGGTTGCACCATGTGTAAAATTCTCCAATATACCGAAGGTCTGTAAGGCAGAGTCGATTAACCACTTTATTAAATTCATGAATGTCAGAGTTCCAACCATTGTCATCCCCAGAGATTTCTTTGGGGTGAAGCACCACATTAAAGTCCCCAAGGATCAAATGGTTGGCATTTGGCAGACCAAGAGAAACAGATTTCAAATCTCTCCACAGGTCCATACGTTCTTGGCCTGTATTACAAGCATAAATGAAGGAAACTTCCAGGACCAAGCTTTGGTCATCAGATTCAATTTTTGTATGAATGAGTTGGGGGGATATTTTAAGCACAGTTAGAGAGATTTTCTCAGCATTCCACCCAATCCAAATTCTACCAACAGATGTAGGTGTACTATTGGACACAAACTCCCAATTTTTGAAAACTGCAGTTTTAATCTTAGCCTCATTGATTTGTCTGACTTTTGTTTCGGTTAAGGCAAGAATATCAATATTATTCTGTGAAATAAATTTAGCAACCTCAAATTGTTTGGAGGGGAGGTTAAGACCCCTTATATTCCAAGAGCAGATAATCATTAAGATCGCTTATGGTTGTGTTTCCTCTGACCTGGGGAGTTCCCCTTCTTATGTTTCTTAGATTGGTTAGATTGAGGAGTACTAGAAGATTTAGAGTATGGAGAAATCTGACCTGGAGAAGTATGGGTAGTGGGAGGGACAATCGTTTCATGATGACCAGTTGAGAGAGTTCCTTTACCTTTGTCTTGGGTAGAGGCTTCTGGGATTTCTTCCTTTACTGCTTCAGGTGGGATATCCGAGCTTGGTTGAGCACATGCTTGGTTATATACCACACCATCATCTGTAGTAACTGCATCAGTAATCTCAGCTGAACTGGTGGTGTTGGTATCTGGACTGTCAGCGGCGTACACTGAGGTTGAGCCATGTTGAAGAGAAGGTTCATCAGTAGTTGAGATCTTTAATTCTTCCAACTGGGGCTCTAAGATAGAAAATTGGTTTGAATCTTCAATATGAGTTGCCATGGGTTGCTTATAAAGTCCTGATCCTGATACCTTTTCATGGTTAGAGGATCCAGTTGGGTCAGAAGGAGCGTCAACCAGAGAGAGCTTTCCCCTGTTCATGGTTTTCCATGCCCCCTCATTTTCGTCCTTATTGCAAGTAGGAACTGCCTTTGGAATAGATGGAGCCTTAGGTAATTTGGAGCAATCGTGACCAAATCTGCAACATTTAGCACATCTAACTGGAGTCCATTGGTATTCCACTGGTAGAGTGATTTGCTCCAAATCACCACTAATTGGGTCTTCGAATTCAATAACAATTTCGCGGAGAAGTTCATGTTTGGCATTTAGCTCTATGCAGATCCGAGCGAAGGAAATTCTTCTGCAATTTGCTGTGACTCTAGCTACATGGAGAGGCTTCCCTATGGCGCTTGCAATGTGACTTAATCCTGTGGGGTTCCAATACTCAAGAGGAATGTTATAAATATGGACCCAGACTGGAATAGTTGTTATAGCTTCTCTGGACAATGTGAGCCCAGTATGCCAATTTTGCAAGATGATAGGCTGACCAGCAAGGTGCCATGGTCCTCCTTCCAGAATGGACAGACTTGCTTCTTCTGAATCAAATTTGAAGAAATAAAAACCAGACTCAGTAGCTACCATGTCCATTAGGCCAAGTTTGCTCCAAAGTCTAGATGTCCCATTTTTAACAAAAGAGAAAGGCAATTTTTTCCCAATGAAATATCCAACTAGGGTATTTTTCCAAGCAAAACTCCCCTCAATTTGTACCTCCTTAGGCATGTGTACAATGTGTCTTTCTGGGCCTTCCCGGGGCTTGATGTAATTTAAACAAAAAATTGTAGATGCCTTAGCAGCTACCAGAGAGGCCCATGACTTGGGTGGGATAACTCCAGAGCCAGCAGTGTCTTGAGCCGGGCTTGCAAAGCCTGCCGTTGCACTAACAGGTCCCCCAACAGTGCCTAATTTAACACCTGATGATACACCAAGGTTAGCACATGGAGGGGCATGGGCAGGCTCCAGATTTGAAGTTTGAGCCGAGCCACTAATGGGCCCCACAACACTGCTGGACATCCTAGTTGCTAAAGGGCCCGAACTGGAATGAGGATGTTGAGGCGCAAACTCCACGCGCTGAGAGTGGGCTGAGGTAGTCAACACCCCACCGGGATTTACGGGGCAGAGGACAGAGCCCATGTGCGCAGCAGTTGAACCAAAAGAAGAAGCATTAAAAAATTCAACAACCTGCTTGCCATTATCCACAAAGGCAGCGTGTGCAGTAGCCACGGGGGGATGGTCCGACAAGGTGCCAGAATTCTCGGGCAGGCCCATGTGCTTGTCAGCGTCTTGAAAGTGGGAAGGCTTGTTACCGTTGGAGTTAGCACGTGTGACAAACACCTCGGGTGAAGGAAAAGGCACACTTTGAGGATCAAAAGAAGCACCTGAACGAACATTAAGATTACAAGATGAACTATCCGTAGCATTTGGAACCTGCGCAACAGATGGCTTAGCAGAGACTGGGATGGGATCTCCTGGGCAAATATCAAATGGCTCAAATTGATGGTCCCTCCAATTAGTGCCTCCACTCCTGTTACCCTTACGTCCCCTATTACCATTAGGCCGAAATGGAGTTCTACCAGCAAGGTAAGATCCCCCACGAGAAGGGACATTAAAAGGAGGAGAAACAACACTCTCATTTTGATGTTCTCTCATCTCAGCTAGTAGGATCCGAAGTTGGGTGTTTTCATCCACCAATTTTGAATTGACTCTAAGAGATGCTTCATAACCCACCTTGAGTGGATGATCCAAGGGCATATCTTCATCTTCTTCTACTTCATTATCTGTACAATGCTCAATACTAACATTAGCCTTACCAGCAAAATCAACATTATCAGCACTAGCTTCAACCCCCTTCAGAGCACTATCAGTAGCTTTGAAGGCGTTTGAATCTGGAGTAGCAGATTTGGGATGAAAAGGCTCAGAATTCCCTGTTATTTTCATAGCTTGTTTCTTTCTCTTTAAGATTTCATTGGAATCCTGAAGAGACTTGAAAACACCTTGATCAGATCTTTCATTCACATGAACATCTTGGACCACCCAGTCTTCATCAAGCTCTAGTTCCTCATCAGAGAAACCATGAGTATTAGGCAAGATAGGAGAACCAGCTTTAATGGAAGCAGGAGATGTTGGTTTAGCAACATTAAGAACATGAACTGTACCACCAGAATGAGATCCACCTATTGCAGACCCATTTCGGAGTTGCACAGAACCATCACCTTTGAATAAGTATTTACTATCCAAATCAGATGGGATAATAGAATGAGCATCCAGCTTTGAACCTCCAGAACTTAAAGACTTAGTTTCCTTATCCTTAAGCTTAGAGGACTCAGTAGTCTTTAATTCTCCAACAGTGTGAACTGCACACTGGACTGATGATTCACTGGGGAGGTTCAAATGATCAGAGATGTTGTTCTTAGTAGGACCTTCACCATCACTTTGATTGCGTTTCTTCTTATTAGATCCCATTCAAACATATTACAGAGAGGAATGAGAGCCAACTGAACAAGAAAAGACAATCTCAAAATTCTAGAGAGAAGGTAGACTTTCTCTCTCTAGAGGAGTCTTTCAATCTTTTTGCTGGATAAGTCCTTAATGCTGTTACTAGAAAAGACCATTTCACCTACCTTTTATGGATCAAATGTTAGAACGTGTAGCTGGACAAAAATATTGCTATTTTTTAGATGGGTATAGTGGTTACAACCAAATTGAGATAGCACTTGAAGACCAAGAAAAGACTACCTTTCCGTGTCCATTCGGAACTTGTGCTTACAATAGAATGTCGTTTAGATTGTGTAACGCACCAGTGACCTTTCAAAGGTGTATGTTGAGCATATTTAGTGATAGGGTAGAAAACTTTTTAGAGGTCTTTATGGATGATTTCTCTATTTTTGGCAAATAATACGAGGAATGCCTAAGTAATATGGAAAAAGTGCTAACTATATGTGAAGATAGAAATTTGTTGAACTGGGAGAAATGCCATTTCATGGTGACGAAAGATGCTATTTTAGGACATGTCATATCTGAGGACGAAATCCAAGTAGACCATTTTAAGATTGATTTAATCTTAAATTTACCTACTCCTCATTCCGTTAGTGACATACGTTCGTTCCTAGGGCACGCGGGGTTTTATACATGGTTTGTTCAAAATTTTAGTGCAATTTTGCGCCCTTTGTGTAACTTTTTAGCCAAGGATTCACCATTTGAATGGACACCTGAATTTCAATCATCTTTTGATAAACTAAAACAATATTTTTCGAAAAAAAAATAAATAAATAAAACAACACCTTACTACAGCACTGATAATGCAACCCCCAGATTGGAACTTACCTTTTGAGTTAATGTGTGACGCAAGTGATTATACTATAGGGGCTATTTTAGGACAACTTTTTTTTTTTTTTTTCGGAAAATGGTAAATAGATTCCAAAAAAGGGATGTACACATGTACAAGGGGCATACCCCAGGATATTCAACAAGCACAAAGCATAAGGACACGTGGACACACAAACCACAGAAAAAGCCCTATCTGGCAAAAAGCCAAACAAGGCACATTACAAAACAAATGAATTTGCCAAACCAAACAAAGCAAACCAAAAAGAAACACCAAACAAAATACAACACAAATCCAACCAAGACAACTCGGATGGTCAGAGTCAATTAGTCAACAACGTAGGTAGTTGGGCATGTCCTTTCCATTTGATGCTAACTTGATCATGAACTTGAGAAATAAAAACCTTCAACAGTTGCTCTTTCGGAGTTGAGGAATTTTTAAAGGTTCTAGTGTTTCTCTCCCTCCATAATCCGTAAATGGTCACGCCCAAACATATTCTGGGGATCATGTGTTGGGGCGTCTTCCCCTTCCAATGCTGGATCATCCAATTGACTATACAATCCCAAGGTGTGCCATTCCAATTCAGGTTACATCTTTGCATCAAATCCTGCCAAATAAAAGTAGAGTAATCACATTTAAAGAAAAGATGATTATGAGAATCCAACTGCCTAAGGCATAATGCACAAGCAAATGGACCAGGGGTAAACTGGCAAATTCTATCTTGCGTCGCTAGCCTATTTTGGATGGCTAGCCACAAAAAAAAGTTCTGTCTAGGAGTACATCCAGAATACCAGACAAAAGGGTACCAAGGGACAGTCGGATTAGTGGGTCTAATTTGGTTCCAGATATGGTAGAAGTTAAACTTTCCATTAGGGGATGATATCCATTCCATTCTATCATGTGAATCGGTGGGCTTATAAAAGTTGGAAAGTAGTTCCCGAACCTCATTAAGACCAATGGAAATGGAGGCAGGCCATTTCCTCAAGATGAGAGACAATTGTTGCCACTTTAGCATTAGGGGCTAAAGCAGCATCATAGGCAATTCTGCTATTTTAGGACAACAGAAAGACAAGAAACCATCAGTCATCTATTATGCAAGTAAAACATTAGATGGAGCTCAAATGATTTACTCGACTATAAAAAAAGAATTACTCGCAATGGTTTTTGCACTAGATAAATTTAGATCGTACTTAATAGGGTCAGCTATAGTTTGTTTTATAGACCATGCGACCTTAAAGTACTTTTTTTTTTTTTTTCAAAAAAAGGGTTAAGACCTTAAAGTACTTTTTTTTTTTTTTTTTCGGAAAAATGGTAAATAGATCCAAAAAAGAGCTGTACAAAAGTACAAGGGGCATACCCCAGGATATACAATGAGCGCAAGCATGAGGACTAGTGGCAAAGGGAACCACTAAAAAAAAAAAAAAAACACAAAAGATTGACTAAACAGCCAAATCAAAACTCAAACAATGGCAGTCAAAACCCAACTCAAGCCAAAACAAACAAACAGAAAAGTACAAATGGCAAAACACCATTAATTCCAGCGACTAAGAATAACATTGATTTGGGAATGTCGCTTCCATCTAATCCTAATCTGGGCGTTGACTTGTGAGACGAGGGTCTTCAGAAGGTACTCTTTAGGATTGAAAATATTTTTGAAAGACCTAGAGTTCCTCTCACGCCACAGGCCATAAACAGCAACTCCAAGGCAAATCTTAGGTATAGCTTTGTGAAGAGTCTGCCCTCTCCATTGATGAGCCATCCACAAAACAGATGTATCCCACTGAGTGCCATTCCAGACCAGACCACTCCTAAGCATCAGATCCTGCCAAACAAAGCAGGAATAAGGACACTCAAAAAACAGGTGAGTATGAGTTTCCAAATGACAATGGCAAAGAACGCAAGCAAGAGGCCCAGGGGTGAAGTGGGAAATCCTGTCATGAGTAGAGAGTCTATTTTGCACAGCCAACCAAAGAACAACAGACTGTCTGGGGCTACAACCTGAAAACCAAACAATATTATACCAAGAAACCAGAGGGTTAGTTTCTCTCAGTTGATTCCAAACACTAGTAAAATTAAAAACCCCATTCGCAGTAGTAGTCCATGCAATTCTATCAGGGGAGTTTGAGGGCTTATACATATTGGAAAGGATAACTCTTATCTCATTAATTTCAATGGAGTTAGCAGCAGGCCAACTCCAATCATTACTACTGCTAATAATGGTAGCCACTTTAGCATAGACATCAATGGCCACATCATAAGCAACTCTTCTAGTGTATTTCTCAAAAATAGGGCCAATGGGGAGCCAGTTGTCAAACCAAAGAGAGGTCTGTTCTCCATTACCAATTCTATGAGTCAGTAAGGGTCTAACAACCTCCCTAAGTTTCAACAACTTTCTCCAATACCAAGAGCAGATGCCAGGGGCCCTAATATCCCAAAAGCTTCTACGTTTAATCATATACATATGAACCCAATCTTTCCACAAGGATTTATTACTAGGATCCAGTAAACACCCAATATGTTTAAGATTCAATATACTATTAGTTAAAAAAATATTCTTGAAACCAAGGCCTCCCTCCTTTTTAGGTCTACACACATTATTCCAAGCAATCTTAGCTCCAGTTCCTTTCTCAGTGTTACCATTCCAAAGAAACCTCATAAGAGCTTGATCCACCTGTTTAAGAACACATTTAGGAAGGATGAACATACCAGACCAATAATTTTGGATACCTGTCAAAACAGATTGAATGAGTTGAGCCCTACCAGCGTAAGAAAGAAATCTAGACTTCCAAGAATCCACTCTAGAACAGATTTTAGTGATAAGATCCTCACAATGTTGTTTCTTAAGTTTAGTAGTGATTAAGGGAACACCAAGATATCGTAAAGGCAGTGAACTTTGGTAAATTGGAGCACCAACAACATATTAGTAACCACATTATCCTCAATTCCAGAGAAGAAAACACAGCTTTTAGAATTATTGGCTTGGAGCCCAGATAAATCATAAAATTGATCAAGGGTTTTCCGAATAACAGTGGCGGACTCAACATCACCATTTAAAAAGATAAGCAGGTCATCAGCAAAGCAAAGATGGGAAATTTTCAACTTATCACACTTAACATGGTAGGTAAATCTACTATTATGAATGTTATATTGAAGAAGTTGGCTTAACGCATCCATAATAATAACAAAGAGGTAAGGGGATATGGGGTCTCCCTGCCTAATACCCTTGGCACCATCAAAATAACCCACAGATTCTCCATTGAAATTGATAGAGTATCTAGGGGTAGTTATACAAGCTTTAATCCATTTTTTCAAATTAGGAGGAAAACCAAGAATATCAAGTAAATCAAACAAAAAAATCCAACTAACACTATCATAAGCCTTCATGAGGTCAACCTTAGCAACAGCTCTAGGTTTACCTCCCTCCTTATGGTAGTCCCTCAACAGGTCTTGAGCAAGTAAAACATTATCACTAATTTTCCTACCCTTGACAAAAGCAGACTGAGCTTGGTCAATAATGGATGGGAGGATAACTTGGAGTCTGTTCGCAATGATTTTAGATATGCATTTATAAACAGTATTACAACAGGAGATAGGTCTAAAGTCCCCCATCTTAGACGGATTAGGGACTTTGGGTATCAGAGCTATAAGAGTAGAGTTAGACTCCCTAAGCATATTACCAGTTTGGAAGAATTCAATGATAGAGGCAGTTATGGAAGGACCAACGGTAGGCCAAGAAGTTTTGAAAAATTTGGCAGGGCCAGGAGCCTTATTATCATTCATCTGAAAGAAAGTGGTTTTGATCTCCTCCAAAGATGGAATTCTATCAAGATCAATCAAAAACTCCTCAGGGACTTTTTTATGTATAAATCTCCTTAAAACCTCACTCCCTGGGTAATGGTTTTTAGCACGTGTACCAAGTAAACTCTGAAAATACCTAACAGCTTCATTTTTAGATTCATCCATATTAGTAGTAAAACTACCATCAGGCTTTTCCAGTTTACAAATTCTCTTCCTATTACGTCTAGATTTGATGTGTTGAAAGAAATATCTAGAGTTTTTGTCCCCCACCTCAAGCCATTGTAGTCTAGACTTTTGTTTAAGAGTTTCCTCTTCGATCCAAATAGAATCCAAAAAGTTATGCATGCAAATTTCCTGTTTAGAAATAAGAGAAGGATCCTGGGGCCTAAGGAGGAGGTCTGATTGAACACTTTTCAATTCAGACCTGGCCAGGTCAATATTAATTTTCTCTTTGCCAACCATGTTCTTACTGAAACGTTTAAAATCATGTTTTAACAATCTAAGCTTCTGACAAACCTGATACTGAGCAGTCCCATTCACATTGGGGTTCCAGGCATTAGAGACAACCTCGGAATAATTGTCAAGTTGAGTCCAAAAATTATAAAATTTAAACATACGACCTTTCCTCCTAACAATTTTATCAATATAGGCAACCATAGGAGAGTGGTCAGATATACCTGATTCCTGGAAGTGGACAAAAGAATCAGAAAAGTTGTCCATCCAATTTTGGTTGACTAACGCTCTATCAAGCTTTCTTTGGGTGTAATCAGGCCTGCCATATCTCCTATTACTCCAAGTAAAGAACTCACCAATATAACGTAGATCAGTTAAGCACATATTATTCACAGCAGTTTTGAAGTCAACAATTTCTGAATTTAAACCATGGTTGGTTTCATAGATTTCAGAAGGATGGAGCACAACATTAAAATCACCAAGAAAAATTTGGTTAGTATTAAGAGCATTAGTAGAGATGGTAAGCATCTCAGTCCATAGACTCAATCTTTCCGGACCAGTATTGAAACCATAAACAAAAGAAGCCTCAAAAGAGATACTCTGATCATCAGTTTCAATACCAACATGGATGAGTTGGGGAGAAGCTCTAAGGACGCACAAGTTAATTTTATCAGGGTTCCAACCAACCCAGATTCTCCCAACTGAGTTTGGGGTGCTATTAGTGACAAAATTCCAATTTTTGAAAATATTGAATTTCACATTAGTTTCATTAATTTGCCTAACTTTAGTCTCAATAAGGCCAAGAACATCAATATTGTTATCGAAAATAAACTTCGCAACCTCAGATTGTTTAGAGGGTTGGTTGAGACCCCTTATATTCCAACAGCTAATAATCATTAAGACCGATGGTGGGGTTGCCTCCTCGTACCTGAAGAACTAGATAGGATGTTCTTATTCTTATTTTGTGTACCTGAGCCCCTAGAATGGGGTGAGAGAGTAGCTGGCAGGGAATCCACAGAAATCCCCTCCTTCTGAGTCATTTGCTTAGGGGCACCACCTTCCATATCCTTGTCTTGTGAGGTCCCTGCTTCAGCTAATAGTTCAATAATCTGGCCCTCCTCTATATCAGGATCCATACTTATTTGGGTATTAACTGCAGATGTAGTTCTGTCTATCCCAAGAGTACCATGGTCCAAACAAACGGATCCATCCAGAGTTGCAAATCCGGGTCTTTGGTGAGAACCCTCCTTTGGATATGACTGTTGAGGTGGTAATTGGGATAATTCAACCACAGAAAGATCACTGGAAACCTTTTCAATAGGCTGGATATGAACCTCATTGGATTCACTTCTGGTGGGAATTTGGAGCTGAGATTTAATCTGATGAGAACATGGCGGCTAGCACAAGGTGGAATGCGGACCCGAACCACGTGCCAATTGGTCCGGTTACAAGGGCGCGAGCAAAGCGGTTCAAGGACAATCTCATTGGGCTGGTTCAACAAATTTGGGTTGAGACTAATCTGAGTGGCCCAAAGGAGGATACTAGTGATCCACAAGGCTGGGTGTCCATGATTCAAGCTCTAGAATAAATTATAGGCTTGCATGCCAACTTAGGGATTTTTATATTCATTAGTTTCCTTTTATTTTAGTTTTGGGGTGAATTATATTGGACCATAATATTTCGTAGGCTTAAAAGGGCCCAACTTTAAGGCTCAGCTATTTTAACAGTTTTAGGGTTTGTAATATTCAGTTTTGATCATTAATAATATTGTGAGAGTTTTCTCTTTGGTTCTTTGAAGAACTATTCGAACTTATCAGATTTACTCTGTGGCGTTCATACCTTGACTTATCAATCGAGTTTTCCATCCTTGATTGTGGCGTCTTCATCCTTTATACCAAGGTTCGCATCTGTTATAGGTGTTGGGTCGCGGTTTCCATTAAATCTGACAGTAGAACGGTCCGAGACATTAATCGTGTTACGGGTTTCGTCACAGTATTGGCGGGGTTCGTATCAGTTGGTATCAGAGCACAGTTCTAGTCTCAGGTTTATCATATCTTATTCGTTTCTGTTCTTATTCGTTTCTTCTGGTTCTGTTCGTATTCGTTTTTGTTTCTCTTCGTTTTCTTATTCGTTCTCATTTTTGAACCGTATCAAAAAAAAAAAAAAAAAAAAAAAAAAAAAAAAAGGTGTTCGATTACGATCTGGAATTTTGTGTTTAGGGTTTGCGAATCTGATCTGTGATTTGCTCTTGTTACTTCGTGTTTGTTCATTCTCGTGATCGTTGTTATTGTGGTTTTGTTTTTTTTCTTCTTGGAATTAGGGTTTCTGAATCAGATACGTGAACTGTGAAGTCTGCCTGATTATTCAAAAAAAGAAAAAAAAAAAAAAAAAGAAAAAAAAAAAAAAAGAAAAGAAAAGAAAAGAAGAGAAGAGATCTGTAGGGGAGGAAAAAAAAAAAAAAAAAAAACTCGGTTTAAAATTTTATTTTTGTTTTGCGATATTTGGGGTCTAAGGAGTCCGAATCTGACCTTACTCCATAGTGCGAAAAATTTTTTCCGAAAATTCCATTTTTTGTGCTTTTGGAAACCTAGCCATCCGCGTTCGTTTTTTTTTCGTCGTGCTTTCAGCTTCCAAATTTGGGTGTGGATTGTTACTGAGAAATTCTGGTCATTGTTTGAACAGTTTCATAAGAACCGAGTGAGAATTACTACGAGTGGAAAAAGGCAAGAGTGGTGAGCACATAAGAGGGTAAAAGCCAAATTGATTTTTCAGTTTAAACACGAGTAAACTTGAGTGATACATCCTAGTTGAGTGAAACACGTGAGCGAGAGTTGTGAGGTCCTATATATATTTTTTATCTAATCTTTGTTTTGCAGCGAAATATGGCCCATAAAGAAAAAAACATTGCCGGGGAGGTTTCGGGAGAGACTGATCAGAAACTACTATTGGAGGCATTAATGGGTGAAATGAGGAGGGTATTGAGGACAGAGATGGATCAAGTCCATGAACGGTTAGATAGAGTAGAGAATGCACGTGTGGAGCAGCCACAAAACAATGCTCCTCATGGACGTAGAAGAGAGAGAGTTCAACCGAGGGGAGTGAGAGTTGAAGAAGAGGAGTATTTTTGGGAAGACTTTGACGAAGAAAATGATCAGGAGTCAATAGATAATCATAGGAGATATGGTGGTCGGGGTAGAGAAGTTAGGTTTAGAGAAGCTAGGAACCGGGAAGATAATAATTTGGGTAGTATTAAGATGAAGATTCCTTCGTTTCAAGGGAAGAATGATCCGGAAGCCTATCTAGAATGGGAGAAGAAGGTAGAATTAGTATTTGATTGCCACCATTACTCTGAGGCTAAGAAGGTAAAACTTGCTGCCATTGAATTTTCTGATTATGCTATCATTTGGTGGGATCAATTGGTGTTGAATAGGAGAAGAAATAGGGAGCGTCCAATAGAGACGTGGGAGGATATGAAAACTGTGATGAGGAAGCGGTTCGTTCCAAGCTATTATTACCGAGAGTTGTACAACAAGTTGCAAAGTTTGAGGCAAGGTAATAGGAGTGTGGAAGAATATTATAAGGAGATGGAAGTAGCTATGATTCGAGCGAATGTAGAGGAAGATCGAGAGGCTACAATGGCTAGATTCTTAGTTGGGTTGAATCGGGAAATTGCCAATGCAGTGGAATTGCAACACTATGTTGAGTTGGAGGATATGGTACACATGGCTATTAAAATTGAGAATCAACTCAAGAGGAGGGGCAGCAGCACACGTCCAAGCCAAAATCCAAGCCAAAATTCCAATACATCCGCTTGGAAACCAAATAATTGGAAAAGAGATGAGAAGCAGCCTTTGGTGAAGCCAAAAACTGAGCAAAAACAAGAAGTGACCAGCCATGGAAATCAAGGTAAATCTGATTCTTCTACTTCTAGAAATCGTGACATTAAGTGTTTTAAATGCCAAGGCAGGGGACATATAGCAAGTCAATGTCCAAATAAGCGGGTTATGGTGATGCGAGAAAATGGTGAGATTGAAACCGAAGATGAAGATGAAGATGACAATGAATCTGTGCCACCATTGGAGGATGCCGATGATGAAGAGTACGCTGCCCAAGGGGATTTGTTAGTGGCAAGGAGAGCTCTAAATATGCAAGTTAAAGAAGATGATGAGGTGCAACGGGAGAACATTTTTCATACGAGATGTCATGTCAAAGATAAGGTATGTAGTATGATCATCGATGGGGGGAGTTGCACTAACGTTGCTAGCACAACTTTGGTGGAGAAATTAGGGCTGCCAACAATCAAGCATCCACGGCCTTATAAATTGCAATGGCTCAATGATAGTGGAGAAGTAAGGGTGACTAAACAAGTAATAGTTCCTTTTCGTATTGGGAGATATGAAGATGAAGTTTTGAGTGATGTGGTTCCAATGCAAGCTGGACACTTGTTGTTAGGGAGGCCATGGCAATTTGATCGACGTGTTAAGCATGATGGTTTCACAAATAAATACTCGTTCGTGCTTAATCAAAGGACAATCACCTTAGTGCCTTTGACACCGAAGCAAGTTTATGAAGATCAAGTGAGGTTGCAAAGGGAGAGTGATCAAAAGAAAGAGAGTGAACAAAAGAAAAGGAGTGAGAAAAATGAGAGGGAAAAAGAAAAGAAAAATGCAGCCATTGAGGGAAAATTAGAGGGAAACCAAAAAAAGAATTTTTATGCAAAAGCGAGTGAGTTCAAACGAGCGTTGTTTTCAAATCAGCCTATGATTGTACTTTTGTACAAAGAGGCATTTTTAAACACTAACCAAATTGACTCATCTTTGCCTAGTTCTGTTGTTTCTCTTTTACAGGAGTTTGGTGATATCTTTCCCGAGGAGGTTCCACATGGTTTACCCCCTATTCGAGGGATTGAACATCAAATTGATTTTGTGCCCGGTGCTACCATTCCAAACCGACCAGCCTATAGAAGCAATCCTGAGGAGACAAAGGAGCTACAAAAGCAGGTTAGTGAGTTGATGGAAAAGGGGTACGTAAGAGAAAGTATGAGTCCATGCGCCGTTCCGGTGATTTTGGTTCCTAAGAAGGATGGGACGTGGAGAATGTGCGTTGATTGCCGAGCCGTCAACAACATAACGGTAAAGTATCGACACCCTATTCCTCGCTTAGATGATATGTTAGATGAGTTGCATGGTTCTTGTATATTTTCTAAAATTGATTTGAAAAGTGGGTATCATCAAATTAGAATGAAAGAAGGTGATGAATGGAAAACTGCATTTAAAACAAAATATGGTTTGTATGAATGGTTAGTTATGCCTTTTGGATTAACTAATGCTCCTAGTACTTTTATGAGATTGATGAACCATGTTTTGCGTGCTTTCATTGGAAAATTTGTAGTTGTTTATTTTGATGATATCCTGATTTATAGCAAGAACTTGGAAGAGCATTTGAAGCATTTAAAACTTGTGTTAGATGTGCTTAGAAATGAAAAGTTGTTTGCTAACCTAAAGAAGTGCACTTTTTGCACCGATAAGCTTGTGTTTCTTGGTTTTGTTGTGTGTGCACAAGGAATACAGGTTGATGAAGAAAAGATTCGTGCTATCCAAGAATGGCCAAGCCCATCTAGTGTAAGTAATGTGCGAAGTTTTCATGGACTTGCTAGTTTTTACAGGAGGTTCGTGAAAGACTTCAGTAATATAGCTGCACCGATAACCGAAGTCATCAAGAAAAATATTGGGTTCAAATGGGGGGAAGAGCAAGAGAAGGCATTTCAATTACTCAAGGAGAAGTTAACTCATGCACCTTTACTTGCTTTACCTAACTTTACAAAAACTTTTGAAATTGAATGTGATGCTTCAGGTTTAGGTATTGGCGCCGTGCTTATGCAAGAAGGAAGACCGATTGCATATTTTAGTGAGAAGTTAAGTGGGGCTGCCTTGAACTATCCCACGTATGACAAAGAGATGTATGCATTGGTTCGAGCTTTGGAGACATGGCAGCATTATTTGTGGCCTAAAGAGTTCGTGATTCACACCCATCATGAGTCTTTAAAGCACCTTAAAGTCCAACACAAGCTGAACAAGAGGCATGCACGATGGGTTGAATTCATTGAGACGTTTCCATACGTCATTCGATATAAACAAGGTAAGGAGAACATCGTTGCCGATGCACTTTCTCGAAGGTACATTCTAATCTCTACTCTTGATGCTAAGATTCTTGGTTTTGAGCATATTAAGGAATTGTATCCTTTAGATCTCGATTTTAGTGAAGAATTTGAATCTTGTGAAAAAACAGCCCATAATAAATTCTATAGGCATGAGGGGTTTTTATTTCGAGAAAATAAATTGTGCATTCCAACTTGTTCAGTGAGAGAGTTGCTTGTGCGAGAGTCACATGGGGGAGGGTTAATGGGACATTTTGGGGTAGTAAAAACATTAGCCGTTTTACAAGAACACTTCTATTGGCCACGCATGAAACAAGATGTTGAGAGAATTTGTGGTAGATGTGTCACATGTAGGCGAGCGAAATCTAGAGTACAACCCCATGGCTTATACACACCTCTTCCAATTCCTAGTGAACCATGGATTGATATTTCAATGGATTTTGTGTTAGGTTTACCTAGGACTAAACACGGTCGAGACTCAATTTTTGTGGTTGTGGATAGATTTTCCAAGATGGCACATTTTATTCCATGTCACAAAACTGATGATGCTTCACATGTTGCTAATTTGTTCTTTAAGGAGATAGTGAGATTACATGGTATGCCTAGAACCATTGTTTCAGATAGAGATGTTAAGTTCTTGAGTTACTTTTGGAAGACCTTGTGGTGTAAGTTGGGGACTAAGTTATTATTTTCTACTACTTGTCATCCACAAACTGATGGTCAAACCGAAGTAGTAAATAGGACTTTATCTACTTTGTTAAGGGCTATTATTAAAAAGAACATCAAAACATGGGAAGAATGTTTACCACATGTTGAGTTTGCTTATAATCGTACCATTCATTCTGCTACTAAATTTTCACCCTTTGAAATTGTGTATGGTTTTAATCCTTTAACTCCTTTGGATTTATCTCCTTTACCTGTTACTAAGCGTGTTAATTTAGATGGCAAAAAGAAAGCAGATTTTGTTAAGCAGATTCATGAGAAAGCAAGGCTCAATATTGAGCGAAGAACAGAGCAATATGCAACGCAAGCTAACAAAGGGCGTCGCAATATCATCTTTGAACCCGGAGATTGGGTTTGGGTACATATGCGAAAAGAAAGATTTCCTGCACAAAGGCGTTCTAAATTGCTTCCCCGAGGCGATGGTCTTTTTCAAGTTCTTGAGCGCATCAATGATAATGCCTACAAGCTAGAGTTGCCTGGTGAGTATAATGTTAGTACTACTTTCAATGTTACTGATTTATCTCCTTTTGATGTAGGTGACGATTTGAGGACAAATCCTTTTCAAGAGGAGGGGAATGATGAGAACATGGCGGCTAGCACAAGGTGGAATGCGGACCCGAACCACGTGCCAATTGGTCCGGTTACAAGGGCGCGAGCAAAGCGGTTCAAGGACAATCTCATTGGGCTGGTTCAACAAATTTGGGTTGAGACTAATCTGAGTGGCCCAAAGGAGGATACTAGTGATCCACAAGGCTGGGTGTCCATGATTCAAGCTCTAGAATAAATTATAGGCTTGCATGCCAACTTAGGGATTTTTATATTCATTAGTTTCCTTTTATTTTAGTTTTGGGGTGAATTATATTGGACCATAATATTTCGTAGGCTTAAAAGGGCCCAACTTTAAGGCTCAGCTATTTTAACAGTTTTAGGGTTTGTAATATTCAGTTTTGATCATTAATAATATTGTGAGAGTTTTCTCTTTGGTTCTTTGAAGAACTATTCGAACTTATCAGATTTACTCTGTGGCGTTCATACCTTGACTTATCAATCGAGTTTTCCATCCTTGATTGTGGCGTCTTCATCCTTTATACCAAGGTTCGCATCTGTTACAGGTGTTGGGTCGCGGTTTCCATTAAATCTGACAGTAGAACGGTCCGAGACATTAATCGTGTTACGGGTTTCGTCACAGTATTGAGGTCCTCATCTGTAGTAGTATCAGTGGCTAAGGCAGAGAACTTGTTGCAATTCAGATTTAAAGTCACAGAGCCTTGGGAAGTAGTACCTCGGGGAGCATGTTTTGTCTCACAAGAAGCACCAAAGGTACTCTCAACATTTGGAGAAGAAAAATTGTTGGAGTCCCCTTGAATAAGTTTCCCTTTGTCCTTGGTCTTCCAACTACCTTCAGGATTAGTTTGAGTAATAGGAGGGTCCTGCTGGACAGGGGGTTTTCCTTTAGGAAGTTTTGCACAATCATGTCCGAATCTCAGACACTTAGCACATCGAATAGGCGCCCACTGGTACTCAACTGGGAGGTAAATATGCTCCAATTCTCCAGTAACAGGATCCTCAAAGTCTATTACCAATTCTTTAAGTAACTCAAGTTTGGCATTCAATTCAACACATATTCTGGCATATGAGATTCTCCTTCCTTCAGCAGTAACCTTGGCAACATGCAGGGGCTTCCCAATAGCACTAGCTATATGGCTTAATCCAAGAGGATTCCATAGTTCCAAGGGGATATTATAGATGTGTACCCACACTGGGATTGTGGAAATGGACTCTCTGGAGAGAGTGAGCCCTGATTGCCACTTTCTCAATATGATATGTTGACCATTAACATGCCATGGGCCATCTTCCAGGATAGCCAGACATTCCGCTTCGGTATTAAATTTAAAAAAATAAAAGCCTGAATCTGTAGCCACCATATCATTCATTCCATTCTTCCCCCAAAGTCTATTGGTAGAATTTTTAACATATGAAAATGGGATTTTCTTCCCAATGAAATAACCCACCAGGGTATTCTGCCAAACATGGCTTCCTTCAATGAAGACTTCTTTAGGGATATTCAGATGGTTTCTTTTACCTCCTTCTTGAGGCTTGATATAGTTCAACTTGAAACCCATAGATTTCTGTTGAGTCACCAGAGATGCCCAAGATTTAGCTTGGTTAGTGTCAACCTGTTTGCTAGTGGGTTCATTCGGATGGGCAGAACTTTCGGGCAAGGAAAGGCCCTTCAACGGCGCATTACAAATAGGCACATTTTGCACTGTAGGTAAACTATTGGTAGAAAGAGATTTAGTGGCATGGGTGTCTGCGAGATTTTTGTTAATAGCACTTGGTTTAGGCAAATGTCCGGTAGATAAAGCAGCATTATCATGTGCACCCTGCACAAGACGGGGCCCATAACTGTTAGCATCACGTGAAGAGGCAGACATCTCGCGTGTTGGACACTCAAAAGACAAGGCGCCGGGTTTCTCGGCAAAAGCTGGTCTGCCCATGTGACCATCAACATTTGAAGTACCAACTAAAGCTGTCCCAATATGACCGTTGGTAGGAGCCTCAATCTGCTGCATATGCACAAGCGCGTGAGGAGAACTTGCCACCAACATCTTGGTACCTGTGACTGCTAAATTACTTGGATCAAAATGTGTACTATTAACTCCAAGACCCTCTCCCTCTTTAATTTTGCTCAGCACCTGATTTGAAGAGGGGGCAATTTTAAACTGTTTGAGTTCATCCATCTCTGCTTGTAATGCTCGAATCTGGACTTGAGCATCAAGGAGGGATTGTTCCAGCCCAAACTTCGAATCTTTCGGAGATATAACCAGGCCTAGACCAATCCCAGCATCCTCAACTCTAGTAATAGATTCCTCCTTTCTACTAACAGCAATTTCACCATTGGTTGTAGCCTTAGATTTCCTTTTTATTATTTCATTTGAATCCTGGAGTTTAAGAAATAGAGAAGACTTCTCAGCACTCAAATTCTCCTGTTCTTCTGTGCTAGTAGATAGCTCTTCCCATTCCTCTGGTAGCTCAACCTCATCATTAGAAAGCTCAAGCTTAGAGTCTTGTGAAAGATCAGTAATGCCTAAATCTCCAACACCATACACAATGGTTTTGGCCGGATTTGTGATGATGAAGCCCTTACCATCTTCCTCTAATTCCCCTTTGGTTTTCATAAGACTCTCATCCTGAGTAGTCTTTGTAGAGCAGAAAGACCTAAAAGGCTCTTTGGAATCATCAGAAGAGTTTGTTTTAGCAACATTAAGCACATGTACCATACCACCACATTGAGAATCAATTGTTGAAGACCCATCTCTGAGTTGAACAGAACCATCCCCTTTGAAGATATATTTACTAGCCAAATCAGCAGGAATAACAGAATGAGTAACCAAATTTGAGTTTCCAGAGCTAAAAGGAATAGCCTGATTTTCCTTAGGCTTAGAGGACTCAGCAGTCTGGGATTTACTAACAGTGCTGTTACCATCTCCTTGATTACGTTTCTTCTTATTAGACCCCATTCAACATAAAGAAAAGAGAGAGAAAGAAAGAGAGAGAGAGAGAGAGAGAGAGAGAGAGAGAGAGAGAGAGGGAGATGCTGAAGGCACCAAATTTTAGCCAAATTCTAGAGAGAGGTGGGAGCTTCTCACTCTAGCCATTACTTTCTTTCTAATTGTGCATGGCCTATATTATGACCTTAAAGTACTTGATATCTAAAAAATATACAAAACCACGACTAATAAGATGGATTCTATTTTTATAAGAATTTGACATAACTATTAAAGATTAAAAAGGGATTGAAAATGTTGTAGCCAATCACCTATTACCAATTAAAGAATCATTTCCCGATGAACAACTATTAGCAACTACCACTTTACCGTGGTATGCTGACATTGTTAATTATCTAGTAACTGGGAAGCTCCCAAGTCATTGGTCCTCCCCTGATAAGAAATGGATTTTGCTGGTAGCAAGACATTCTTACTTTGATGAACCTCATCTATTTAAATACTATGCTGACTAGGTAATACAAAAACGTGTGCCAAATGAAGAAATCCAACAAGTTCTACATTTCAGTCACTTCGCTCATTGTGGGTACATTTTTCAGCTAAGAAAACCACCATGAAATTTTTACAAAGTGCTCTTTATTGGCCTTCTTTATTTAAAGATTCATATAAATTTTTTAAAACATGTGCACGATGTCAAATGTTAGGTAGCTTATCAAGACGAAACCAAGAACCTTTAACGCCAATTATTTTTTTTTCTTCGGAAAATGGTAAATATATTCCAAAAAGGGACTGTACACAAGTACAAGGGGCATATCCCAGGATATACAATAAGCACAAAGCATAAGGACAGGTGGCACAACACACCACAGAAAAGCCTCAACAGGCAATCTTACATCAAAACACACAAAATTGAGACTAAACAAGGGAAAACCAAGCAAAATCTCGCAAAAAATCCAAGTAAAGTCACAAAACAAAATTAAAAATCGATTGCCAATTCATCAACAAGGCATCAAGGTGAAAATGCCTTTTCCATTTGTTCCGGATTTGAGCATAAACTTGTGAGACAAAAACCTTCAATAACTGTTCTTTCGGTGTAGAGGAGTTTTAACTTCTATTGTTCCTTTCCCTCCACAGGCCGTAGATGGTAACTCCCAGGCAGATTCTGGGAATCATATGTTGGGGAGTCTTTCCCTTCTAGTGTTGGATCATCCAACAGCTCCTTAAACTTAGGTCTATGGCTAGACCAATGCTTAAGCATATGATTGGTAATGGGTGTGGTACCTCTCTCTGGTATGATAACTGGCATCCTATAGGTCCTATTTTGGACAGAGTTGGAAGACATGCCCAATATGATGCTGCCATCCCTTTAAATGCCAAAGTTTCTGATGTTATTAATGGAAGTGAATGGAATTGGCCTCTTACAAACACTCTTGAATTAATGGATATTAGAGGCCAATTACATTCCTTGCCTCTCCCTACTACCACTAGTGATGTGATTCAATGGTTACCCTCCCCAAATAATGTGTTCTCTTCTGCCAACACATGGGATTATGTTAGAACTCACTATCCCAAAGTCCCTTGGCATGGCCTCACACGGTTCCCGGGTTATATCCCTCGATATAGTTTTATTATGTGGTTGGCTATTCTTCATAGATTATCCACACTTGATAGAATCTATACTTACACACCAGGACCTCTTGCTTGTGTTCTTTGTCACAAATCTTTGGAATCTCATGACCATTTATTCTTTAATTGCTCTTATACTTCTTATGTGTGGCAGGGAATTCTTAATAGGTTGGAAATCTCTTATTCCGGCCCCTCTTGGGATGATCTTGTGGCCTGGGCAGCAAACAAGTGGAAAGGCAAGACTCCAAGGCAGGTTGTTCCTAAAATGTGCATTGGTTTGGTTGTGTATAGCATTTGGAAAGAAAGGAATGCTCGAAGTTTCAAACTAGAAGTGAAGCCTAAGGAAAGAGTGTTACATGACATCTGTCTCCAGATTTCCTTACAAATTCAAGCAACTTGGAAGAACGATCCCCATCTTCCTCAGTACATTGAAAGATGGGCCATTACTACATAATTAGGGCATTTTGATTTGGTCCTCATGTTTTGACATCTTGTCCTTGCCTTGATGTAACTCTTGAGTTTTGCTTGTCTTGGCTTGTCTTGTTTTGTTTGTGAGTTGTGTAAGTTTGCTTAGTGCATTTGGTTGTTAGGATGGGTCACTCTCTGGGTTTTTGGCTTTTGTGTTTTGACTATCCTATGTTGCATTGTCTGTATGCAGTTTCTTTTTTGTGCTAATTGTATATCCTGGGGAATGCCCCTTGTACTTTTGTACAGTGCCGTTTGGCTTTCTTTTTCGTTAAATTAACCTTTTTTCGAAAAAAAAAACTGACAGTACTATCCCAGGGGGTTCCGTTCCAAGAAAGGTTACATCTGAGCATCAAGTCCTGCCAAATAAACTTGGAATAATCACAATCAAAGAAGAGATGGTTATGAGAATCCATATGGCTAAGGCATAAAGTACAAGCAAAAGGACCAAGAATAAAGTTGCAAATTCTATCCTATGTGGCTAACCTATTCTGGATGGCAAGCCAAAGAATAAAGTTCTGTCTGGGCATACATCCAGAGTACCAAGCAAAAGGGTACCAGGGGACATTTGGGTAAGAAGGCCTAAGGTGGTTCCAAACATGGGAAAAATTAAACTTTCCATTAGGCGAAGTAGTCCATTCAATTTTATCATCCAAAACAGTAGGTTTATAAAAGTTGGACAAGAGGCACCGGACCTCATTAATGCCAATTATTACTATAGAAATTTTTGACTATTGGGGAATTGACTTCTTGGGCCCTTTTCCCCAACCTTCCAATTCGAGTATATTTTACTAGCCGTAGAATATGTTTCTAAATGGGTGGAGGCAAAATCCACTAGGAGAAATGACCATAACACTGTCATTGCATTCATTAAAGATAAATATATTATCAAGGTTTGGTATGCCAAAAGCAATAATTAGTAATCTAGGATCCCACTTCTATAATAAACCATTCGATATTTTAATGAAAAAATACAGTGTCACCCACAAAGTGTCTACCACATATCATCCTCAAACGGATGGGGAAGCAGAGCTCACTAATAGGGAGATAAAATATATTCTACAGAAAGCTATAAATTATAATAGAAAAGATTGGTCTTCACATCTTTTCGATGCCCTTTGGGCATATAGAACCGCCTTCAAAACCAATTTAGGAATGTCTCCTTATAGGCTAGTATATGAAAAAGCATGTCACCTACCCGTTGAGCTAGAGCACAAAGCATATTGGGTGGTTAGGTCCTTAAATTATGATATTCAAGAAGGTGGCATGCTAAGAAAGTTACAACTGAGTGAGCTAGAAGAAAAAAGAAATGATACGTATGAAAATGCAAAAATAAACCTACTGCGCACTTAGTTTATCATAATAAAAATCTTCTACGAAAGCGTTTCACACCCAGGCAAAAAGTTTTATTGTACGATTCGCGATTACATCTTTTCCCAATCTAATTAAAATCAAGATGGAATGGCCCTTATATAGTTACTAATGTATTCCCATATGGCACAGTTGAAATTAAGAACCCAACAAGTAATGAAGTTTTTAAAGTAAATAGACATCGACTGAAGACATTTTTAGAAGGATTTGAACCGGAGTTGGAGTCAATCCAATTGGATGACCCCATCTATGGTCAACCGTAAGAGCATTAAAAACATCACAATTGTTGTATATTAGTAGAGTAGTTACTATAGTTTTTTTTTTTCTATTTATTTACTTTACGTATAGTTTTACTATCTCCCTAGATTTCTAGATTGCTTGCGGCATCGAATTGCAAGTTAGAGTATATGTTCCCTTCCACCCATTTTTGTACCCCCCATCAGCTTATTCACAGAGGTATTATCTTCAGACCAAGGACTCCATCCCCTACTTGAGATAGGTGACCTATTATGGAGCCACTTACTTCTCCTGGTTCTCTTATTTTGGAGAGCACCCACTCTGCTGGTAGTGATGATAGCCTTTTTGACAATCTTGGGCCACTTCCAGATGACTTTGTTCCTTGTTCACAGAGAGAGCTTTCATTGTTGATACCAGGTGTATTGGATGAGTTATTTTAGTAGGAGATTTAGAGCATGGCCCTGACTTAGAGCCCACTATCTATACACGTGATATGATCTCTCCACTACAGTTTGTTTCTGCTCCACCCTACCCACCGAATAGTAGTCCGGTCACACAGTACTTCTGGGAGCATGATGGGCACCATGATGGACCGAGTCTTAAAGCTTTTTTTTTTTTTGGTAATCGGGGGTGTCCGGGCCAGCTTGCGCGCACCTCAGCTAATCCCCCGAGGCCTGGAGGCGCCGAGTGAATACTCCAGTGGCCACGCTCCCCATGACTCGAACACTAAATCTCTTGGGTAGTACACCCAAGAAGCTTACCACTCGGCCACAAGGACTTGATTACCGAGTCTTAAAGCTGACCCCTTACAAGTTCCAAATGGGCTAATCACAAGATCAAGAGCTAAGAAGATCAAGGAAGCAATGCAAGGATTGGTACAATCCACTTGGGCTGAATTTGCAAATGTTTCAAGCAAGACTTCAACATTCAAGATGGGCTTGGAAGAAGAGAAACCAGCTTTAATCCATGTGAGACAAGCCACTTAGGCTATTTTATTTATGTTCGCTGATTTTGGGCATGTGGGCCTATTTTATTCATTAATTGGACATCTATTTAGCTTTAAGTTTAAGTTGTTTTGGGCTTGAGTACCTCCATCCCATTTCTTTTATTTTTATCGAAGGCCTTTTGGGCCCTAGGGTTATTAGATATAAAACACTCTTGTAGCAGTTTTTAATAGCAGATTATGTGAATGAATATTATTTTCTCAGAGAATTCAGTTTTCTCTTCTTGTTCTTGATTGAACAATTCGAACCTATCAAAGGCATTCCCTTTGTGGCGTTCACACCAAATATGGGTTCTTGAAACAGGATTTCAATGGGTCTAGATCATCTTTGTGGCTTGATTATTGGCTTTCCTGGGTTATTTACAATCTGATTGTGGGTTCACAGAATATCAATTCCACGGGTTCACATCATTTGTTTCCCCCTCTCCTCAAAAGGATTCGACCTCGAATCGTCACCTGCATCAAATGGGGAAAGGTCAGAAACATTGAAAGTAGCCGAGACATTTTACTCACCTAGAAGATCCACTTTATAAGCATTATCATTAATTTTCTCAAGGATTTGAAAAGGGCCATCTCCTCGAGGATGCAATTTAGTCCTTCTGTGGGCAGGGAATCTTTCTTTGCGCATGTGAACCCAGACCCAATCTCCTGGT
Organism: Hydrangea macrophylla; assembly: GCA_033977485.1. Classification (NCBI taxonomy): domain Eukaryota; kingdom Viridiplantae; phylum Streptophyta; class Magnoliopsida; order Cornales; family Hydrangeaceae; genus Hydrangea; species Hydrangea macrophylla. The sequence continues at coordinate 27,307,257 of CM066996.1, read as the reverse complement.
TCAAAGATAACACGCTTACACCCTTTGTTGGCTTGGGAGGCAAACTTTTCATTTTTTTGTGCAATTTGAAGTCGTACCCTCTCATGAATTGACTTCACTAATTCAGCCTTCCTGTGTCCATCCAAACTACTCCTGTCATCAATAGGTAAAGGCATCTAATCTAAAGGAGTGAGTGGATTAAAACCATAAACAATTTCAAAAGGAGAATAAGAAGTAGTAGTGTGCATAGTCCTATTATATGCAAACTCTATGCATAGTCCCATCAAATATCTAGGAGTTCCTTTAATCTCTTCAAAACTTAAAAAACAAGATTGTGATGGCTTGGTTTATAAAATTTTTGCTCGGATAAATTCTTGGAAATCTAAATTCTTATCTTATGCAGGAAGAGCCCAACTAATTAGCTCTGTCTTGACAGGGATTCAGCTCTACTGGTCTGGTATGTTTATGCTTCCCAAAGGTGTCCTCAAGCAAATCTCTCAAGCTTTGTCTAGATTTCTCTGGTCTAGTAAGACAAATAAATATTCAGGAGCCAAAGTTGCTTGGGACAAAGTATGCAGACCAAAAAAGGAAGGAGGACTAGGTTTCAAAGATATCTTCTTGGTTAACAAAGTCTTAAATTTGACACATATTGGAAATCTACTAGACCCATCCAATATATCTCTATGGAAAAAATATGGATCCACTAGTACATGCTGAAAATAAGAGTTTTTGGCAGTCCAAGATTCCATCCCAATGCTCTTTTTTTGTTTTGGTAATCGTCCATCCCAATGCTCTTGGTATTGGAGAAAGTTATTAAAACTTAGAGAAGTTGCTAAACCTTTACTAATTCATCAAATTGGTAATGGAGACCATACTTCCCTTTGGTTTGATAATTGGCTTCCAATAGGCCCCTTGATGGATAAATATTCTGAAAGAATTGTCTATGATGCTGCTATTCATATTGATGCTAAGGTTAGCAGTATAGTCAGAGGGTTGGAATGGAATTGGCCTAGTTCGAACTCTATAGAGCTTAACGAAGTTAGAAATGTTTTGTCTAATTTCTGTTCCCTAATAACTGCATGGATACTGTTAAATGGACGACATCCCCTAAGGGTGTTTTCAATACTTTTCTTATCTGGGACCATTTGAGGGTTCATGATACTGTGGTCCCATGGTACGATTCTGTTTGGTTGTCAGGGTGTATTCCCAGATAAATTTTTGTTCTATGGCTTGCTGCTCAGAACCGATTAGCTACACATGATAGAATCTATAGCTTCACTCCTGGACCCTTAGTTTGTTTGCTTTGCCAGGCTAATATGGAAACTCATGACCACTTGTTCTTTGAATGTCCTTACTCTTCTCTTATATGGCAGGAGTTAATGACAAGGTGTGGCATAATTTGGCAAAGTCAAAGCTGGACTGCTACACTGGAGTGGATGGCTCAAAGATTTAGAGGGAAAACAATCCAACAGGTGCTTCCCAAGATATGCCTTGGAGTGACTGTCTATAGTTTATGGAAAGAGAGAAATAACAGAACATTCAAGGAGATCCTCAATCCTCCAAGTATACTTCTGAAGCATCTTATTTCTCAAATTAATGCACAAATTAGGGTGAAGTGGAAGTATCTTGTTAACATTGATCGATATCTCTGTATTTGGAATTAGATACATTTTGTAGCCTTGGTGGGCATCCATAAATTTCGGGCATTTTTTCTGTCCATGGTTATCACTTTTGGTTACCTTCAGGTTGTTCTATGTAGCCTGTTGGGCATGCTTTTGATGTCCTCATGAATTGAGCTCATTGTTTATCCTGGGGTATGTCCCTTGTACATTTTGTACATCCTTTTTTTGGAAAATATTTACCATTTTCCGAAAAGAAAAAAAAAAACAATCCTCCCAGGTTTTTAAATTCTTTTGACTGACAGTGCATAAGAGTTGAGTCAAGGTCCCGTTGACTACTTTAGTCTGTCCGTCAGTTTGTTGGTGACAAGTAGTGAAAAATAAAAGTTTGGTACCTAATTTTCCCCAGAAAACCTTCCAAAAGTAGCTAAGAAATTTGACATCCCTATCAGAAACAATACTCCTAGGTACACCATCGAGTCGCAATATTTCCTTGAAAAACAAATCAGCTATGTTTGGGCATCATCTGTTTTATGGCATGGAATGAAATGTGCCATTTTACTAAACTGTCCACTACCACAAAAATAGAATCTCTACCCCTCTTTGTCCTAGGCAGCCCCAAAACAAAGTCCATAGAACTGTCTACCCATGGCTCACTAGGGACGGGTAAGGGTGTATACAACCCACGTGGTAAAACCTTAAATTTGGCCTTTCTACATGTAATGCACCTACCACATATTCGAGTGACATCTCTTCTCATCCTAGGCCAAAAGAAATGTTCATGCGAAATTTTTAAGGTTTTCCTGACACCAAAATGTCCCATTAATCCCCCACCATGTGCCTCTCGCACCAACAATTCACGCATTGAACAATTTTGCACACACAATTTGTTTTCTTTAAACAGATAACCATCATGCTTGAAAAACTTACCAAATGGCAAAGTTCATCGTCGTCGGAATAAAAAAAAAAAAAAAAAAAAACCCTTACCAAATGCTACTTTGTCACATGCCAAATACACCTCAGAAAAATCAGTGTCATCGGCATACATTTCTTTCACATATTCAAACCCAAGCATTTTAGCACTCATAGAAGTAAGAAGTGCATACCTTCGTGATAAAGCATCAGCAACAGTATTTTCCTTACCTTGCTTGTAACGGATGACATAAGGAAAAGTCTCGATGTATTCCATCCATTAGCATGTCTCTTATTTATTTTACCTTGTCCCTTAAGATGCTTCAATGATTCATGATCGGTGTGGATCACAAACTCCTTAGGCCAAAGGTAATGCTGCCATGTCTCTAAAGCGCGAACAAGAGCATAAAGTTCTTTGTCATAAGTGGGGTAATTCAGGGCTGCCCCACTTAGCTTTTCACTGAAGAAGGCTATGGGCCACCTATCCTGCATCAAAACGGCTCCAATCCCTATTCCTGAAGCATCACATTCAATCTCAAAAGTTTTGTTAAAGTCAGGTAATGATAACACAGTTGCAGAACAAAGCCTATCTTTAATTGTAGCAAATGCATTCTCTTGATCAATCCCCCAATGGAATCCAACATTATTTTTATTATTTCAGTGAGTGATGCAGCAATGGTACTAAAATCCTTTACAAAACGCCTATAAAAACTAGCTAGACCATGAAAGCTTCTTACCTCAGTGATACCTTTAGGCGTTGGCCACTCCTTGATGGCTTTGACTTTTTCTTCATCCACCTCAATGCCCTTTGTACTAACAACATATCCAAGAAAAACAACTTTTTCCATGCAAAATGTGCATTTCTTAAAATTAGCATACAACTTTTCACATTTCAACACCTCAAACACATATCTCAAATGTTCAATATGATCAGTTAAGCTCTTGCTATACACTAGGATATCATCAAAGTACACGACCACAAACTTGCCTATGAACGCTCGTAAAACATGGTTCATTAATCGCATAAAAGTACTAGGCGCATTTGTAAGCCCAAATGGCATAACCATTCATTCATAAAGTCCATATTTAGTCTTAAAAGCAGTTTTCCATTCATCTCCCTCTTTCATTCTGATTTGGTGGTAACCACTTTGAAGATCTATTTTACTGAAAATACAAGAGCCATGCAATTCATCAAGCATATCATCTAATCTAGGAATGGGATGATGATACTTTACCGCGATTATTGACTGCTCTGCAATCAACGCACATCCTCTAAGTCCCATCCTTCTTTGGCACTAGAAGCACTGGTACTGTACATGGACACATGCTCTCTCTCACATACCCCTTACTCATCAAATCATTAACTTGCCTTTGAAGCTCCTTTGTCTCCTTTGGATTACTCCTATAGGCTGGTCGGTTAGGGATGACAGCTCTAGGTACCAAATCAATTTGATGCTCAATGCCTCTAATGGGAGGTAACCCACTCGGCATCTCCTCTGGAAATATTTCCTCGAACTCCTGCAACAAAGAAACAGCCAAACTAGGAAGAGATTGGTTAGTTTCATGAAGATTAAGATAAAATTCTTTGTAAACAAGAAGAATCATAGGCTAATCTGCAAAAAATGCCCTCTTAACCTCACTCTGTTTTGCATAAAAACTCAATTTCGTCTTTTCTTTTCTCTTCACAGACTCTCTTTCTTTTTTCTCTCGTGGCTACACTCTCTTTTCTTTATTTTCTGCCACCTCTCTATTTTTTTTTCACTCTCTCTTTTTCTTGAAGTTTCATCCTCACTCTCATTTTTCTTTTCAGCCTCACTCTTTCTCTTTTGCTCAATCTCACTTTCCAATTTCATTTGGTCTTCATAGACCTGTTTAGGGGTTAAGGGAGCAAGTTTGATTGCTTTTCCATCCTTCACAAAGCTGTACATATTTTTAAACCCATCATGGTTCAGCCTTCTATCAAACTGCCACAGCCTCCCCAATAAAATGTGGCCAGCATGCATAGGAACTACATCATAAAGTACCTCATCACTATATCTCCCAATGGTAAAAGTCACCAAAACCTACTTATTGACCTTTGCCTCCCCACAATCATTCAACCACTATAACTTGTAGGGCCTAGGATGCCTTTGTAATGGTAAGCTTAACTTCTCAACTAGGGTGGTACTAGCTACATTGGTACAACTTCCCCCATCTATAATCATACTACACACCTTGTTATTTACATAACATCTAGTATGAAATATGTTCTCTCTCTGCTGCTCCATGTCATCTACCTTAACATGCGTATTGAGAGCACGTCTGGCAACACGAGACTCACCTTCTATGGGGTATTCCACTCCATCATCATCACTAGCATCTGGCAAGCCATCATTTTCATCCTCACTCTCAGTCATCACCTCCCCATTGTCTAGCATAACCATCACCTGCTTGTTAGGACATTGAGATGCGATGTGCCCAGTACCCAAACATTTAAAACATTTAATGTCTCTATTCCTTGGAGGTTGAAAATCTGCCTTGAGTTTGCTCTTGCTAGTCCCCTCATCTTTTCCTTTAGGTGGGTCGGTCTTCCCCTTTACTTCAGCTCGGTCACTTCTATCCCACTTCGGTTTCCAAGGAGTGCTAGAAACTTGCTGCCCCCTTTCTCTTTAATTGCCTCTCCACTTTCATAGCCATGTGGACCATGTCTTCTATCTCCACATAATGCTGCAACTCAACTACATTAACGACGTCCCTATTCAAACCACTTAGAAATCTGGCAATTGTAGCTTCCCGATCCTCCTCTTCATTAACCCGGATCATAGCCACCTCCATCTCCTCATGGTATTCCTCCACACTTCTGGACCCTTGCGAAAGGTTTTGTAATTTTTGGAAGAGGTCTCTGTAGTAGTGGCTAGGTACAAATCTCCTCCTCATGAGAGCTTTCAACTCACCCCATGTTTCTACAGGTCTCTCATGATTCCTCCTCCTATAGGTTACCAATTGATCCCACCAAATAATTGCATAATCAGTGAACTCAATTACCGCTAGCTTCACCTTCTTCTCCTCTGAGTAATTGTGACAATCAAAAATCAGCTCCATTTTCTTCTCCCACTCTAAATACACTTCAGGGTCATTCCTCCCTTGGAAAGATGGTATTTTCATTTTGATGCTCCCATGGTTCCTATCTACCCCATCTCGACCCCTTGGATTCCCCCTAGGTCCTCTTCCATGCCTACCTCCTCTAGGTCTACCCATTCCTCCCCAACCAACATCAGATACTATGTCTTCCTCATCCTCTTCATCTTCTTCGATCTCATACTCATTTTCAACTCTAGGCTCACATCTCCTCCCATCACGCCCACCTTGCAGATTTTGAATCACTACATCTTGTTGAGCCATCCTATCCCTTACCTCCCCCAACACCAAATTTAACCGTTCAAACTGTCGTTGCGTGGCCTGTAACATAAAGGCTGTGTTATCTGCCTCCCCTCTAGGTGTTGAGTCACCCATTTTAATGTGCTACAAAACAAGAATATTAGTGGTAAAACCTCACACACTCCCTTACGTGTTTACGCTCAAAAATTGTCACTCCACTCGTGTTTCACTCTGATTGGCTTTTTCCCAAAAAAATTTTCGGGAAAGGGAGAATCAATAAAAGAAAAAGCCAACCGGCACTATACAAAAAATCAAGGGGCATACCCCAGGGTAAACAATCAGCGCAAACAAAAAATTCAAGACGATGCAATGACGGATGGGAGGCTTTCTGAGGCTAAGAACCAAGAAAACGACCCATCCAAACAAGCGAAATCCCCCTAAAAGAAAAGCAGTAAAAGCAAGGGCACACATAAAAACAGCAACACTAGCCAGACCTCCGTACACAAGCGGGGGGACAAGCTGAGCTTAAATTACAATTAGATTCAAATTAATTCCATCTAGCAACGTAGGTAGGTAGATGAGGATCATTTTTCCACTTGATTTGGATTTATAACTTAAGCTGGAGGTAGATCTTTGCAAGGATTCTTTCTTTTGTGTTGGCTTCAAGCTTGAATGTACGAGAATTTCTTTCTTTCCAAATGTTGTAGACTGCCAAGCCAAGGCACATTTTTGGAATGATGTGGTTGGGAGTATTCGTCTTCCAAGTCCTAGCAGCCCAATCCACACGAGAGCTCCAATGGGTAGAGTTGTCAGCAATCTCCAATTGGTGCAGTAAGCCCTGCCAAATAAAAGAAGAGAATGAACAACCAAAAAATAAATGATCATGTGATTCCATACCTTGGTGGCATAAAACACAAGCCAAAGGCCCGGGAGTGAAGGGGAAGATCCTGTCATGAGTAGATAACCTGTTTAGAATAGCCAACCAAGATATGAAACTATGTCTAGGGATATTGCCAGGGAACCAGATGAGACGATGCCAATGAACAGAGGGGCGATTATCTCTCAGGTAGTCCCAAGTATGAGCAAGTTTAAATTTTCCATTAGAAGAGGGAATCCACATGATTTTATCATTGTCATCAGAGGGGGAAGGGAAGTCGTGCATGTGGTCCCGTATTTCCATAAGTTCTAAAGTGTTTGTAAGGGGCCAGTGCCAATCCCCTTCCACAATGATATCTTTAACTTTAGCATTTAAAGGAATGGCTACATCGTAGGCAACTCTAGGATCAAACTTTTCCAAGAGAGGTCCTAAGGGGTGCCAATTATCATACCATAAAAAGGTGCCATAGCCGTTACCAATTTTATGTTTTAATAAAGGCCTAGCCAAGTTTCTAAGGTTAAGGAGTTTCCTCCAATACCAAGAGCTCTGAGAAGGTGGCTTAACTACCCAAAAAATTTTCTCTCTAAGAAGATACGTATGCACCCAATCAGTCCAGAGAGAGCGGTTTCCCGGAGAGAAAAGGGACCAAATATGTTTTAAGTTCAGAACTTTATTGAGTTGGACAAGATTTTTCAAACCTAAACCCCCTTCCTCTTTGGGGGTACAAACGATGTCCCAAGCCACCTTAGCCCCATGGCCTTTCTCAATGCCCCCAGACCAAAGAAACCTCCTTAAAAGTTTCTCGACTTCCTTAATCACACTCTTGGGAAGAATGAACATACCAGACCAATAGTTTTGAATACCAGCGAGGACTGATTGAATCAATTATAAACGACCCGCATAGGAAAGGCATTTAGAGGTCTAGGACGTTATTCTAGAGCTGATTTTATTTATAAGTTCATTGCATGTAATACCCTGTATTTTGGTATATTAATAAGACCTGGTATTTCATTTCTATACTCGTATAAACTTTCTCTTCCTTTTGGAGAATTTTGATACCAATCGATTGACATTATTCCAATCGATTGACACTTTTCAGATACCAATCGATTGATAAGTATTCCCAATCGATTGCCATCCTACCGACTAAAAAATTGATTACGTGTCAACATCCCAATCGATTGCCATTTATCTCAATCGATTGACATTATTCCAATCGATTGACTACAAATATCTGTTCCCAATCGATTGACTGGTGTCCCAATCGATTGACATAAGCTGAGAAATGTTTTCTTCTTTTCTTGAGGTTTAAACGTGTGGCACTCTTTTCCCTCTATATATATGACCATATTTATGGCCTTGGGTCACTTTGGCAGCTTGAGAGAGAGAGGCACACCTCTTGTGAGATATATACATACATATATCTATCTATATTTCTATATCTATACACATATATACACACACTGCCTTGGCAGCTGGGAGAGGGAGAAGAGAAGGAGAGAAATAAGAAGAAAGAAGAAAGGAGGAGACAAAGAGAGAAGACAGAGACAGAGAAGAGGAGAAAGAGAGAGGAAAAGCTTGAGTATTCAAGACACATACACCCAAACACACCCTAAGTGAGTCCTAACTAACTTGGTCACTTTATTTGATGTATTTACAAGTTATTATGACCATTAGATGTGATCAAAGTATGACTTCTACGTTTAAATATGCTATTTTTGCAATCTGCTGGAGAAGATGTAGTACCAATCGATTGACATAATCTCAATCGATTGATATCAGTCGTATCCCAATCGATTGGATAGGATTCCAATCGATTGACATGTTCAATCGATTGCCATGTTTCTCAATCGATTGATATAAATTTTTGTCCCAATCGATTGGATCACTATCTCAATCGATTGGCATGATCAGAACATGGATTCCTTTGCATGTTTATTATATAAGAGGTTTAGTTGTTCGATTTCTAATTCGGACTTCCAGTATGCGACTGTGGGTAAGACAGGAATAATGGGACACCAAAGATTTATGGTTAATGGATAAATAAAAAGTAAAATGAAGACATGGGTGACGTGTTGATTCTGATGTGAGTTCGATATCCGTTTTCTTTTAATTCGAGTAGTCAGGCCACATTGGGAGTTATCATGTGTCAATATAGAATGGAACGTAAGTAGGTTTGGTAAGTTCTGGGAATGGTACGTGGATGGACGATTGGTCATGATATGCTCTTAAAAGCGGTGAACAAGACCATTGTTCTTAAAAGCGGTGAGCTGGACCAAATAGTCCTAAGATAGACTGGGTGATCTATGATATGCTCTTAAAAGCGTTGAACAGGACCATTGTTCTTAAAAGCGGTGAGCTGGGATCACTAGTAGATGACGTTGAGTCGTGGCAATAGATTGATATGCCTTGTTCGAAACGTTATATCCCTGAAATGCGGTGAACAGGACCATTGTTCTTAAAAGCTGGGGACAGACTGACGTGGAGTCCATGACATGCGGTGAGCAGGATATATTGCTCTTAAAAGCGATGGACAGAATAAGGGTGTATCCCTAGAGTTAAACGATTGAGTCTATTCATGAAATCAGAATATGTTGAGTTCGGTATTCGATTAACAAGACGTTAAGGGTCAGTTTACAAGTATGAATAAAGAAACAAGATATGGATATAATAAGATGTTAACTCATGTTTTCATAAGCTTGTGTTTACTTCAGATAACTGGTACCTCGTTAGTTTATGCTCACTCAGCTCTTAGTAAGCTGACGGCCTTTTATTGCCTGGACTTTCCCCGTCCAGAATATCATGCCCCTTATTCTGCAGGTCACTCACTGATGAGTGTTATCCAGAGGAGGGCCCCACTAATGACGATTACGCCAGGGAGGATCACTACGCTGAGGACTATCCGTACGCTAGTTGAAGGCTGAAGGAGTTATGACTAGTTTTAGATTTCAGTTGTTCTGTAAAACCTTTTGTTAGCGGGTACTTGGGCATTTGTTGTCTTCAGACCTGTTGTGATCCTGTGGACCACACTCTGATGTTTTGTAATAGCTAGTACAGTGATTTTTTTTATCTTCAGTTGTTTACTGTTGCTGTTCTTTTGGACTAGTACTGCGTGGTGTGGATTATTAGTGACTTTCACCTGTCATTCCTTATGGACCCATAAAGGAAATTTATTTTTCTCTATTTATGCTGCTCCGGGGCGTGACATTGCAATCCCCTTTCTTAAGTCTAGGTGTTATGAGAGGGACACCTAGATACTTAAGAGGGAGGGATCCAATAGTGACTTGTAAGATGTTGCAAATGGAGTTAACAACATTATCCTCAATACCAGAAGTAAATAAACAACTCTTACTAGTGTTAGTTATTAAACCAGTAAGCTCATCGAATTGAGTAAGAGTGTTTTTTATGAGTTGAGCTGAGTCTTCATTACCATAAAAAAGTAATAAAAGATCATCAGCGAAGCAAAGATGGGATATACTCAGTTTATCACACTTCCAATGAAATTTAAATTGGGTAGATTCTTGTATGTTGTGTTTAATCAATTGACTTAAAGAATCCATCACAAGGAAAAACAGATAAGGGGAGAGGGGGTCACCTTGTCTTAGACCTTTAGCACCATCAAAGTACCCAATAGGATCCCCATTAAAATTGATGGAGTATTTAGGGCTAGTCACACACTTTTTTATTCATTTTGGGGGGAAACCCAAGCACGTTAATTAAGTCCACTAAAAACCTCCAACTAAACTTTCATAAGGTCAACTTTGGCCAAAGCACGAGGATGACCTACCGTTTTGTGGTAGTCCCTCATGAGATCTTGAGTTAGAAGAATATTATCACTTATCTTACGACCCTTAATAAAAGCCGATTGGGCTTTGTCCACAAGATCAGGTAAGACGAGCTGGATTCTTTTGGCAATAATTTTAGATATGCATTTATAAATAGTGTTGCAACACGAAATAGGTCTAAAATCACTCATTTTAGAAGGATTGGAAATTTTAGGAATAAGAGCAATTAAGGTTGCATTAGACTCTTTTAAAAGTTCTCCATGAGTAAAAAATTCTTTAATGGCTTGAGTAACAAGAGCACCGGTGATATTCCAAGTCTCTTTAAAAAAAAAAGAGCATTATAACCATCAGGGCCCGGGGCTTTGTTACTATGGATGCTAAACATAGCATCTTTGATCTCTTCATTGCTAGGAATATTATCCATACTCAAATAAGCTTCAGCGGGGATCCTTTTATGGATAATATTTCTGAGAAAGTTTGTTCAGTGTCGTTTGGCTTTTTCATTTAAATTAACCCTTTTTCCGAAAAAAAAATATTTCTGAGAAAGTTAATGCCTGGACAGTTGCTAGCTGCGGGGGTACCAAGCATGGACTTAAAGTACCTAATGGCTTCAGTTTGTGCTTCCTCTTCATTATGTGTGTGATCCCCATTGGGTAGAAGAAGAGACACAATACGTTTTCTATTTCTACGATTTTTAATAGACTGATAGAAGAAGGTATTGTTCCTATCCCCCGCTTCAAGCCATTGGACACGAGATTTTTGTCTCATCACTTCCTCTTCCACATGGATAGTGTCTAAAAAGCTTCGCATGAGGAGGTGTTCATGATCTTTTAAAGCTAATTCGTGGGGGTGCTCATCAAGAAGTCTTTGACAGTGCATAAGGTTTTCCCTAGCATTATCCGCATTCAATTTTTCTCTACCAATAGAATTCTTTGAAAATTTTTTGAGCTCAGTTTTAAGATTTTTGAGTTTATGACATAATTGGAATTGGTAATTCCCTTCAACATTTCTAGCCCAAGCATTCTTAACCAAATCATCAAACTTATCCAAAGAGGTCCAATAGTAATAGAATTTAAACGGATGACCTTTCTTTTGACAAGCATTATCAATTTTAACAAGGATTGGAGAATGGTCAGAGATAGTCTCACACACTCTTGCCTTTTACCTAAATTGTTTTCCCTTTCAAGTTCTTTCAAGAACTAATTGAACTAAATCAAGACACAACCTTGTTTTATCCCAGCCAATAATAGATTCAAGAAACAAGGAAGCAATAGAAAAAAAAATGACACGGATCTCAAGAAAATATACGACGAGGGCAAATGAAACAAGAAATCAGATTTTGAGAGGAATAAAAGAAAAATAATCATGAATATTTTTTTTTTTCTGAATATGAGCCAATTGAAGAGGGAAAGAAAGTTTATCTGAATATTTTTTTTTTCTTTTCTTATGTTTTGTTTTGTTTTTTTTTTTTTTGTTTTTGTTTTTTTTGTTTTTTGTTTTTTGTTTTTGAATAATCAGGGAGACTTCACAGTTCACGTTCGTAAAGCACCAAAATAACCCTAAATCACGAGGATGAAAGAACACGAAGTAGCAAGAGAAAAAATCGCAGATCAGATTCGCAACCCTAAACACAAAATTCCAGATCGTAATCAAGAACACGAACACGAACACGAAAAGAACAGAACACGAATTGAACAGAAAGACGAGATGAAACAAGATCACGAAAATAACAGAACAGAAAAAAAAAATGAAACAGAAACAAGAACACGAAATAAAATGGATAAATCAGACCTGATTTGGAGCCTAAGTTCTGATACCAAATGATGTGAACCCGTGGAATTGATATACTGTGAACCCACAATCAGATTGTAAATAACCCAGGAAAGCCAATAATCAAGCCACAAAGATGATCTAGACCCATTGAAATCCTGTTTCAAGAACCCAGATTTGGTGTGAACGCCACAAAGGGAATGCCTTTGATAGGTTTGAATTGTTCAATCAAGAACAAGAAGAGAAAGTTCCTTGGTATCATCTTGTTTGGTTTCCAGGTAACATTTCTCGTCAAAGCTTTATTTTGTGGCTAGCTTTTCTTAACAGGTTATCTGCTCACGACCGCATCTACACTTTCACTCAAGGCCCCTTGGCATGTGTGTTATGTCACAAAGGTATGAAAACTCTTGATCACTTGTTCTTCAATTGGTCATTTGCTTCTTTTGTGTGGCAGGGTATTCTTCAAAGGTTGGGGATTGGTGCAATGCTTCTACTTGGAACTCTCTTATTGATTGGGCAGCTAGGACTTGGATACAAAGACACCCTAAAAACATTATCCGTAAAATGTGTTTAGGAATGGTGGTGTACAGTACATGGAGGGAGAGGAATGCCAGAACATTTCAAATGGATACTAAGAGGAAGGAAATTATCCTCCAAGACGTTTGCAATTACATTCTAATCCAGATTCAAATCAATTGGAAAAACGACCCTCTACTCCCAAGCTATATTGAGAGATGGAGGCTTAGTGTTTAGTGACATTCTTTTGTTCTTTCTTTGGGCATTTTGCTTTTAAGGTTTTTGTATGGTTGCATTTGCTCAGCATTGGCTGACTTGCCCTTTTCGTTCATGTTTCCCTAGTTGGTTGTCTTGCTTTGGAATGTTTTCACTCTTTGTGGTGTTCTCGGTGATGGGCTCTTTCTGGTTTTTCTGAATTAGAAAGTGTGTCATCCCTTTGATTGGTTTTACTGTACTTCCTGGGGTATGCCCCTTGTACATATGTAGATGCCGTTTGGCTTTTTCCTTTTGATTTATTTACCATTTCCCGAAAAAAAAGAAGAAGAGAAAACTGAATTCTTTGAGAAGTATTCATTCACATAATTTGCTGTTAAAAACTGCTACAAGAGTGTTTTATATCTAATAACCCTAGGGCCCAAAAGGCCTTCAATAAAAATAAAAGAAATGGGCTGGAGGTACTCAAGCCCAAAATAACTTAAACTTAAAGCTAAATAGATGTCCAATTAATAAATAAAATAGGCCCACATGCCCAAAACCAGCGAACATAAATAAAATAACCTAAGTGGCTTGTATCACATGGATTAAAGCTGGTTTCTCTTCTTCCAAGCCCATCTTGAATGTTGAAGTCTTGCTTGAAACATTTGCAAATTCAGCCCAAGTGGATTGTACCAATCCTTGCATTGCCTCCTTGATCTTCTTAGCTCTTGATCTTGTGATTGGCCCATTTGGAACTTGTAAGGGGTTAGCTTTAAGACTTGGTACATCATGGTGCCCATCAGAGCATGACTCGGATTCTTCATATTCCTATGCTATTTCAGGGATACTAATGTATTCCCCCAAGATAATCCTATGTATGATGATGACTCCATAGTCCAGGACTTGCCGCCTGGTATTCCTGAGGTAGTTCGCCACCTCATTGGACATCCGGATTGGCCAGTTGAGGATATTCTAGAGTTTTTTGCTCCGTATGATGGACTTATGGACGAGTTTGATTTTGTAACTTTTGATCCCCAGTTTTATCCTGATTAGGAGTTAGCGGATGTGTTCTTCCATCCAGATGATGCTGTTGTTCGACCACCTACTCCCAGGACAGTTGAAAGCTATGACATGTTTTTCATTATTATCATTGCATATCTTCACCGTGGGGCGGTGCATGTCCTCTTCTTTTTCATCTTTTAGCCACGCACCTGTAGTCATTGGCTTCTTTGAGCATCTTATTATTAGTTGGGGGATAGAAGTGCTTAGACATGGAATTGGAAGATGGAAAAAACAAAAAATTGTAGATAAATTTGTGGATAATAGAGAAATTCGACTTTACATTTTATATAGAAATTTACATATAGAAATTTTAAAAAATTTTCACATGGGTATCTAGATGTGTCAAGTTTTTTTTCCAATACTATGAGTACTGCAATACTATGAGAGTTTGGGATAAGTAAATAGGAATTCATAGTGCTAGTGAGTCATAGTTTAAGTTTTAGCTTTCGTTCTTTGTATTTTTCATTTTTTTTTCGGGCTCAAAAATTAAGAATGGATTGTACTTAAGGGGATTTAAAAATGAATGATTGGATAGAACTTTATGAATATATAACTTTATGAATATATAAATAAAATGAGTACAGTTTGATTTTAAATGTGCAGTATGGTTTGGTTGTGGTTGTTAGATACGTTCGGAGATCGTTAAACTGCTGAAATGAAGGTTTCTATCAAAAATGACAAGGACCGGTCCCAAAACATGGTCAAGACTAGTCCCGAAAAATATGGGAGACTAGTCCTGACCATAACCGGTCGCGAAACACTATCAGGACCAGTCCCACGCTTCAGATTTCTAATATGTACGTAAAACATAAGTGTATCAGTTCATATCCTCAAAAAAATGAGAAGGGGAGAAAGAGGCGATCCATCTCTCTCGTGTTCCACATCTCAAAAACCACTATAAGGGAGGATTGGGTTAAGATTCTGTCATCACTATCAAATCAAGGTGTGTTAGGGGTAAACAGATTATCTATTTACCCTTGGTCAACAGCCCTTTCCTATCTCAGGTAAGAAAACTCATTTTTGATCTCATTTTTTTTCAAATCACTCATGATAATCCATGATTAATTGGCCTAGGGGCCTTTTTATTATGTTTTTACCTACTAATTTTGAAAGAAATTGGCAGAATAGGTATCCACGTACATGGCACTACGAACCGCAGACCAGGACTGGTCCCGCTATTTGGGCAGGACTGGTCAAGCCCAACTGAGAATAGTTTCTTTTTTTCATTTCTCCTTTCTATTTTTTCTGTTCTGTTGTCCAGATCCATTTCAATGGGTACTATGCTAGCCCGAGACAAGGAGAAGCCCGTAAATGCGACAATCTCGGATCCACCCTTGGAACATGGGTTTCGAAATGAAGAGGGCCGAAGTTGGTATGATAAATACTTTAAAAATAGGGTCATGGCAATTGAACAGCACATCGATTGTACCTATTCATCAGTTTACCCCTACTCTCTCTAGCCAAATTGCGAATACAGGGGTGGCTCAATTATACAGAGAGAGTTAAAATAATAAATATGACGTTAGTTCGGTTAGCCTTCGCCTCCCAAATCAACTAGACGACATAACCATTTGTTTATCATGCCTATGTCTGCTGCACACCCACCACTATCTCCCAAGCCATTAGTGTACCCCTCCTCACTAGGTACTTCTTCCCTCCAGGTGACTCCACCATACCAAATGCCACTAATGTCTTCATTGTATCCACATTTACAGGGGGTATAGTTAAAAAAAAGCGATAGATAGGATCTATAGAAATGACTGACTTCTAAATACCTAGGCTTATACCTAGCAATTTGCAATTGGCTCTTCTTCAGTAATCACCTATAATGGATGAATTTGTGGAAGGCTAGGGTAATCTTTGCCATAGGAACTAATCTCCCTGTCTATCTCTCCCGCTGTTTCATAGATTACCTTCGAGAGCCTACCTTTACCTCAGTCTCGAATAGAGCCTTAGTGAGTGCCTGGGTAGTCCACTCTGTTTGTATGTTATCCAGTGTTCCTGTCTTACCCGAGGATCTTATGGATGGACCTGAGAGGAAAAAGACTATCAGAAAAACCTCTATAAATCGATCAGAGGGGCAAACCAAAAATAGAAAAAGGGGTGGCATGCTTGCCTCTCAACCGCCCAGGGCAAAGAAACCATTGGAGAGGGTAGAAAATACCTTAGAGATTATCTTGGGTCGATTAAACCAAGAGATTAGAGAATTAAGGGAGGGGCAGGATAAATTAACGAGAGGAATGAGGGCGATAGCGGCAAAGTTAAACATCCAGTTATCTGAATCAAAGGAAGAGGAAGAGGAAGTATAGGAAGAAGAAGAGGATGAAAAGCAAGTTGATGAGGAGCAGCCGGAGCAGACCATTGCAAATATTGATGATGTAGGCAGAGTTGAGGCTATAAGTTTTTCGCGAGGAGGGTGACCTCCTTCTGCCAGACGTGCGGGCCGAGCTCCTGACGTTTCTACAGTGATTGAGACATCTAAGGAGGAGGCTACTGATTAGGATTAAGCTTCTCCTTCTATCTTATTCATTTTTGGGACTATTTTCTCTTTTGGATGATGAAAAATGTGACTATGATGTACTCCCTCCGTCCCATAATAAGTGTCCACTTCTATTTTGCACATTATTTAAGAAAGTTGTATTATTTTAGTTTTTTTGGTTCATTAAATGGTCACTTTCCAATTTTGCCCTTAGATGTGATGGGTGTTTGATTTTTTGCTTATTTTGAGGCCACAAATAAATGCTACTTTGTCTTTATTATAAGGGTAGTTTTCCAAAAAAGATGTACAAAAAGTACAAGGGGCATACCCCAGGATATACAGTAAGCTCAAAACATGAGGACATGAAGCTCAACAAGCTACAGCTTGACATACAGGACAACTCCAATTAGCTACAAAACCAACTGGTAGGAAAGAAAACATTCACAACATAGGACTTTAAAACCAATTACATATAAGCCTTTCAAAATGAGCATGATTTTTCCACTTGACCCTAATTTGCGCATTAACTTGAGAAATAAGGTCCTTCAGGAGAATTTCTTTAGTGTAGAAAGAGTTCTTGAACGAACTATTATTTCTCTCTTTCCATAAGCCATAAATTGCCACTCCCAGACAAATCGTTGGGATCTTATGTTGGATTGTCTTTCCTTGCAGTCTTTGAGCCAACCACTCTAAATTGTCAGTCCACCTCCGATTTTGCCAGATCAGACCACATCTATTCATTAAACCCTGCCACACAAAAGACGAGTAAGAACATGCAAAAAACAAGTGATCATGGGTCTCCATGTGCTTATGGCATAACATGCAAGCTAAGGGTCCTGATGTAAAACTATAAATGCGATCATGTGTAGAAAGTCGACAAAGAGCAGCCATCCAGAAAACAAAACTTTGCCTTGGGATAACCTCAGGAGACCACACCATATTATGCCAATAAACCACAGGGTGATGTGTCCTTAGGTGTTCCCAAAGAAGAGAGGTGTTGAACACTCCGGTAGGAGTGGGAATCCATATCACAGTATCACTACATCGGCTAGGTTTATAGAAAGAAGACATAACATTTCTAACTTCATTAAGCTCAATAGAGTTGGAGCTAGGTCAGTTCCACTCCAACCCCCTAATAATGCAACTAACCTTGGCATCAATATTAATTGCAGCATCATAAGAAATTCTATCAGAATATTTGTCCAACAGAGGACCTATTGGGAGCCAATTATCAAACCAAAGAGAAGTATGAGCTCCATTGCCAATTCGATGAATAAGCAAGGGTTTAGCAACTTCTTGGAGTTTTAATAATTTTCTCCAATACCATGAACACTGGCCTGGGATTTTGGCTTGCCAGAAACTCTTTCCCTTCAGCATATACTGGTGGATCCACCTTTTCCAAAGGGACAAATTAGAAGGGTCCAATAAATTCCCTATGTGTTTTAGATTCAAAACAGTATTAATCAAAAAAATATCTTTGAATCCCAGACCCCCTTCCTTTTTTGGCCTGCACACTTTATCCCAAGAAACTTTAGCTCCAGAAGCTTTGTCAGTCTTGCCAGACCAAAGAAATCTAGCCATAGCTTGGGATACTTGCTTCAACACTCCTTTGGGCAGGACAAACATGCCAGACCAATAGTGTTGGATCCCTGTCAAAACAGAGCTAATAAGCTGAGCTCTACCTGCATAAGATAAAAACTTAGACTTCCAAGAATTAACCCTAGCACAAATTTTATTAACCAAGCCATCACAATCTTTTTTTTTGAGTTTTGACGTGATTAAAGGTACTCCAAGATATTTAATGGGAAGCTCACCTTTAACAAAACAAAGAGAATTAAGAATTTCATCAATCTTATCATCCTCAACATTTGAGAAAAATATGCAACTTTTAGCATTGTTGGCTTGTAGGCCAGCTAAGTCAAAAAACTGATTAAGAGTTAATCTAACCATTTTTGCAGAATCCACATCCCCATTAAAGAAAATAAGAAGGTCATCAGCAAAACAGAGATGCGAGATATTTAATTTGTCACATTTCCAATGAAAAGAAAAATTCTCCCTTTGAATATTATGATGTAGAAGTTGACTAAGGGCATCCATGATGATAACGAAGAGGTAGGGAGAAATAGGGTCACCTTGCCTTAACCCTCTAGCACCTTCAAAATAACCCACAGATTCTCCATTAAAATTAATAGAGTACCTAGGGGTAGTAACACAAGCAATGATCCATTTCTTGAGGTTAGGAGGGAAACAAATCACATCTAATAAATCAATAAGGAACTCCCAACTAACACTATCATAGGCCTTCATAATATCAACCTTAGCCGCAGCTCTAGGTTTACCCTTATGTTTATGATAATCTCTAAGAAGGTCTTGGGCAAGGAGAACATTATCACTTATCTTCCTACCTTTAACAAA
Organism: Hydrangea macrophylla; assembly: GCA_033977485.1. Classification (NCBI taxonomy): domain Eukaryota; kingdom Viridiplantae; phylum Streptophyta; class Magnoliopsida; order Cornales; family Hydrangeaceae; genus Hydrangea; species Hydrangea macrophylla. Next base: position 27,288,291 of record CM066996.1, on the reverse strand, counting down.
GGCAGATTGAGAAATAAGGGTAGTTTTGGAAAGTAAGTAAAAGCTATATGCCAATTTAGGAAAGTGGACACTTATTGTAGGACATCCAAAAAAGGAAATGTGGACACTTATTATGGGACGAAGGGAGTATTTATGTTTTAATTTAACTTTTGCTTAGTTTGTTTTGTCTATTTACATGATTGGTGATGGCCTGTTATTGGAATATTTCTTGCATATGATCGATCTAACGTTTGTGAATGTTTAGAATTTTTCTTTGAATCTTAGTAAAATTGAAATAGAACAGGCCATCAACCCGGTAGTCATGCGTTTTCCAAGTGATATCTCAATTTAATGTTATGATGATCGATTGTTCTATCTAAATTAATATGATCAAGCATTTTTTTTTTTTGGTAATTAGGGGTGTCCGGGCCAACTTGCGCGCACCTCGACTAATCCCCCGAGGCCTGGAGGCGCCGGGTGAATACTCCAATGGCCACGCCCCCATGACTCGAACACTAAACCTCTTGGGTAGTACACCCAAGAAGCTTACCACTCGGTCACAAGGGACTTGGTTAATATGATCAAGCATTAGTCTGGATTGTGACTTCTTACTAGTCAAGTTCAATTTTGTGTTACTTAAATTTTGGTTCCACATGGGATACAAAATGTTAAATGTTTAGTTTGTTTATAGATGAACCATTAAACTGTATATTATCATGCGTTGATTGGTAGAAGTTGTATTAGAATACTACACACATGGAATAATAGACTTAACGTATTGAACAATTGAAGCAATTGTATAATGGTGATCTAACGTTGTAAATTAGAATGAGAAGCTAACGTGCATAGTAGTGGGTTTATTGACCGTAGAGGCCAATGCTATTTATAATTAGGCGTATGAATGTGGTTGCTAAGATTTTATGGTGTCAGGTGTGGGATCCCAAGGTGCTGGGATTGGATCAGGACTACGTGTCAGGTTTTACATATGATAGAGTTGGACTGCGTGTCAGGCTTGAGAGATTATATAATATGGGACTTCGTGTCAAGTTAGTTAAGTTGGGGCATAGTGGCCAGAGCATGTATGGGCGTGTTTGCCAGAGTGTATTGGGGTGAGTTGGCCAGAGAATGAATCTAGCGTATTGGCTGGGCGTAGTGGCCGTAAGTTATTGAGTGTGTTAGCTGGGCATAGTGGCTGTAATGTATTGAACATGTTGGCTGGGCATAGTGGCCGTAATGTATTGAGCGTGTTGGCTGGGAGTAGTGGTCGTAATGTATTGAGCGTGTTGGTTGGGCGTAGTGGCTGGGCATGTTGGCCAAGATGTATCAGGGGCGTGTTGGCCAAAGTATATCGGGGCATTTGGCTAGATTATATGGGAATGCGTGTTGCAATTTGATAGACCGTAGGTATGGGACTACGTGTCTGATTAATGTGGACCCAAGAGTCTATGTTATGTATTGGGAGATTGGGACGACATCCGTTGTTAGATATTGAGTTGGTGTATACATTCATGCAAACGATGAGATGATCCTTTTAATGATGTTGTTTATATCTGCTATAATCTATAGATACTCTGTTAATGTTTGCATTCACTCGACTTTCGTAGCTGGCGACTCGCCGTTTATGCCGCAAGATATTCAACGTCCAGCTGGCCAGGGTTATGAGTATACAGGAGATGCATACAAGGATAGGGGCTACGAGGATGCAGCCTATGATGATGGAGGCTACACTGGAGATGACTACTATGCGAGTTGAAGATTTGGAGCTTTCTTTTGATAGTATATGCTTATGTTTTTAGAGACCGTTGTAATAGTTAAGTTTGTAATCGACATATGTTGCCGTAATGTTTTATTTATACTTTCTGCAAACACTTTGGTTTTGTAAGAGTTAGTATTTAGCTCTGATTATATATATCAACCTTAGAACTTTCCAATGCGTGGTTTGAATCATTACTCTGATGGTTTGACTTTGGTTATGGACAATATTATGACTTTCAACTGTCTTGGCCTACAGGTTCAAAAAGGAATTTATTTTCTCAATTTTTGCTACTATGGGGTGTGACAGGATTTTTGGTATCCGAGCCTAGGTTTTGTAGTTGTGTTCACCAATTGTCCAGCATTTCTTGAGTTTGAACCTTAAGATTCCTTGAGATAGGGGATGACTCTCTAAGTTAACATTTTTGTGTTGTTCGTATAAAGTTTACTTGCTATTATTCTGATAGTAGTTATAACTTTTACGTTTAATTTCTGAATTACTTCTATGACTATTGTTAGGATTGACAACTAACCAATAGAAGTCTATATAGGTACCCAACCCTACTGCATCGATGGCAGGAAGACCTCTTACCCGGAACCATCCTGCACAGATCGAGGATACACCCCCAGCATTCCAGGCTTCTAATCCGACTGGACTGTTAGAGGCCTTTGTGCATAGAATGGAACAGATCAACAACCCCAATGGAAATAACGAAAACAACCATGGACCGTCACCGAGGCCAGTTGAGGACCTAATAGTGGAGCGTTTCGATCATTTTCATCCAGAGAAGTTTAACAGAAATACTGAGTCGTGGCAAGCTGAACAGTGGCTCCGAGAGATGGAACCAATCTTCGACACCTTGGGATGTAACGAGATTAAGAAGCGTCGACTGGCGACATTTTAGTTGACTTATGCGGCAGTCGATTTGTGGGAATCGGAGAAAGCTACCGTAGGAGAAGACGTGGCTGGAATGATGCTCTGGAACACATTTAAAGGGCTGTTTCTTGAGAACTACTTTCCTCAAATGGAGAGGAATAAGAAGGAGAGAGAATTCATTGAGCTAAGGCAAGGGAACCTTACTATGATGGAGTATATGTTGCAGTTCGAACGATTATCCCCTTTTTCTCTTTATATGATCGATGCCCTAGAGAAGAAAAATAAGCAGTATCACCAAGGCCTCTCACTACCACTACAACGGATGACTCTGAATTATTAGGGTCAAACCTTCAAGGCCATGGTAGGAATGGCAGTCGGTCATGAGTATATTAATGGTCAGGAGCAAGGACATTTTGGGAATCGACCACCACCCAGGGGTAACCAAGGACCGCGACCTCTGATATAATTCTAAGGGAACAAGCAAAATTAGACTGAAGATAGGAAGCCACAACTAGCGTTTCCCTAGAACCGCTATCCTATAACCCAAGCACCTCTGCCCGAAGGACTCCCTGCTGCTACTGAACATAATACCAATGGATGCTTTAATTGCGAAAACCCAGGTCATTTAGCTAAGGACTGCCTAGCTTCCAAGAACTACAACAGGGAGAGCATTCTCTGTTACAACTGCAACAAGCATGGCCATATCAACAGGGATTGCAGAGCACCCTGTAGGGCATACAATGGACCAACTGCTTAGGGCTAAGTTGGACAGGCTCGTGTGAATGCTATCCTCCCCATGAATGCAGGATTTAATGAGACTAAACAGCAGAACATAGAAGGTACTCTTACGTTATTTAGCACTCAAGTTAAAGTTCTATTTGATACTGGTGCTTTAAATTTGTTTATTGCCATCAGAATTGTTAAACTATTGGGTTTAGTACCCCAAGCGCTTGATGTAGCCCTGAATGCGGTATCACCTTTGGGAGTAACTGTAAGATTAGGAAAAGTGTGCAAAGACTGTGCCTTAACCCTTGAGGATAGGATTCAACCTGCAGATCTAATCATTTTGTCAATGAAGGAGCTTAATAGCATCTTAGGATTCGATTGGCTCACGAAGTATCGTGCTAAGCTGGATTATGCCAACAAGATGATTACCTTTTCAGAACCAAAAAGTCAGCCTTTTGATTTTCAGTGCAACCCCTCTGGTGATGCTTTTCTCACTAGCCATCTAGCAGCTATCGAGAGCTCGACTTTAGAACTCACTGTTGCACAGATTCCTGTAGTCTGAGACTTTGACTATGTATTTTGAAATATTCTTGGATTGTCACCTAAGCGTGAGATTGATTTATGCATCAAATTAGTGCATGGTACTTTACCACAATCAAAGGCTCCTTATCGAATGGCACCAACGGAGATGCAAGAACTAAAGAAACAAGTACAGGAGTTAGAAGATTTCAAGTTTGTTTGACCCAGCACATCGGCTTGGGGAGTGCCAACGGAGATGCGTTCTTCTTGTCACGTCAAAACTCAAGAAAGTAGATTGTGAAGGTTTGGTTAATAAAATTTGTACTAGGGTTAATTCTTGGAAATCTAAATTTTTATCTTATATAGGTAGAGCCCAGCTTATTAGCTCTGTTTTGACAGGAATACAACTATTTTGGTCTGGTATGTTTATGCTCCCCAAGGGTATTCTTAAACAAGTTTCCTAAGCTATGGCCAGGTTTCTTTGGTCTGGCAAAACTGATAAAGTCTCTGGAGCTAAAGTTGCCTGGGACAAAGTGTGTAGACCAAAAAAGGAAGGGGGGGTGGGATTTAAAGATATTTTGTTGGTTAACTCAATTTTGAATCTTAAACACATTGGAAATTTGCTGGACACCTCCTATTTATCTCTCTGGTATAAATGGATCCACCACTATATGTTGAAAGGTAAAAGTTTTTGGCAAGTCAAAATCCCTTCCCAGTGCTCATGGTATTGGAGAAAGTTGTTAAAACTCAGAAATGTTGCTAAACCCTTACTTATTCATCGTATAGGTAATGGAAATAATACTTCTCTTTGGTTTGATAATTGGCTTCCTATGGGTCCCTTGTTGGATTACTTTTCTGATAGAATTATTTATGATGCAACGATTCATACTGATGCCAAGGTTTGTAGGATTATAAGAGGGGAAGAATGGAATTGGCCTGGCTCTATCTCTATTGAACTTAACGAAGTTAGAAATGTGCTACCTAATTTCTATAATCCTAGTAATTGTTTTGATTCAGTGAAGTGGATTCCTACTCCTAATGGTATGTTCAATACTTCTCTCATATGGGACTTCCTTAGGGAACATCACCCTGTCGTCCCTTGGTATAATATGGAATGGTTTTCAGGTGGAATACCGAGACATAGCTGCATACTTTGGTTGGCTGCTCAGAATAGACTCTGTACACATGATAGAATTTTTAGCTTCACTAATAGACCTCTTGCTTGCATGCTCTGCCATAAACATATGGAAACTCATGATCATTTGTTTTTTAACTGTCCTTTCTCTTCTTTTGTCTGGCAGGATATGATGCACCAATGCGGTTTACATTGGCAAGGTCAGAGTTAGAATGACAGCTTAGAGAAGATGGCTCAAAGGTTGATAGGAAAGACATATCAACATGTGATTCCCAAGATGTGCCTTGGAGTGACAGTCTATGGCTTATGGAAAGAAAAGAATTATAGAACTTTCAAGAACACCTCCAACACCAAAGAAATTTTACTTAAGAACTTAATCTCTCAAGTGAATGACCAAATCAGGGTCAAGTGGAAACACTATACAAATTTTGATAGGTTAATATGTAACTGGAATTAGGAGCCGCTCTGGTGATTTTTTGTTTCCCTCTGCTGGTTTGCTTGTCTTTTTATTAGGGTTCAGGGAGGTTGTCCCTAAGTTGGTTGCTTTGCTTCATGTCCTCCTGCTTTGAGCTTATTGCTTATCCTGGGGTATGCCCCTTGTACATTTTGTACATCTCTTTTTGGAATATATTTACCATTTTCCAAAAAAAAAAAAAAAAAAGGACAGAACTCAGTGACTTTGCATCGACTATAGGGAGCTCAACAAGGTTATGATTAAGAATAAGTACCCACTCCCTAGGATCGATGATATATTTGATCAGTTGCAAGGACCGACAACTTTATCGATGATCGATTTACGATCTGGGTATCACAAACTGTGGGTTCGACCAGAGAATATTTCAGAGACTGCTTTCAGGATGAGGTACGGGCATTATGAATTCTTGGTTATGTCTTTTGGATTAACCAATGCTCCAACGGTATTCATGGACCTAATGAACAAAGTCTTTAGACCATACTTAGAAAAGTTCATTATCGTGTTCATAGATGATATTCTAATCTACTCAAAGATCGAGAAGGAACACGAGGAATATGTAAGGATCGCACTACAGACCCTCTGAGGTAACCAACTGTATGCGAAGTTCAGTAAGTATGAGTTTTGGCTAAAGGAGTCAAGTTTCTAGTATATGTTGTCTCGTAGGATGGAATAGCCATACACTCGACAAAGAAAGACGCAATTTTTTATGAGAATATACCAACCACTACAACAGAAGTCAGCAGTTTTCTTGGGTTGGCTGGATACTATCGGAGATTTGTGGAAGGATTCTCTAAGATTGTAACTCCTCTTACTAGACTAACAAAGAAGGATTTGATGTTTAAATGGGGAACAAGCATGAACGCGCATTTCAAGAATTAAAGGAGAGACTGACTACTGTGCCAGTGCTAGCGATACCCAAGAGTGGTGAACAGTTCACCATTCATAGCGACGCATAACACAAAGGAATTGGATGTGTTTTGATGCAAGACAAGAAGGTAATCGCATATGGATCGCGACAATTGAAGCATCACTAGTTGAATTATTTGACGCATGACCTAGAACTAGCCGCGATTGTCTTTGCTCTCAAGATTTGGAGACATTTCCTCTATAGCGAAAAGTTTGATCTATTCTCGATCACAAGAGTTTGAGGTACTTGTTCTCTCAAAGAGAGTTGAACATGAGACAACGATGTTGGATGGAATTGTTAAAGGATTACGATTTCACATTGCAGTATCACCTTGGGAAAGCGAATGTAGTGGCCAGTACGTTAAGCCGAAAACCCAGGAGGATAGTAGTAGCTTCTCTTATGATCAAAGAGTGGCAGGCGTTGAAAACTTTAGCTGAATCTAACATTCAGACCTTAGATCCAAGTAAAGGACAACACTTTGGATGTCTCATGGTGCAACCTACCCTCATCAGTCGTATTTTGGTGGCTTAGAGGAAGAATGAAGGACTTCAGGAATGGTTCACGAGCAACGTAGTAAAAGAACCAGAGAATTAGAGTATTGGTTCGGACGGAGCACTTAGATGCAGAGGTAGACTTTATGTGCCCAATGAAGGTGATCTTAGAAAGGATATATTGGACGAAGCTCATAAGTTGTGAATGACTATTCACCCAAGAGGTACAAAGATGTACAAAGATTTGAATAGGAACTTCTGGTGGGAAGGTATGAAACGAGGAGTTACGGAACACGTGTCTCAATGTCTTACATGTAAGCAAGTGAAAGCGGAACATCAGAAGCCTCTAGGACTTTTACAACCATTATCAATTCTCGAATGGAAAGTGGGAACATATAACTATGGATTTTGTGGTAGGATTGCCAAGATCTCAGCAAAACCACGATGCTATTTGGGTAATTGTGGATCGACTTACCAAATCGGCGCATTTCATAGCTTATAATATGTCGTATCCAGTCGAACGTTTGAGTTGGATGTATATACAGCAAATCGTGCGACTCTATCGTATCCGACCATGATTTGAGATTCACTATAGAGTTTTGGAATAGTCTACAATCAGCTTTGGGGACTTCATTAAGCTTAAGCACTACCTTTCATCCACAGACTGATGGACAGACTGAACGAGTCAACCAAGTGATGGAGGACATTCTTCGAGCGTGTGTTATTGATTTTGAAAGCTCATGGGAGACTCATCTACTGCTGATAGAATTTGCGTACAACAACGGTCCCATCAAGCATAGTAATGGTGCCCTTTGAGGCAATGTATGGATGACTGTGCTGATAACCATTGTGCTAGGCAGAGGTTTGAGACAACCAACTACTTGGACCAGAGTTAGTTTGGGAAACTAATGAGAAGATCCAGATCGTGAAAGAAAGGATGTGTACGGCACATAGTAGACACAAGAGTTATGTGGATAAACGTTGCAGTAGTTTTGAATTTAGTGTTGGAGATCATGTGCTACTCAAGGTATCTCCAGTGCGGCATTGTCGAATTCGGACAGAAACGAGGAAGTTGTCACCGCTCTGCATTGGGGCGTTTAAAATTTTAGAGCCTATGGGAAAAGTAGCCTATCAACTTGCACTGCCGCCTAAGATGTCAGTAGTATATAATGTATTTCATATCAGCACGCTTAGGAAGGTTGTACATGATCCGTCACATAAGATTGACTTCACAGACATTGAGGTGAACAACAATGTGACTTATACTGAAGGACCAGTCCGAATTTAAGGAAATTCCTCTGGTAAAAGTTTTGTGGAGACACCATGACAAACGCGAAGCTTCTTGGGAGTTGGAATCAGAAATGCACGAGAAGTTTCCAACTTTGTTTAGTGACTAGTTAGCTCAGACTTCGGGGATGAAATCTTTTATAGGAAGTGGATATTGTAATACCTGTAATTTCTATTTTATTTTATTAATATAAGTTCCAGTTCTAGACAATAATTCTAAGATTTCCACTTTAATTAATATTATTTCGAAACCCGTAATTATACCTGTGATTCCCCAACCATGCTTATACCCTAAGCCAACCCCCAAACAACCTCTATCGAGTGCTTGAGTACTTGTGAGGGGTCTTATGATGTGTCTTGTAAGGTGTCTTGTGTGCTTCAGTGCCTGTGAGGTGTCTTATACGGTGTCTTGTAAGGTATCTTGTGTGCATGAGTGCTTGTGAGGTGTCTTATGAGGTGTCTTGTGAGGTGTCTTATGTGCTTGAGTGCTTGTGAGGTGTTGTGTATAATATATATACATATTGGTGGCCTTCCCCCTTTCCCCACAAAAACCCCCTCCCATTAGTCATTGAAAAGAAAGGAAAAAAAATAGTGAGTTAGCTGAGAGAGTGAAGGAGAAAGAAAAACTATTTACCATTTTCCGGAAAAAAAAAAAAAAAAAAAAAAAAGAAGGAGAAAGAAAAGAAAAGAAGGGAAAGGAAAGGAATAAATCCCAAATCACAACGCGACCCCGAACCTACGGTAAGTTCCTAACTCACTTGGTATACTTAGGTTAATCCATATTATCCTTTGTTTATTATCGATTAAACTTTAGGCTTTAATATGTTATACTCCGAACATATTATTTCACTACTATTATTAATATTATTATTATTATCATTAATATTATTGTTATCACTTTTTGGACATGTTCCAATTCTCTATGGGATGTCTACCACTTAAATACTTGGGTGTCCCTCTTATTACCGCCAGACTTAAAAGAACTGATTGTCAAGAGCACATTAAAAAAATCACCACACGAATACAGTCATGGAACTCTAAATTTTTATCCTATGCGGGTAGGACTCAATTGATAAACTCAGTCATTATGGGCATTCACAACTATTGGGCTAGCATGTTCATTCTCCCTAAAGGAATTCTTAAAGAAGTGGAAAAAATTTTGAGAAGATTTTTATGGTCTAGTGGTATAGAGAATTCTTATGGCTCTAAAGTGTCTTGGGACATAGTCTGTCTTCCTAAGAAGGAGGGTGGTTTGGGCATTAAGCCTTTAGTGCAAATGAATGCTATTCTTAATCTCAAACATATTTGGAACCTTCTGTCTAATTCGAATACTTCTAATTGGAAGAGATGGATTCAAACTTACATGTTAAAGGACCAAAGTTTCTGGTATGTCAAAACTCCCTCTAAGTGTTCTTGGTATTGGAGGAAACTCCTAAAACTTAGACCCCATGCTATATCTTTGGTTCAATACAAGATTGGCAATGGATCTAGTACTTTTCTCTGGCATGACCCTAGGCTACCTTGTGGTTCCCTTTATGCTAAATATGGACAAAGGGTCATTTATGATGCTGCTATATCTACTAACTCTAAAGTCCAAGCTGTTATTAAGGGGAATGAGTGGAATTGGCCCATAACCTCATCCTGGGAATTGATACAAATAAAAAATGCTACTTTACTTTTCCCAAAATCTTCAAATTTTAATGATGTGGTTATTTGGAAACCTTCTTTAAATGGGTCCTATGACTTTTCTCATACTTGGGAATTTTTACGAGAGGCTTGCCCCAGAGTTCCCTGGGCTCACCTGGTTTGGTTTCCTGGTAGCACTCCTAGACACAATTTCATTGTTTGGGCTGCCCTCCATTAGAAACTTTCTACCCAGGATAGGATATGGACTTTCACTCAAGGCCCCCTAGCTTGTGTTTTATGCAATAGGAATATAGATTCCCATGACCACCTTTTCTTTACTTGTTACTTTTCTTCTCTTATATGGCAGGTGATCATGAGCAAATTCAATTTGATTGGATGCCCCCTTGATTGGAGTTCCATCATCACTTGGGTAGCTAACAAGTGGAAAACTAAAAAACCCCTTCATATCATACCGCGTATGTGTCTTGGTACTATGGTGTACCATATGGAGAGAAAGGAATGCTCGCATATTTCAGCAAAAGTGTAAACCACGAGACAAGATCATCAAGGAAATTACTTGTAGCATTCGGGACCAAGTTCAGATAAGATGGTTTAAGGACCCTAAAGTCCATGACTACTTGTCCATGTGGGATTGATTTACTTCTGTTTCCCTTTTCGTTTAGTATCATTTGGTTGAGAACCATTGTTTTGGGGACATTTGATGTTTGACCATTTTCGCTTTTGACTCCTTTTTGGAGTACTTGTGCTGCTTTGTCTCTTGGGATTGATCTTTTTCTAGGGCTGCCATGTTGATACTCTGTCATCCCCTTGTTCTTGTTGGTTGGTGCTTTGCCTCCATTTTCTCTGTGATTATTGTAAATCCTGGGGTATACCCCTTGTATTTTTGTACTCTCTTTTTGGATTAATTAACCAGTTTTCCAAAAAAAAAATATGTTGCACCCTGAACATATTATCTCTGTTATTATTTGTAATACCATGTACTCCCATTGTAATTTTATAATACTTTTAATATTAATAAGATTTAGTATACCTATAGTTACCTTTCCTAAAATTACAGTTTCAACTGATCGAACTTCTTTTGAGCGATCAAACTTTCATTTTTTTTTTCGGAAAATGGTAAATAAATTCCAAAAAGGAAGCACAAAAGTACAAGGGGCATACCCCAGGATAACACAATGAGCTCAAAACATAGACGAGTTGCAAAAAGCAAACAACAAAACCAAACCAAATCAAGCCCAACAAGACACAAGGGCAACCTGAAAAACAATCACATCTGAAATCCAAAACAAGACCAACAACCCACAAAGAAGGGGCCAAGAATCAAATAATGGACCCAAACAAACCAAAATCAAGCGCACCACTTGCTAAGATAGCTTTCAATATTCACTTGATTTTTCCATTTCACCCTGATTTGAGCATTAATTTGGAATATTAACTGCTTCAGAAGAGTGCTTGGAGGGTTGAAGATCTTCTTAAACGTTCTGTTGTTTCTCTCTTTCCATAACCCATAAACAGCCACCCCAAGGCAGATTTTGGGAATCATTTGTCGAAACGCTTTCCCTCTAAAGCTTTGATCCATCCATTCCAAGGTAGCATTCCAGCTTTGGCTACGCCAATGGATGTCACATCTTTTCATTAATTCCTGCCACACTAAAAAAGAATAAGGACAATCAAAGAACAAGTGGTCATGAGATTCCATATTGGATTGGCAAAACAGGCAACCTAAAGGTCCAGGAGTGAAACTATAGATTCTATCATGTGTGGATAAACGATGCTGTGCAGCAAACCAAAGAATAAAAATTTGTCTGGGAATACAACCGGATAACCAAACAGAGTTATACCAAGGAACCTCAATTTCATGTCCCCTCCAGTGATCCCAAATAAGGAAAGTATTGAACTCACCTTTAGGAGAAAGAATCCACTTAACAGTATCAATGCTATTATTAGGGGAATAGAAATTAGATAAAATATTTCTAACTTCATTAAGCTCTAAAGAGTTTGAACCAGGCCAGTTCCAATCTGTTTCTCGGATAATTCTACTAACCTTAGCATTAATATTAATAGTAGCATCATACACAATTCTATCAGTAAAATGATCCAGTAGAGGGCCCAAAGGGAGCCAGTTATCAAACCAAAGAAATGTGTTATTACCATTACCAATCCGATGGATTAGTAAGGGTTTTGCAATCTCTCTAAGCTTTAATAACTTCCTCCAATACCAAGAGCATTGAGAAGGGAACTTGGCCTGCCAAATACTCTTATTTTTCAGCATATACTGGTGGGTCCATTTTTTCCATAAAGAATTGTTAGAAGGATCCAAAATATAACCAATATGTTTCAAATTACAATTTTATTAACCAGCACTAAGTCTTTAAACCCCAGACCCCCTTCCCTCTTAGGTCTGCAAACTTTGGACCAAGCAACTTTTGCACCTGTAAATTTATCTGTCTTACCGGACCAAAGGAATCTAGCCATAGTTTGGGACACTTGCTTGAGAACACCTTTAGGAAGAATGAACAAACCAGACCAGTAGAGTTGGATTCCTGTCAAGACAGAGCTAACCAGTTGGGCTCTACCTGTATAAGATAAAAATTTAGATTTCCAGGAATTAACTCTAGCACACATTTTATTGATCAACCCTTCACAATCTTGTTTTTTCAATTTAGAAGTAATGAGGGGAACACCTAGATATTTAACAGGGAGGGTGCTTTTAACAAATTGAAGAACATAAATGATCTCATTACACAAATCATCCTCAATATTGGAAAAGAATAAGCAGCTCTTAGAATTATTAGCTTGCAGGCCAGTTAAAAGAAAGAATTGATTAAGTGAAAGCCTAACCGTTTTGGCAGAAACCACATCCCCATTAAACAAAATGAGAAGATCGTCAGCAAAGCAAAGATGTGAGATCTTTAAAGTATCACATTTCCAATGAAAGGAAAAGGGCTCCCTTAGTATTATGATTTAAGAGTTGGCTAAGGGTATCCATAACAATAACAAATAAATAAGGAGAGATAGGATCACCTTGCCTTAACCCTTTAGCACCTTCAAAATAGCCAATAGATTCACCATTAAAATTAATAGAGTATCTAGGGGTAGTGATGCAGGCAGTTATCCATTTCTTAATATTCGGAGGGAAACTAAGAACATCAAGCAAGTCAATAATGAACTCCCAACTAACACTATCATAGGCCTTCATAAGATCGACCTTAACAGCAACTCTAGGTTTGCCCGTTTCTTTATGGTAGTCTCTAAGCAGATCTTGGGCAAGGAGGATATTATCACTAATTTTCCTACCTCTTACAAACGCTGATTGAGCCTGGTCAATCAGATTAGGGAGAACAAGTTGAAGTCTGCTAGCAATTATCTTAGATATGCATTTATAAACAGTATTATAGCAGGAGATGGGACGAAAGTCACCCATCTTAGAAGGGTTGGGAACCTTAGGGATCAAAGCAATAAGGGTAGTGTAAGATTCTCTAAGCAATTCTCCATTAAGAAAAAATTCTTTGACAGCCTCTATTACTGAGGGGCCAATGGTAGCCCAAGAATCCTTAAAAAAAAAAAGCATTGTACCCATCCGGCCCCGGGGCTTTATTACTATGTAAGCTAAAGAAAGCCTTCTTAATATCATTATCCGAGGGGATCCTATCCAAACTAGCCTTTGACTCTTCAGGGATTCTCTTTTGAATAAAGGAGCTCAAAAATTCTTTCCCAGGATAGCTATGATTAGAAGGGGTACCAAGTAAATTGTGAAAATATCTAAGAGCTTCCCCTTTGGCCTCATCACTATTGGCAGTTAAAGTACCATCCGGTTTCTCAAGAACAATAATTCTTTTAAAGTTTCTTCTTTCTTTTATGAACATGTGAAAATATCTAGAATTTTTATCTCCCACTTCAAGCCATTGTAATCTAGATTTTTGCTTGAGGGTTTCTTCTTCTATCCAAATGGCTTCATGGTATCTATCCATAACTGGGTTAAATTGTTCAATAAGAACATGGTTATCAGGATCATGGAGTAAGGATGATTGCCAAGTTTTAAGGGCCTCCCTAGCCATATCAGCATTGACCTTTTCTAGACCTATATACTTTTTTCCCAGTTTTTTCAAATCCTGTTTAAGGCTTCTAAGTTTTTGGCAGATTTGAAACTGAGCACTACCTTTCCACACTATGGTTCCAAGCATTAGTAACAATATCAGAATAGTGATTCAATTTAGTCCAGTAATTGTAAAATTTAAACGCCCTTCCCTTCCTTCTATGCATTTGGTCAATGTGGACTAAAATAGGGGAGTGATCAGATATACCTGGGGCCTGAAAGTGAGCAAAAGAGTCGGTGAAATGATCAATCCAATTTTGGTTCACTAAAGCTCTATCCAGTTTTCTTTGAGTGAAGTCTGGCCTTCCATATCTTCTGTTACACCATGTGAAAAGATCTCCAACATATCTAAGATCGACTAGATTACAGTCATTAGTAACTTTAATAAATTCATACATATCAGTATCCCAGCCATGGTTATCATCTGAGATTTCATCAGGACTCAGAGTAACATTAAAATCTCCAAGTGTGATATAATTAATGTTAAGAGTTCTAGCATGAATGGATCTAAGCTCTGACCAAAGATCAGCTCTAGCTTGGCCAGTATTGTAGCCATAAACAAAAGAAGCTTCCAAATAAATAGAATTATCATCCCTCTCAATGCTCACATGGATGAGTTGGTAAGAAGAACTAAGGACTTGGAGGCTAATCTTATCTGCATTCCAACCAATCCATATTCTACCAGTAGAATTTGGGCTACTATTAGAAACAAAATTCCAAATTTTGAAAACTTTTTTCCTTATGATATCCTCATTACACTGTTTAACCTTAGTTTCAACAATACTTAAAACATCAATATTATTATCATGAATAAACTTAGCAACTTCATTTTGCTTTGAAGCCCAATTTAGGCCTCTAATATTCCAACAACTAATAATCATTAAAGACGACTTGAAGATTGGTTCTTTCTCCCTAAAGAACAATTATGTTTGTTCTTCTTATTCTGATTATTATGCTTATTGTACTGATTATTATGTTGCTTACCTTCCAATGGAGATCTAGAGGGTGAAGAAATAACCTGGCCATTAGAGGAGGGAGCTGCTGGACATCCAGAAATAACTGTGGTGGAGTCAGAGAACTGGCCCTCAGGTCCATCCCCTTCATCCTCATTAACATGTTGATCAGCTTCTCCATTAACAACCAACATTTGAGATTCAGAAACTCCTCCATCCTCTAACATGTCTTTGGGGGTTGCTATCTCCTCTGAATTATTACACTTGTTATCTCCTGGATTATTCTCTTCAGCACAATGGTTCTCTTCCAGTATGGAGAATTGGTTGGTTGTTGTTATAACTTTATCTTTTGCTAAACTAATCTCACCTTTAGAAACTTTGGAACAAATTGGGGCAGATGGAATCGATTCAGAGGTGGATGGCATCAAATCCACTTTCACATTTTCTAGCTTAGTACCCAGATCATTCTCCATGCTACTTTCCCTTACAAGTTCTGCATAAACCTCTTTTCCTTTTCCTTTAACCATCCAGGGGCCTTGTTCATTAGTGACACTAGGATTAGGAACCAAAGGTTTATAATTTTGTACCTTCTGAGACTTGGGAACCTTAGAGCAATCGTGCCCAAGTCGTTTACATTTTTCACACCTAGTCGGAGTCCACTAGTACTCCACCCCAATTGTTATACTTTCGGAATCAGATCCCTCGACTTTAATATCAAAATTACGAAGCAATTCAAACTTAGCATTAACCTCAATACATATTCTAGCATACGAAATCCTCCTACAAGTTGCTGTCATTTTATCAACATGCAGAGGTTTACCTATAACACTTGCAATATGACTAAGCCCTTCTTGGGTCCAAAATTCCATAGGGACATTAAAGAAATGCACCCATATAGGCACAGTAGTTGGAGCCTCTTTGTCCAATATCAGCCCTGGGTGCCATTTTTTGAGTAATATGGGCTGCCCTGCAATGTGCCAAGGCCCCCCTTCCAGAATATTATCACAGTCTTCTTCTGTGTTAAACTTGAAGAAAAAATAACCTGAATATGTGGCCAGCATGTCAAACATTCCCTTATTAGTCTAGAGTTTAGCAGTTGCATTCTTCACCAAAGTGTATGGAAGCTTTTTGCCAATGAAGGATCCCACAAGGGTGTTATCCCATTTAACACTTCCAACAGATTGTAACTCACTTGGTAACATAAAGACCTTCCCATCTTCTCCCACTTTAGGTTTAATATAATCAAGTTTGAAATTTGGGGAGGGGTTTCCTTTAACTAGAGATGCCCAACTAGCTTTGGTTGGAGATTCTAATTCCCCTAACCGAGACTTTGTTGCCGGTTGGGTAGGGATTGCATAGGATAAAGGAGGGTTAGCAAACTCTGCTGCCTTACCTTGGTCTTTAGAATAGTTCCCAATCTCTTGACTAGGGAGCCTAGGAAGAGGAGACAAAACACATAAAGTCCCGGGAATAGATTGTGATTTCATAGTAGAATTAATTCCCAATCCATGCACGTGGCCTCCAATGGTGGACCCTGCTCCCAAAAACCCGGATCTTGACCCAACAACTACTGTAGCTGCGCTATCCACATTTGTTGATGGCGTGTAGGGAAAGCATCCTGCGCAGCCACCTCAGAAGTGAGAGAACCTGCTTTATTGTTCTCAGCACATGGGTAAAGTCGGGACCCACTTTGCACTTTTGTGTTGGCTTGGCCAGTGCTAGCCACGTGGGGAACAATTTTATTAGCATGAGGCAGCTTGCGTGTAGGACTAGGAAAGGTGCCAAAAAATGTGGGAAAGTCTGGGACACCCATGTGACTACCCTTGCCTGATTGAATTTTTAAATCTTTAATCATACTTCCAAAGTGACCGTTAGACACACGAGTTGAAGGGGCGTGAGAATCACATGCTACCAACACATTGGTAACATGAAAATCTTTACTTTTTGGATCAAAACAGCTACTGATATTTCCTTTATCCAGACCTTCACGCAAAGCTGAAGAGTTCTTGATTGGACGCTTATAATGGATTTCAGAATCAGATTTGTTGCCTATGCTCAGATCTCGCCACACATTGGATCCAATGTTAGGGATTTCTCCTTCTTTGTAGTCTGAATAGGCCCTTTCCTTACAAGGTTCAGAATCTGAGAGAGACATCACTTGTTTAGCTTTCCATACATGGGATCCATGATGAGGCTTCCCTTTGCGCCCTTTGCTACCAACATTAGACTTCCCTCTAACTAAAGGATTTTTAACTTGAGATAGGTTGATATTCTTCAGCTACTTAATCTCATTTTGAAGCTGCCTGATCAGACCATTGGCCATATTAAGATCATTTGACATTGGAGCCTGTGTTTTCCGCTTGAGTAACTCATTGGAGTCCTGAAGATTTGGAAAATGAGATGTTTTCTCAAGCTCCCTTTCATCCATTTCATCCTGACTAGAGGGGATCTCTTCCCATTCCTCCGGTAGTTCAAGATCGTCCTCAGAAACTGCATAGCCATTGCTCTTAGATATATCAGTAATACCTTCATAGTCAATACCAAACACAATGGACTTGGACGGATTAGAGATTATAAAACCCTTCCCAGTAGGCTCTGTTTCAGAATCCCCCTTTTCATTCTTAAAAGACTCTATATTAGACTCCCTCTTGGCATTCATTAGTTTTTCAGTAGGTTGAGTCTCTGAAAGAGCCAAAACATCAATACCAGATGAAGCTTTCTTAGATGGAATAGAACCAGTATATCTTATCATTGAATCAAATATACCAACCTCATTTCTTTTCTTCTTATTAGATCCCATAAGTAGACAAAGAGAGATGGTAGAATGAAGGAAATGGGAGGGAGAGAGAGAGAGATAGAGGGAGAGAAAGGGATGAGGGTAGAGATAACAGGCTTAGCCAAATTCTAGAGAGAGGTTGGAGCTTCTCACTCTAGCCATAATCATCATAAGCAATTCTGATCAAACTTTTGTTTACTCAATCGATCAAACCCACTTTGAGCGATCGAACCTCTGCCGAGCTGAATTGTGATGTGAAACCCTTTCTTGAGCGAATGAACCAATCTCAACCGATTGAACCCTGACCGACCTGTTCTCAACCGATTGAACCCACTTCGATCGATCGAGCTTAATATTTCCAGTTTACGTGTTCTGCCACTTACACTCTCCCTCTCCTCTATATATATGTAGCATGTACACACACTCCCAAAGTTCTGAACTTTGAGAGAGATATTAGAGATAGAGAGATATATAGATTATATATATACACACACCCGATATTTTTTTTTTTTCCGAAAAACTGGTTAATTAATCCAAAAAGAGAGTACAAAATTACAAGGGGCATACCCCAGGATTTACAATAAGCACAGAGAAAATGGAGGCAAGGTACCAACCAACAAGAACAAGGGGATGACAGAGTATTTCTATGGTTGCCCTAAAAACAGGTCAATCCCAAGAGACAAAGCAGCACAAGTACTCCAAAAGGAGTCAAAAGCAAAAATGGTCAAACATCAACGTCCCCAAAACAATGGTTCTCAACCAAATGATACTAGACGAAAAGGGTACCAGAAGTAATCACTCCCACATGGACAAGTAGTCATGGACTTTAGGGTCCTTAAACCACCTTATCTGAACTTGGTCCCGAATGCTACAAGTAATTTCCTTGATGATCTTGTCTCGAGGTTTACACTTATGCTGAAATATGCGAGCATTACTTTCTCTCCATATGGTGTAGACCATAGTACCAAGACACATACGCGGTATGATATGAAGGGGTTTTTTAGTTTTCCACTTGTTAGCTACCCAATTGATGATGGAACTCCAATCAAGGGGGCACCCAGTCAAATTGAATTTGCTCATGATCACCTGCCATATAAGAGAAGAAAAGTCACAAGTAAAGAAAAGGTGGTCATGGGAGTCTATATTCCGATTGCATAAAACACAAGCCAGGGGGCCTTGAGTGAAAGTCCATATCCTATCCTGGGTAGAAAGTTTCTGATGGAGGGCAGCCCAAACAATGAAATTGTGTCTAGGAGTGCTACCAGGAAACCACACCAGGTGAGCCCAGGGAACTCTGGGGCAATCCTCTCGTAAAAATTTCCAAGTATGAGAAAAGTCATAGGACCCATTTAAAGAAGGTTTCCAAATAACCACATCATTAAAATTTGAAGGTTTTGGAGAAAGTAAAGTAGCATTTTTTATTTGTATCAATTCCCAGGATGAGGTTATGGGCCAATTCCACTCATTCCCCTTAATAACAGCTTGGACTTTAGAGTTAGTAGGTGTAGCAGAATCATAAATGACCCTTTGTCCATATTTAGCATAAAGGGAACCACAAGGTAACCAAGGGTCATGCCAGAGAAAAGTACTAGATCCATTGCCAATCTTGTATTGAACCAAAGATATAGCATTGGGTCTAAGTTTTAGGAGTTTCCTACAATACCAAGAACACTTAGAGGGAATTTTGACATACTAGAAACTTTGGTCCTTTAACATGTAAGTTTGAATCCATCTCTTCGAATTAGAAGTATTTGAATTAGACAAAAGGTTCCAAATATGTTTGAGATTAAGAATAACATTCATTTGCACTAAAGGCTTGATGCCCAAACCACCCTCCTTCGTAGGAAGACAGACTATGTCCCAAGACACTTTAGAGCCATGAGAATTTTCTATACCACCAGACCATAAAAATCTTCTCAAAATTTTTTCCACTTCTTTAAGAATTCCTTTAGGGAGAATGAACATGCTAGCCCAATAGTTGTGAATGCCCATAATGACTGAATTTATCAATTGAGTCCTACCCGCATAGGATAAAAATTTAGAGTTCCATGACTGTATTCATGTGGTGATTTTCTTACTGTGCTCTTGACAATCAGTTCTTTTAAGTCTGGTGGTAATAAGAGGGACACCCAAGTATTTAAGTGGTAGACATCCCATAGAAAATTGGAACATGTCTCTAATAGCCTCAGCCACATGTGGCTCAATTCCAGCAACAAATAGACAACTTTTAGAAGTATTACCTTTCAGTCCTGTGAATGCAGAAAATTGTTCTATCGTTGTCTTAATAAGCTTGGCCGAGTTGATATCACCATTAAACAAAAGCATCAGGTCATCCGCAAAACATAAGTGAGAAATATTAAGTTTGTCACATCTCCAATGGTACTTAAAACTCTTATCCTTAGGAATATTATAAGAAAGTAATTGACTAAGAGTTTCCATATAAACACATAACCACATACTCCCTCACACTCTCTCAATTTTGGGAGAAGAGGAGAAGAAGGAGAGAAAAGAGAAGAAGAAGAAGACAGAGGAGTAGAGGAGGAAAAAGAGGAGAGAGAGATACCTCGAGACCACCCACGACCACCCCGAGCTCGCCGGCGTCCCCGTCTTTACCGGTGAGTGCCCATACTCACTCTATAGTATAGATGCATATTTATATATATGTTTTGGCAAGATAGAACGGACCCTAGATGTGCGTACAAGGTTCAGTTCAGTTTGGGAAGAAAACCAACGTTCAATCGATTGAAATAATTTTGAGTGATTGAACACAGACAGACTTCAATCGATCAAACATTGTTCAATCGATCGAACTTCAATATCCTCAATCGATTGAACTTAGTTCAATCGATCAAACTTTACTTTTGTCAATTGATTTAAAGGACTTCAATTGATCATACTTAACAGAATGTTAAATGTTTAGTTTGTTTATATCTGATGAACCACTAAACTGTATATTATCATGCATTGATTGGTACAAATTGTATTAGAATAATACATACGTGGAATAATAGACTTAATGTATTAAACAATGGAATGAATTGTATAATGGTGATTTAATGTTGTAAATTAGAATGAGAAGTCGACGTGCATAGTAGTGGTTCTATCGACCGCAGAGGTCAATACTATTTATAATTGGGCATATGAATGCGGTCGCTAAGATTATATGATCTCAGGTGTGGGATCCTAAGTTACTGGGATAGGATCAGGACTACGTGTCAGGTTTTACTTAAGATAGTGTTGGACTGCGCATCGGGCTTGAGAGATCATATGATATGGGACTTTGTGTCAAGTTGGTTAAGTTGGGGCACAGTGGCCAGAACATGTTGGGGCGTGTTGGCCAGAGTGTGTTGGGGCGAGTTGGCCAGAGTGAGCGTATTGGCTGGGCGTAGTGGCCTTAAGGTAATGAGCGTGTTGGTAGGGGCATAGTGGCCGTAATATATTGAGCGTGTTGGTCGGGCATAGTGGCCGTAAGGTATTGAGCATGTTGGCTAGGCGTAGTGACTATAATGTATTGAGCATGTTAGCTGGACATGTTGGCCAGGATGTATCAGGGGAGTGTTGGCCAAAGTATATCGGGGCATGTTGGCCAAAGTATATTGGGGCATTTGGCTAGATTATATGGGAATGTGTGTCGAGATTCGACATACCGTAGGTATGGGACTACGTGTCTGATTAATGTGGACCCAAGAGTCTATGTTATGTATTGGGAGATTGGGACAACGCCCGTTGTTACATATTGAATTGATGCATACGTGCATGCGAACGATGAGATGACCCTTTTAATGATGTTGTTTATATATGCTACAATCTATAGATACTCTGTTAGTATTTGCATTTACTCGGCTTTCGTAGCTGATGGCGTTTATGTCATTGAATAATCGACATCCAGCTGGTCAGGGTTATGAGTATGCAGGAGATGCATACATGGATAGGGGCCACGAGGATGGAGCCTACGATGACAGAGGCTACATTGGAGATGACTACTTCGCGAGCTGAAGACTTAGAGCTTGGTGTTGATAGTTTATGCTTATGTTTTTAGAGACCGTTGTAAAAGTAAAGTTTGTAATCGGCATATGCTACCGTAATGCTTTATTTATACTTTATGCAAACACTTTGGTTTTGTAATAGGTAGTATTTAACTCTGATTATATATGTCAATCTTAGAACTTTCCAATGCGTGGTTTGAATCATTACTTTGATAGTTTGACTTTGGCTATGGACAATATGGTGACTTTCAACTGTCATGGCCTACGGGTCTGAAAAAGAATTTTTTTTTCTCTATTTTTGCTACTACGGGGCGTGACAAGCTAGGTCCATCCACAAAAGAGCTACCCTGCAAGAAATGATGAGAAACGAGAAGAAGCAAGCATTGGTCAGAAATTATTAAATACTTGTGGGTAATTCAAAAGTGGGAAATTGGGCATCAGACAAGTGGCCCTGAAAGCATCATAGTTCTCCTCAAACATATTAAATGAGGCACAAGGAGAATGCAAATAGGCGGATCCTATCGCACTCGGAGATGATCCTCCAAATCAGTTTGAGATCTACTCTCTTCCCTAGATACCACTTAAGAATAGAGGGTCCCTCAAGAAGAATCCTCTCTCTAGTCATCTGCTTAGGCAATCCAATCTCATGCACATTGCCATTTGGTACCCAAGGATACCAGTTAACTTGGCCAAATCTAAGGTGGGTAAGTAAATCCCAACAAGAAATAACATTGTGAGTACCATTTTTGACGCCTATAGCTTGGTGGCACCACTTCACGGCTTATGGAAAAATATGCATCTCATCCTCTGGATTCATGGAGCTGTTATAGAAAAATGGGCCCACACACCTGTAAACAAATACATAGTAGTTGTTAGAATTCAAATATTTTGTTAATGATGCTTGTATTCAAGACCTTAGATATACATGTTTTTTCTTTACTTGGTCCAACTCTACTGTGAGGAAAAAACTTGACAGGGCCATGGTGAATCCTGAATGGCTGGAGAAGTTTCCTTCTTCTTTTTCACAGTTTTTATCCCCCGGCATATCTGACCACTCCCCTATTTTGATCAAAATTCTCAATGGGTCCCGAAGGAAAGGTACGCACCCTCTAGGCCCTCTTTTAGATAAGTTTGGGCCTAGGATAGCCTATGATGCAGCTATTCCCCTTGTTCATCAGAATACCTAAGGCTTGTAAGGTCTGCATAGGACAACATTGAGCGTAAAACCATTGTCAACTAGAACAAACAAAACCCTTATTCCCAAAGTCTGAACGGTAATGTAGAGAAGCCTATTATGACAAGGTCCCTCGGAAGAAAGGTTCTCATTAGTGAAGGATATGATCGGGGTCTCCACCATGGACTTGATCAGGGCTACTCATTGTTCAGGAGTAGTATCAATAGGCACATCACAACGGTTCAAAACTTTAAGGATAGCCTGCTTATGGTTTGTGGAAGCCATAAACAAGCTCAAAATGGGCATGTTAGCCTGTGTTTCTTGAGTTGCTTGAGTACTTCATCCTCTTCATGTGGCACACTGACTGCTTTTCCCTTTTCATTGTCTACTTCTCTCCCCGAATGATCTCCCTCTAGCTATGGTGGCTTGAATTGCCTGCCTACTCTAGTCAAGTGTTGAACATCTTCTTCTCCCCATATATACTCTAAAACTCCTTTGTTGATCTCAATACCATACCATATGGAATCATCAGAAGGCTTCCCATCCCACATTTCACTTTCCCTAAGCCAAGGTCTAACTCTTCCAAGTAGAATAGGTCTTCCATTTTGAGGTCTTCATCTACCCAATACACTTATTCGTTACTCAAAAAACAAATCCTAAATTCCTCCAGGAGGATAACCATAGGTTCAGGTTCAATTATGGAGGTAATACATACAGTCGGGTTTTAGGAGAGTGGGGTTAGGCTAATGAGGTTTATATTTTGTGGTGGGGTAACGACATAGTGGTTTGGCAATGGGTTGTAGGCAATATATGGTGGAGCTGGGGGTGTGATGACCCCATTATTGAGGAGGTCCTAGACCTCATGGCAGAGTCGAATGCAATGGCTGGTATCATAGCCATGTACTTGGTAAAAAGCACAGTATTTAGAGGAGTCATGATTAGGTAGGAGAGGGTCATGTAAAGGTCTCAGGTCTAAGGGTTTGAGGTGGCCTTTTTGGGTGGGACGGGTTAATATAGAAGATAGTGGCAGGTTAAGGTTAGTGAATTTTTTGGGTTTAGAGCAGTGATTGCTTCTTGGGTAGGATTGGTTGGCACTTTGGTCAGAGCTATCATGTAAGGCATTGACATCAGGTACGGTATGGTTATTTGAGTAGTTGCCATCGGTGTTTCTCTTCCTTGAATTACTCTCTTCTTTCTTAATCTTCCCATCTCTCAAGGCATCCTCTATCTGAGTCCCCACATCAAATAGCTGCTCAAAAGTTATAATAGGCATGAAACACATGCGCTCATTATAGGTGGGCTGTAGGTTCTTTACGATCATGTGGACTTATTCTTTTTCGATTGGCCTATTTACCATTTCGACAGCCTTCTTTCTCTAACGGGTCAAAAATGTGGTAAAAGACTTCCTGTTGTCTTCCATAGTGGTTTCAAGGTCTCGGATGGTGACATCAAGGTCGGTATTGTAGGCAAACTGCTTCACAAACTCATTCACAATATCCTCCCATTCACGGGTCTTCGAGGACTCAAGAGTTAGGAACCATTGCAAGGCTCCTCTAGACAGTTAATGAGAGAACTAGGTTAAGTTCTCATTCCTAATCCCAAGGGTCTTAAGGTGGTGACATACATTTTCAGGTGGCTAAACCCTCTAGATCTAATAGGTAATCATCGACACCACAGGATTTCCTCATCACGCTCTCTAGATGGTCCAACTTATCCTTCATTATCTTTCTAGAATCTTCACGTACACCATCATCGAACCAATTTTCCTCCTTGATAGGATTCAGATTAACAGGGTTCCTAGGTGCAATAGGCAGAGGAGGTGGAGGTGGTATGAGTGGATTAATAGCAGGCAGGGCCTGTGAGTTCACAGTAGTTTGTCCCAAACTGTCTATCAGAAGCTATAGCTATTGCCCCTGACAGGCCAAATTATTCTCTAACTGTTCCATTCTCTCTTGTTCTTCAGCCATAGGTATCCCAATAGTAGTTTGGACTAGTCTTCTTGAACCAGGGGGATGGACCCAAGAAGGTGTGCTCACAATTTTCCGTGAAGATGTCTCTAGACAGTCTGGATACCCATACGTGCCTGATTTAAGAAACCGTTACTATCTTCCCATTATCATTTTCATTTTAAGTTCTCTCAATGCTATGTATGCTCATGCGAAGAGAATAGATCCGGTAACTACTTTATTAATATGTAGCCATATAAGTCTTAGTCGCATCATTGAGTATTCCTTCTCATACCGTTAGCCACCATAATCACTGTCATGCTAGCCATTCCATGTCTAGAATTTCATGTGTGATAGGGTTTATGATTGCCTAGATTTGATTAGAACTACTTCTAGCAAATAGGACACAAACAAGGTTATGATTCGTAGTTCTACAGACTTGTGCCACAGATTCCCAGTATAACATATAACAAACCATCCTCATGTCATGTGGCAAGCATTTCATATCGATACGTTGCCTTGGGCGTTAGATAGGGCTATATACCACAGGTCGTATAGGCTTCCTTATCATGTCACATAATCCTAAAGGGCAAGTAAAGCATGTGTGCTCACATTATCATATCAAGTCAAGCCCTAAAGGATTTGATCTATGGCTACTATATGCATCAAGGTGGATATAGTCAAAAAGAGTCCACCAGAGAGAGTCCTATATACCCGCCATTATAGGGTCTGGTGTGATACGTGGACTACTTTTTATATCGTTAGGTATGTGCTAGGGCAGGGAAGTCCTCTACAGAGGGGATTTGATAGGCTACAGGCTCTCGACTTTGGTCCTCCCATGTTTTCTAAAACTAATGCACGTGCGATCCTCATAATGGAAAGTCAAAGAACCTTGAATGTTTTGGCGACTCTTAGTTCAGTCCCTAGCAGAGTCGCCAATTGTATGTACCCGAACCAAGCTTGGGGCCTAGAAGGATGAAGCCCACTTGATTGATCCCTATTCAAATCTTATGTCAACAACCATGAGTAAGGTTCACCACCCTTCATTAGCCTTTATCTGATCCGACCAATTTGGATTACTCATATTTAAGATTCCATGGGGTTTTTTTATCCAACCTAAGGCAACAATCGATGCCTATGATATATATCTGAGGCTACACGAGTGAGTAATCTATGTTTTATCCCACAAGGCTGAATCCGAAGAGAACCTCACTAATAGAGTCATCTCTTGGGTTGATATAGGAAACCAAGAAAAATAAATCTATCAAGTCTAATGGATAGAGAGAACCACCCCATCGTCACCAAAGAACTCGGTTCGATGGTTAAGGTATCAGAGAGGAAGCAACTAGATCGTGCTAAAACATCCCCTCTCGCCCCATCGTGAGATGGGCCTGTACTCAGCTTTCAAGGTGTTTGACTAGACATTATGTGGACCGTTTCAATTACACTAATGCAATCCTATGTCAAGTTATAAACAACTAATAAAAAGAAAATCGTGCAATAAACTATACAAATACATACAATGCACATGCTAAAGCGAATATTTGGGGACTAAACGTATTACTAAGCTCCCCTATGAATGCGAAAGGAAATAAAATCAAATTAAATGTGAAAGTCGTACTCAAAACCATAGAAAAAACATGATATCTATGCACAAGTAATCACGTAAAGAATTTAAACTCTGTATTTTATCCACCTATTCATGCTCCTAGGTGATCCTAAGAAAGCAATAAATAAAAGGGAGTGTATGAACTTACCCAGGATAGCATAACATTCCCAGTTATCCCTAATTGACCATGGTTGGAACAATAAAGCATAATACATATAGGATAATCCAAGAATATCCTACAATTCTAGGCATGGATGACATATATGTGTGTCCAAACATGACTACTATGGGTAGTCGTGTGCATGCGTAAGCCTAATTAAGTGTTGTCCCTAGTATGGATAACCTACTATTCTAAGTGAGGATAGTGTGCAAGTGTATGCATGTGCATGGATAAAAATTAATTCATGAATTAAACTAATTATGCATGGATAAAACATGAATAGCCAACTACCCCAATTAACATGAATTACAACATTATTCCTACGTGAATGCCCTAAATCTAGACTCGTAGATCAAAATTAAGGTTTCATTATCTCCAGGGATCGGATATCCATGGATTGGATACCAACCCCCCTAGGCTCCAACTACCCCAACATATAGGGATAGCTTCGCTTAGGATAACTCAACTTTAATAGGATACTACAAAAAAGGAATTAAAACTATCCAAGAACTTTAAAGATCTAATAGAAAATAAAAGCAGAAAAATAAAAAAGAAGGAAAACTTACCCCAAGAACTCTCCTCAGAATACTCCTTCGACAGAGCTT
The DNA here is from genome assembly GCA_033977485.1 of Hydrangea macrophylla. Classification (NCBI taxonomy): domain Eukaryota; kingdom Viridiplantae; phylum Streptophyta; class Magnoliopsida; order Cornales; family Hydrangeaceae; genus Hydrangea; species Hydrangea macrophylla. The sequence continues at coordinate 27,261,191 of CM066996.1, read as the reverse complement.
CGCTGGCACAGCAGACTCTAAGACTCAATCCTAACTCTAAAAAAACATTATACTTTTCCTAAGGATTTTCTAGGAGTGCTTCGGAATCCTCCATAGGGGTTTCCTTAGCTCTCTAATCCTTAGGATTTTTAGGTGTGTTGGATGGGGAGGGGAGGAACCCCTTTTATAGTTGAAGATTTAGGTGAAAAACTTCATTGCTAAGCGATGTCGGACCAAAAAAAACCACAAATTTTCACATTTTTTAGCGTTTTCACGCAGATTGGGGTCAAATCAAGGGTCCATAATGAATCTAAAATATCTGAGAGCCATAGTGACACTCAAGAGTGCCATGCGACAGTCCAAGAGTTCTGCACGGCACTCAGCTAAGAGCTTTGAGCCACCATGGCTCTTACCCCGAAAGTTGTATTTTCACTCCAGACTTCCCGGACTTCATTTTCTTACCACGGTCATCCTTTTTGGGCTTGTATTATACCGTTGGAAAGGTATGGGAGTCAAGTTTAAGATGTATTTGGTCTCGCTCAAAAAGAGTTTGTAGATTTTACGTTAGGGTAAATATCACCTACCTCCTTCGAGGTTTAGACTAATAACACTCGCCTCCCTTGACATTTTAGGAGTAACACTTACCTCCCTTATTTGCAAACTTTCGTAACAATTAGCCCCCTCCGTTAATGGACCATTTAAAAAACTAACAGATAACTATGAGATCACTGGATATAATTTTAAAATACCTAAAATGCTCCTACATTGGTATGATTCAATTCATTTATATCGATATATATATACAACTATGAATAGAGAGAGAAACTTATCTCATTTCTAAATTTAAATTCATTTATATTACATACAGTGTATGCATATATACACAATATACATAAACAAAATCCATATCCACAGCCACCCAATTTCAAATTCTCATCCACAGAAGCAAATCAAATACAATAGTTAGATCTCGAATAGACAAACACACATCGATCACAACAATTGCTCACATTGGCTTCGCTCATTGCTATGGAATTCACAAATCAATGCGTTGAATTCCAAATTGAAAAATCTGATCAATTGGATTAGAAAGTTCAATTTTAGTAAAGGTCACAGATCTTAGTAGAATGCAAATCGAGTTCAAATCGTAGAACTAGAGGCGATTAGAGAGGGAGGTTAGAGTGAGAAACCATAGAGATTGAATCTCTAGGGATTGGAACAAACGAATTTACATTAAATTAGGAGGAGAATTTGATAAAATCAAATTAAAAAGTTTAGATTCAAGCTCCTAAACAAGTAAAGGTCACAGATGTTCACAAATGCTAATCGATTTCGAATCATAGAACCAGAGGCGATTGAATCGTAGATCCAGAAATTGTAGAGATTGCATTTTTAGAGAGCAGAACAAATGAATTTACATAAAATTAGAGATTGGAGAAGTCAATACCCTTGGAATAAAGAGGGCTTTGGAGGTCGTCGATCGTCGTCATTGGCAATGAAGGCCACCGGTGATGGGGCTATTTGATTGTTGAAGATGAAGTTTTTTTTATTAAACTATTATAAAGAAGCAAGGGTAAACAAGCAATTTGCCCAACTCATTTAACACCGTTAGCAATCAAACTCTGAAAGGGGAGGTCAGTGCTACTCTTGAAATGTAGAGGGAGGTAAGTGTTATTAGGCCAAACCTCAAGGGAGGTAGGTGATATTTACCCTTTAAGTTATGGTCAAAAGAGTGAGGCCGACTCCAAGAAGGAGCAAACCTGTGAGGTACAAAAAGGGGTAAAAATTCTCCTATGTGGTTTATGGCCATTGTAAAGGATTAGGTCACTAATTTAGCTTATTTTAGGACTATTTTATAAAGAGAGTTCTCAGGATCCCGCCCCGAGGTCAGAATTTTGCTCGGTAAAAGGTAATGTTTTGTCATTTTTTTTTTCTTCGGAAAATTGGTTAATTAAACGAAAAAGAGGGTACAAATGTACAAGGGGCATACCCCAGGATAAACAAAAAGCCCAGAAAAAATGTGGTACAGAAATACCAACAAACAATCACGGGGAGGACACCATATCAAATTGAAAACAAAAAGAGACCCTGTCATCCCAAGAAACATCAAGCAGCTGCCTAGGAACTTCCACAAACAAGATGGAACTCAAGAGAGAGCTCTAAGATGGTAAATACCCATTACAATAACATTTACAACCAACATACAGAAAGGCTCATCCGGTCCAATTGGACAAATATTCGGGGAGCTTCGGGTCCTTATGCCATTTAAGCTGCACTTGTTCATAGATACTCCTGTGAATGTCCTTAATGATTACATCTCTGGGTTTACTTTGTTGCTTAAAAATTCGAGCATTCCTTTCCTTCCAAATGGTGTACACCATGGTTCCAAGACACATCTGAGGCATAATGTGCTGAGGCTTTTTAGATTTCCATTTGTTTACCACCCAAGAAATGATGGAGTTCCAATCAAGGGGGTATCCACTTAAGTTGAACCTGCACATGATCACCTGCCAAATATAAGAAGAAAATTCACAAGTAAAAAATAAGTGGTCATGGGAGTCAATATCCTTGTTGCATAAAACACAAGCTAAAGGGCCAGGAGTGAAAGACCAAATTCTATCCTGAATGGCCAGTTTATTATGAAAAGCTAGCCAGATAATGAAGCAATGTCTAGGGATGCTTCCAGGGAACCAGACAAGATGTGCCCACGGAACCAAAGGGTGGGACTCCCTCAGAAATTTCCAGGTGTGAGAGGTGACATAGGATCCATTGGGAGAAGGAGTCCATATCACCGCATCATTAGCATTGGAAGGCTTGGGGATAAGAGTAGCTTCATTTTTTATTTCCATTAACTCCCATGTAGATGTGATGGGCCACCTCCAATCCTCCCTGTTAACAATAGTATAAACTTTAGAATTAGTCGGGATAGCAGTATCATAAATAACTCTTTGTCCATATTTAGCAAATATAGAACCAAAAGGTAGCCAAGGATCATGCCATAGAAAAGTGTTACGACCATTACCAATCTTATACTTGACTAAGGATATAGCAATGGGTCTAAGTTTCAGAAGCTTCCTCCAATACCAAGAACATTGGGACGGGGGTTTGACATACCAGAAACTATTGCCCTTGAGCATATAGGTTTGAATCCAATTTTTCCAGTTAGAGATGTTAGAAGTGGAAAGAAGACTCCATATGTGTTTTAAATTAAGGACAGAGTTCATTTCCACCAACGGTTTGATGCCCAACCCTCCTTCCTTTTTTGGAAGACAAACAATATCCCAAGAAATTTTAGACCCATAGGAATGTTCAGTGTTACCGGTCCACAAAAATCTTCTCAAAATTTTTTCAACTTCTTTCAGAATACTTTTAGGGAGATTAAACATATCCGCCCAATAGTTGTGAATTCCCATAATAATAGAGTTAATCAATTGAGCCCTACCAGCAAAGGATAAAAACTTAGAGGACCAAGATTTTATTCTATTAGTTATTCTTTCAAGAAGCTCATTACAATCACACTTCCTAAGTCTAGTTGTGATCAAAGGAACACCCAAGTACTTAAGAGGAAGGATCCCCAAAGAGAACTGAAAAATATTTCTAATGGCCTCAACCACTTCAACTTGAATACCAGCAACAAAAATGCAACTTTTTGCATTGTTACCTTTAAGCCCAGTAAAGTCAGAGAACTGGTTTAGAGTGGTCTGTATGAGGTGGGCAGACTGAATATCTCCATGAAATAAAATCATCAAGTCATCGGCAAAACATAAGTGGGATATTTTGGTTTTCTCACATCTCCAATGGAATTTGAAATCTCTATTTTTGGAAATATTATGTTGAAGAAGTTGATTGAGGGTTTCCATAATCAAGACAAAGAGGTAAGGATACATAGGGTCACCTTGTCTCAAGCCACGTGCCCCCTCAAAATACCCTACCGACTCGCCATTAAAGTTGATGGAGTATTTTGGGGAGGTAACACAAGCCTTGACCCATTTAATCATTTTGGGAGGGAACCCCAGAGTAGTGAGTAAATCAAAAAGAAAAACCCAACTGACACTATCATAAGCTTTCATTAGGTCAACTTTAGCCGTGGCTCTAGGAGGCACTGTGGTAGTGTGATAATCTTTCATGAGATCCTGGGCAAGCAAAATGTTGTCACTAATTTTCCTACCTTTGACAAAAGCAGATTGCGATTGATCAATAATGCTAGGAAGGACTTTTTGAATTCTATTAGCAATTATCTTAGATATACATTTATAAATGGTATTACAGCAAGAGATCGGTCTAAACTCCCCCATGGATGAAGGATTCGAGACTTTAGGGATTAAGGCTAATAGCGTAGTATTAGACTCAACCAGGATTTCTCCTGAAGTAAAAAACTCCCTAATAGCGGCTAGAACAGAAGGTCCAGTGATACTCCAAGTCTCTTTAAAAAAGAAAGCATTATACCCATCAGGTCCAGGAGCCTTGATGCTATGAAGGCTAAATAGAGATTTTTTTTATTTCCTCATCACTAGGGATGGCATCCATATCACTGGTCTGTTCAAGGGTTAAAGATTTTGAAATTTTTTTTCTAAATTTAACGTACCTAAGCTTTCCTAGAGGTTATTCTAACTTATATCGGAGACTATAGTGCTTCACGGAGTTCTGCTTCATAACCGACAAATCCTGATTCTAGTCATTAGGTTGTTCTTGAGGTGAGGTTTCCTTTAGTCGAACAGACGAACCAAAATAGGGTGTCTTTAGGAGGTGACTAGCACACGTTCTGAAAGAAAAGATGAGCAAATTGGAAACTAGATCAGAAGTATGTTACTTTGTAGGGTATACAATGTTGGGAGAGTGCCCTCAAACCATTACTTTATGTATTAGACATTGATATTTTAATATATGGATATCAGCTTTACATTTTATTATGTATGTTTCTTTCATGAGATGTTTGTTTATCCTTAATTATCATCCTAAGTAATTTATGTATGTATGAGATACATACAAGTGAGATGTAAATTACTATTCTTTGATACTTAGAACTTGTCACAGTGGATGATGAGACTGGATACCTCATTAGGTTTACACTGCAGCATGATTAACTATCATTGGATGGAGTGATGAATCTCAATCACTAGAGTATGACTCTTAGTTAATATGCTAGTGCTTACAGTGCATTGACGGACCTGAGCTTTCCTATTGACACTCAAGACTACTAACAGTTGATAGGAACTCATAACTTGTATAAGGTACGTGTTCTCAATCTTGAGATGATTATAAACACAGACTATGGATATGGCTGCTTTGACTTATCAATGATTTCAGTTTTATGGTTAATTCTCTTTGTTTGACTGATCTAAGATATTTGGGTGAATTCTTTACCTGGAGTAACAGAAGATATGGCAGACCAGACTATACTCAAAGAAAGTTAGATAGAGCTCTGGTTAATCAAACCTGGCTTGACAAATTTCCCGATTCTTATGGTCATTTCCAAGAACCGAGTGTTTCTGACCATTCCCTACTTGTGCTCTTTATTGATAAAATTATTAGGAGGAAAGGCAGGTCTTTTAAGTTTTTTTAACTTTTGGACCAAACTAGAAAATTACCCATATACTATTTCTAATGCTTGGGATACTAATGTGGATGGCACAGCTCTGTATCAAGTGTGTCACAAACTTCGAATGGTTAAGCATGACCTGAAATCATTTACCAAAAGTTTAACTGGAAAAGAAAAAATGTTGGCTGATAAAGCTAGGGCTGAATTTAAATTGGTTCAATCTGAACTTCTATCGAACCCCAGTTGTCCCTCCCTCATTCTTTTTTTTTTTTCGGAAAAATGGTAAATAGATTCCAAAAAAGGGCCATACCCTAGGATATTACAATAAGCGCACTATCATGCTACGAGAGTCAAACAAAACAATTGAAAGAAAAGCAATAAGCAAACAAACATAGCACCATGGAATGAACCAAACACATGGGACATCCAACCACCCAAAGAAGAGCCTCCTCAAGATCGTTGTCGTCCCTTAGGTCGACTCCCGTTGAATTTCATCTTAGCTTCCTTCTTTTTCTGTCTGTTGGAGAGGGGATTACCCCTTGTAGGGGTCCCGACCTCACTAGCTTGGCCAGAATCACTCAAACAGTCATCACTGTCATCCACACAAAAGGGGGAGGTGGAATCCTCTCTAGTCTCACCTTGAGGGACATCTATATGGTAAGAAGAGCAAGCTTCGGGGCAGGATGTCCGGGCAGGTGGAGAAGCAATGGTATCAACTTTGACAGGTATAGGATCAGGATCGTCCAAAATCTGAGAAAGGGCATCAAATCGATTCCCCTTCGCAAGCAGATTAACCGAGCCATTCGTGCTTTTAGTACGGTCAGAAGTGTGTTCAACAACAATCTTTTTCCCTCTATCCTTTCCTGAAACAACTTGCCAGGTCCCCTTATCCTTACCATTCCTTTTTAGAGGTTGGCGAAACGGATGGCTAAGAGCTGGAGACGCAGTCCGAGAACAATCATGACCAAACTGGGAGCACTTTTTGCATCGAACCGGGGTCCATTGGTATTCCAAACTTATCTTTGTCCTAATGGAATTGCCAGTCTCTTCATCTTCTGACTCAATATGGAATTCATTGAAAAATTCAAAATCTGCAGAAACTTCAATGCAAACACGAGCATAGGTTATACGCCTTCTACTTGCAGTTATGCGATCAACACGAATAGGTTTCCCAATGAAACTAGAAATAAAACTGATTCCCTTTGGATTCCAGTATTCAAGCGGTATACCATAGAAGTTAACCCAAATTGGAATGGAACGAACCTCCTCGTTTTCAAAAGAGAAATTTGGTTTCCACGGCCTAAGAAGAAGAGGTTGTCCTGCCACAAACCATGGTCCTCCTTCTAAGATTGCATCCCTAGCTTCCGTACTAGAGAATGAAAAAAAGAACCATCCCGAGTCAGTGGCCAACGTATCAGTTAGGCCCTCATTAGCCCATAGCCGATCAGTAACATTAGAGACAAGGGAAAACGGAAGCTTCCTGCCTAGAAACCGGCCAACCAAGGTAGTATTCCATTCGTCTTTCCCAGCTACAGTTAATTCCTTCGGAATTTTAAGCACAAGATCATCATCGATCCCTCCATGGTCCACAAACTCCAAATTAAAATCCTTGTTACTAACTGTGGTACTGTAATTAATTTCCAAATCAGATTCCAGCTCAATTTGGGGCATACTGCCATTCTGGCCCTCAGATTTGAATAACCCAGCCCATGACTTATATTGTGCCCCAACAGCTACATTATGCTCCTTACCTATCATGTTCTCCATGTGGTAATCTTTGCCCGGATTTGTAGGCTTTATAATTCGGAGATCATTCTCAACAAGGCTGTTAATTTGACTAAGGAAAGAGGCATTAAATGCCGATTTGACATCTAAGAGAGTAGTCTTATCTTGAGTAGTAGCAAGGGCATCGTCATGAGGATGTGCCGGATTTTTCGTACGCTCGGGGTCCACAGGAGCATGGCCAGCATGGATCTTCAACGGCAGGATGATGGGAGCAGCCAGAGACGGACACGTGGTTTCAAAAGAATTAATTTGCGTGGTGTGGTCAAAAAGACAGACCGGCAGAGAACGGGTCCCACCAGCATCATTTTGCGTGTAAGACCTGCTGGAAATGGGAATAGACTTGCTCGCAGGATCCACATTGACGTGGCCAGCATGAAGCGGCAGGGCACTGGTCCCACAGACATTAAACTGCGTGGAATAAAGGCTGGCAACAGCGGATGGACACGTGGCTTCAACGACCTGCATTTCATTAAATGCCAAGGTCTTGTCCGTGGGGTCCACAAACACGTGGCCAGCAGGGGACTCACTCAACAGGTTAATGGGCGCCGAAAGAGAAGGACGCGTGGCATCCTTTGAATCAATGCGGACAGAATTTAAAGAAAAGCCACAAGGACTAACCGGCAGGGCTTGGGTCCCACAATCATCGAGCGGCGTGAAAGACAAATGTGCTCCCAATGGCGCGTCGTTAGCACTCCCACGCTCCAACACTTTGGAAACCCAAACGCAACCATTAGTTGGATCAAGACCAGCTTTAGTACTAGACTCAAGAGCAT
>CM066996.1:27060615-27245615 GCA_033977485.1 Hydrangea macrophylla | reverse complement strand
CTATCCATCCTATCCCGAATCTCATTAAACATCACGCCCATACGTTCAAATTGTTGCTGCATAGCTTGTAACATGAAAGACGGATCCTCCTTTCCTTCTTTGTTTGATTGAGAAGACATATTTTGAAATCTGTGAATAAATGTTAGAGATAAAACCTCACAGCACTCCCTCACGTGTATGCACTCAAAATTATGTCACTCACACTCGTGTTTCACTCTTAATTGGCTTTTTTTGAATTCGATCTCACACTCTCTTGCCTTTTTCCACTCTTAACTCCCCTTTTCAGTTCTTTAATGAACTAATTGAACTTGAATCAAGAGATCTCAACGAGTAGTGTTTCAAAACTTATACCAATGGCGAAAATATTTTAGAAATGACGAATCAAAGGAGAAGGACAAACACAATCAGAATTGAGAGAATTGAAACTTACAATCAGATTTTTAAGAGAATTTGAAACTGTCAGATTTGAGAGAGAATAAACCAGAGATATAGTTATATTTTTATGAGAGAACTAGAAACCAAGATTAGTATGCCTCAAAGGAAGAAGAAACAAAAAAAATCAGATTTGGCCTTTCTTTGATATCAATGCCTCCCTTCTTCTTTTTTTTTTTTTTTTTTCTTTTTTTTTTTTTTTGGAATATCTTTTCTTTTCTTTCTTTCTTTTTTTTTTTTTTTTTTTCGGATCTCTTCTTTTCTTTTCTTTCTTTTTTTTTTTGTATAACTAGAGGCACAAAAACAAAAAACAAAGAAGAACACAATATAAAACAGAATTTGTAGAACAAAAGAACACGAAGAGTCACGAAGAAAATACGAAGAACAAACAGAGAATAGACGAAAAATTAAAAGGATAGATAACCTGATTTTAGAAACCTTGCTCTGATACCAAATGATGCGAACCTCAATAGACTAGGAATGAGACCCAACAACAAAGATTGAATATCTTCCCAAGAAAGCTAAAAATCAGATTGTTGTGAAAGTGAACCTGTGACCCAACGCCTATAAAGAGACGCAAACCACAAGTATTCCAATTAGTGAACCTGAGACCCAACGCCTATAAAGAGACGCAAACCACAGGTATTCTTAGTTTTGAACGCCACAAGGTGAAAACCTTGATAAGTTCTGAAAGTTCAATGAAGAACCAAGAAGAAGGAGTAAAACCTCACTTTTATCAATTTATCAAAATCTGTCCATTACAAAAGATAAGCAAGGATATATATAGGCTTGGAACATCCCTCCAACCATAGGAATAAATGCAAGTAGTTGGAACAACCCTCCAACCATAAGAAATAATGCATTCACGTTTTTTAGCAAAGGCTAGTACAAAAAAGTAGTTTAACTCATTAAATGCACTTAAAAACATGAACCAACTCCCAACTACTATCTATAAAACATATATAGCTATATCTTAAAGGTTATATTCAGTCCATATCTTCACATGCATGAATTAAATTGACATAGTCTTCATTTCCCTTTGGGCCACTCTTAGGAATGCTAAAATCAGCCCAAATTTCTTGAATCAGCCCATTGAAAGCTTCTTTGATCTTTTTGGTCCTTGCTCTTGTAATTGGCCCATTTGGAACATGCAATGGATCTTGCAATGGCCCATGTTGATTCTCATCAATAGGTTCCTTTGGTCTGGGGCCACAGAGAAGAAACATGGGGCCAAAATAGCCTGGGCCAAGGTCTGCAAACCCGAGAAGGAAGGTGGATTAGGGTTTAAAGATATCTTTCTCACTAATACTCTTATGAATTTAAAGCACATTGGTAATCTTCTCGACCCTAAAAATAATTCCTTGTGGAAAGATTGGGTACACATGTATATGATTAAATCTAAGAGCTTTTGGGAAGTTAAAGCCCCAAGCCAATGTTCTTGGTATTGGAGGAAATTATTAAAACTTAGGGCAATTGTTAGACCCATCCTGGTTCATGTGATGGTAAACACACTTCCCTATGGTTTGATAATTGGCTTCCCATGGGCCCTTTGTTTGAGAAATATACGCAAAGGATTGCTTATGATGCTGCCATTGACCCTAAAGCCAAAGTGGCAACTATTATAAGTAATAATGATTGGAATTGGCCATCAACTAATTCTATAGGTTTAAATGAAGTGAGAAGCATTTTATCTACTTTGTATAAGCCTACTGGAAGGTTAGATAGCATATCATGGACAACATCCCCTTCTGGGGGATTTAAATTCGCACATATATGGGATCACTTTAGAGATGTGTCCCCTAAGGTACTTTGGCACAAAATTGTTTGGTTTTCGGGGTGTACTCCTAGACAGAACTTCATTCTATGGATGGCGGTCCAAAATAGACTTGCTACCCATGACAGGATCTATAACTACACCCCGGGGCCTCTTGCTTGTGTTTTTTGTCATTGCCATATGGAAACCCATAATCATTTATTTTTTGAATGCACTTATACTTCTTTTATATGGCAGGATTTGATGCATAGATGTGAGATTAACTGGAATGGGACAACTTGGAATACAACTATCATTTGGATGGCACAAAATTGGAAAGGAAAGAAAGTTGAACATACCATCCCAAGAATATGCCTTGGAGTTGCTGTCTATGGGTTATGGAGGGAGAGAAACAATAGAACTTTCGAAGGCAAAATTATTCCACAAGAACAACTGCTCCAAAATCTTGTCTCTCAAATCAACGTTCAGATCCGAATAAAATGGAAAGAAGACCCGCTACTTGAATTATATGCTAGATACTGGGCTTGAATTACTGATTGTTTTGATTTGATATTGTTTGAGATTAGTGGTTGTGTGATGTCTTTTGTTTGTTTTTTCAGTGGCTTTATGTGCCTCTAGTCCTCCTGCTGTGCTTTCATGTTATATCCTGGGGTATGCCCCTTGTACATTTGTACATCCTTTTTTTGGAATTTATTTACCCATTTCCGAAAAAAAAAAAAAAAAAAGACTTACCAATCAGTGAGGTCTATAAGTGATCAACACCTGGGTATCTTGGGTATGTCATGTTCATAGGGTTGTGAACATATATTGTCAAGATAGAATCTACCCTCTGATAAAGAGTAAGCATTCCCTTAAGAATGTCACCAAGTTGATTACTGAGAACTGCAGTCTTGTTGATAAGTAGTAATCAAGATGTTTAGTAATCATGAGAGGTGAATGAGACTCAAGGAATATAAGATGTAATCATGATTCAGATTGATAGTAACTGTTTATCCAACTACTTAAATACGATTGCGAATGCTGGTGGTAGAGGGGCATTAGTACACCAAACAAGTCTAGTTATCACTTCGGATATGTTCTTTTGTGTTAGAGTACAGTCATCGTTCTATTATGGACTAAACGTTAACTGACCAACTAGTTAGTTTGCTGATCAAATAGTTTGGTCATGGGAATTAACAACTGGTCTGAGCCTGCTATTAAGAGCCTAGGAGGTCCCACTCTTAGCTCTACTAGGATGCTTGGAAAGGCACATGAGGATCTTGTCAAGACAGGTTTGATCGATCGAAGTAGTCTCAATCGATTGAAGTCTAGACAGGTTCGATTGATCGTAGGTGGTTCAATCGATCGAAGATTCAATCGATCGAAGCCACTTCAATCGTTTAAATAATAGGTCAGTTCTGGTAATCTATAAATAGGGCAGCTGCATCCAAAAAAAGAGGTTCGTTGTTTTATTAAACCAAAAGCTACAGAAACTGTTTAAGGGTTCCCAACCCTTCTTATCCTCTCCATTAGAGAACCCATCATCTCTAGCCTCTCCGGGAAGAATTCATAGGAGACATAAGGGTAAAGATAACCTAATGGAAGTTGATGCACAATCAAAATTGGGTTCAAGACTAGAGGTATAATTCTTGTCCCTTCTCGTTTACACATCTAAAGAGTTGACGAGTAGTAGATCCGGGCTACCAATAAGTTTTTGTAACTTAATCTTTCCGTTGCGCATTTAAAAAAACATTTTTAAACCTAATTTTCCTATAATTGGTATCTGAGCCACGCTTGTTTGGATCTATAGATGCGTTTTGGAACAGTAGTTTTGATTTGCATGTTGATTTTAGAACCATTTTTGAAACTGCATCGTCACAAATCTATTTTTGCAGTATTTTCACAGCAGAGTGCAAATCTGTGATTGCACTGGATGTATGGTGGGTTTGATCGATCAAAATATGTTCGATCGATTGATCCTCACTATTCTCAAGCGATCGAACTGGTTTTTTTTTTTTTTTGGTAATCGAGGGTGTTCGGGCTAGCTTGCGCGCACCTCGACTAATCCCCCGAGGCCCGGAGGTGCCGGGTGAATACTCCAGTGGCCACGCTCCCCATGACTCGAACACTAAACCTCTTGGGTAGTACACCCAAGAAGCTTACCACTCGGCCACAAGGGACTTGGTTAATCGAACTGGTTTTGATTGATTGAACTTGGTTTTGTTCGATCAATTGAATGTGTGTCCATCGATTAAGAATTATTCTCTATCTAGGAGTTCTTTTCACAGTTTTAAAGGTTTTTAAAATTATATACTTTATTTCATTATTTAGTAAATTTTTCAAATCATTCTGTGAAACTGAAAAGTTCAATCGATCGAAGATTCGATCGATGGAACCTTTGTCAATCGATCGAAGTGTGATAAAGAATTGAGGTACTGTTTCAAAGTTCTAAATCAGTATATAAAGAGTTATGTACTGTGTGAATCAATTAGGGGTTCCAATAGATATATATTTATAATATATGCATGGATGTGAGTACAACTAAATGTTTTGTAGCAAAATTAGTCCACTATCTCCCATGGCACCAAGTCTTTTAAAATTTTATTTGAATATTTGAGTTTGGTGTATGTTGTATTCATTTTGGTCTGGGTTTAAGGCTGTTTAAAGGGCACTGCGACTTCATTCTTTCGAAAAGGAAAGTCGCACCGGTTTCCCTAGTTTTTTATTTTATTGTTGTTTTCTACTTCTAGATAAATTGTAAACTTCAAAAGAAGCATAGGAACAATGTAATAGAATTCGAAAATCCATGAAGAAGGAGGCGGAATCCGTTATGCATGAAGATGGAGTTGGATGCGATCAAACCAAGAAGGAGGTTATATGAAGATAGAGCCATGGGAGATAGAGGCATTGTTGAATGCCTTTATTCTTTTTTTTTTTTAGTTTTTTAGTTTTTATATGCTTGTTTGTGATTGGAATATTTAATATGTTATTACTACATGCATAATAAAATAAGTTTTCTAAAATAAATTTCAAAAGTCGTTTTAACTCATTAGTAGACATTGGATGTCTATGGGTAATGAGTAGAAATATTTTTCTAAAAAGCAAAATCCTTATTTACCAAATCTAGTGGGAGAGGTACTTATTTATAACACCCATGATCTTCCATTAGTTCACTGTAAGATGAGTAGTGCATTTTGTGTCACCTCGCCAGGGGTGATCGTTCTATATGGAGGGTACACTACTCTTTTTTTCGGAAAAATGGTTAATTTAAACGAAAAAAGGCCAAATGGCATTGTACAAGGTACAAGGGGCATACCCCAGGATAAACAATAAGCTCAAGCAAAAGACATCTTGGCAATGCAACAAAGGATGGGAAATTAACTTAAAAGAGAAAATCCATCCTAACAATTAAAGTGCAAAGCAAACCTAAAAAATCCTAAAAAAACAAAGGAGCACCAAACATCAATGCAGCTCCAGCATAACAAAAGGGCCTGACCAAGCCATGTCTCAATTATGGAGTAATGGCCCATCTTTCAATGCACTGAGGGAGATGGGGATCATCTTTCCAAGTAGCCTGTATTTGTAAGGAAATCTGAAGACAAATATCTTGTAAAACTCTTTCCTTAATCTTTTTTTTCCTTAGTCTTCATGCCATCTTTGAAGCTTCTCGCATTCCTTTCCTGCCAAATGCTATAAACAACCAAGCCAAGGCACATTTTAGGGACAATATGCCATGGAGTCTTGCCTTTCCACTTGTTCACTGCCCAGTCCACAAGAGCATCCCATGAGAGGGCCGAATAAGAGATTTTCAACCTATTAAGAACTCCCTGCCACACGTAAGAAGAATAAGAGCAATTAAAGAATAAATGGTCATGAGATTCCAAATGTTTATGACAAAACACACAAGCAAGTGGTCCAGGGGTGTATGTATAAATTCTATCATGTGTGGATAATCTACGAAGAATAGCCAACCACAAAATAAAACTATAACGAGGAATATTACCCGGGAACCTAGTTAGGCCATACCGACTTTGTGATAATGGATCCGAATATGATCCCAAGTGTTGGTAGAAGAGAACACATTATTTGGCGAGGGTAACCATTGGACCACATCACTAGAGGTATTTGGGAGGGGTAGGGAATGAAGTTGGCCTCTAATTTCCATTAATTCAATTGTGTTCGTACGAGGCCAATTCCATTCACTTCCATCAATAACCTCAGATACTTTAGCATTTAAGGGGATGGCAGCATCATATTGGGCTCGCATTCCGACTCTATCCAAAATAGGGCCCATAGGGTGCCAATTATCATACCAGAGAAAAGTATCACATCCATTACCAATTTTATGCCTAAGCATAGGTCTGGCCATCGGTCTAAGTTTAAGGAGCTTCCGCCAATACCAAGAGCATTGGGAAGGGGTCTTGACATCCCAAAAACTTTTCCTTTTCAACATGTGAGTATGTATCCAGTCCACCCAAAGGGATTTATTTTTTGAAGTAAACAAGGCCCAAATATGTTTGAGATTTAAAATAGAGTTCAAGTGAGTTAGGTTTTTAAGGCCAAGACCCCCTTCTTTCCTAGGTCTACAAACTATGTCCCATGCAACTTTAGCCCCATGAGTTTTGTCAGTTTCTCCGGTCCAAAGGAATCTACACATTTATTTATTAATATGCTTAAGAACACTTTTGGGAAGAATGAACATGGCAGCCCAATAATTTTGAATCCCTGCAAGAACCGATTGGATAAGTTGGAGTCTTCCAGCAACCTAGGGTACACTACTCATTGGTTACTAGATGTAAACTTCCTATGGATAGGATCAATCAGACGTGTTAGAGGTGACCGCCACACGGAGGCACTACTTGAGGCGGTTGTGATTGGATCCTAGTTAATGGTGCACACTAGCTATGCTATGGATAAGGGATCCCACACGGGGAATTATTCAAAAACTTAGAGATCAAACAGGTTCGGTAGTCATAACTTGTTTTGCAAGAGTTGCATAGTGGACAAGTCATGATTAATCAAAAGATCGAATATTGGCCACCACACAGAGGCTTTATTCTTTCATTTCGATATTCCAGCGACTTTGTTTTAAAATATTAATTTTTAAGAATTCTTTTATTTCAAATTGTCAAATTCTGATATCCATATTTATTTTATCTATTTGATTTTTTTATTAAATCATAATATTTGGATCTGCATTTAGTCCTCTTGCCACTATACTCACTCAGAACAAGTTAATTAGAAATAATTACACTAAATGGAAATGAAACCTTGACATCGTTTTAACTGCAGAGGATCACATATATGTCCTCACCACCCCATGCCCTAAAGAACTCGATGCAAATGCTACGGCTACTACTAGACGGGAGTTCGACAAGTGGAAAAACTTGAATGGGATGGCTCGTTGTTACATATTGGCCTCTATGGCTAATGTGTTGCAACACCAATACTAGTCGAATGACTCTGCTAGTACCATTATCAAATCCCTAAAAGAGATATTTGGGGATCATGGCAGACCTTCCAGACAGGTTGCCATGCCAAAGATTATGAGTTTATTGATATCTATTGCCATTATCAAATAACCAGACAGGCTATTTGCCATTATCAAATAACCTGTCTGGTTATTTGAACGAGCTAGAATCCCTAGGAGCCAACATCGACGCACAGACCCAAGTTGATATGATCCTCAATTCATTGTCGCCATCATTCACTCAAATGGAAAACTGCTTTTAAAACAAAACATGGTTTATATGAGTGGTTAGTGATGCCATTTGGATTAACTAATGCACCAAGTACATTTATGCAATTAATGAACCATGTCTTGCGTACTTTTATAGGTAGATTTGTTGTTGTCTATTTTGATGATATACTCGTTTATAGCAAAAACTTTGATGACCATGTTCTACACTTGAAATCAGTTTTGGAAGTCTTTGAGAAAGGAAAAGTTATTTGCTAACTTTAAGAAGTGCACTTTTTGCACAGATAAGCTTGTGTTTCTTGGCTTTGTTCTTAGTGCCCAAGGAGTACAGGTTAGTGAGGAAAAGGTTTGTGCGATTCGCGAGTGGCCAACGCCCACGAGTGTCGGCCAAGTTCGAAGTTTTCATGGGCTTGCTAGTTTTTACCGGGGGTTCATGAAAGAATTTAGTAGCATAGCCGCCCCGCTTACCGAAGTCATCAAGAAGAACGTTGGATTCAAATGGGAGGAAGAACAAGATAAGGCGTTTCAATTACTTAAAGAAAAATTAACTCATGCTCCATTACTTGTTCTACCAGATTTTACTAAAACATTTGAAATTGAATGTTATGCTTCAGGTATTGGCATAAGCGCAGTTATCATGCAAGGAGGACGACCAATTGCATTCTTTAGTGAGAAATTGAGTGGGGCAGCCTTAAACTACCCTACCTATGACAAGGAAATGTATGCGTTAGTCCGAGCATTGGAGACGTGGCAACACTATCTTTGGCCTAAGGAGTTTGTGATTCACACCGATCACGAATCCTTGAAACATTTGAAGGGCCAATGCAAGTTGAATAGGAGTCATGCGCGATGGGTGGAATTCATTGAGACATTTCCATATATCATTTGTTACAAGCAAGGTAAGGAAAACATCGTTTGAGATGCTCTCTCTCGCAGGTATGCATCGATTTCTACTCTTGATGCAAAATTGCTTGGTTTTGAACACATTAAAGAATTATATCCATTAGACCAAGATTTTCGTGAAGAATATAGGAATTGTGAGAAAAAAGCATTAGGTAAATTCTTTAGGCACAATAATTGAAAAGATGTCTAGAGAGAGAAGCTCCCACCTCTCTCTAGAATTTGGTTAACCTAGTTGTCTTCATCCTCATTACTCTCTCTCTCTCTCCCAATCTTCCTTCTCCATCCTTTCTCCCTTTCTCCTGCTCTTTCTCTTTCTCTTCTTGTGAGATGAAGAAACAAACTAACTCTAGAGGCATTCTAAAGCTAAGTAAGGGTGCTGGTCCTCTCTCTGTTCTTGAGGAACCCAATGTCAAGTGGGCTCTAATGGAAGCAGGTTTCTCAGAAATCAAATCCAAAGCTGTTGAGCTCAGACCATCCATGGAGAATTTTTCTAGACCTAAAGCTGCAACTACTTTCCAGAACCAATCCGAGGGAGTGAAAGATCAAACTGCACATCCTTTGAAAGCACAATGCGATTCGAATTTAGTTCCAAGTAGTAAGAATTTTATTATCTCTAATCCATCAAAATCTATTGTGTATGCAGTTGAAGAAGATGGAGTTTTTAATCTCTCAAATGTAAATAGAAATTGCCTCTCTGATGAAGATCTGGAACTATACGAGGAATGGGAGGATAAGTCTTCTAGCAAAGATGTTAAAGAGGCAAGGGATCACAATCCAAGTACAAAAACTCAATTTCAAAAACTCCAGGACTCCAATGAAATCCTCAAGAGGATGATCTATCCCCCAGTCAACAATGACCTTATGTCAGCCCACTCTCTGATTCAGCAACTCCAAACAGAACTACAAAGTCTTAACTCCATCAAAAATTCCCTACCCTCAACTTTTGAGCATGGTGGCTCACATAACAAGCAGGTTTGGCAAGGGTGCTCCTCTAACAATTCTGAGATCCCTAATGTTGCTGGGAAACTCAAAGCTAAAAGAACTAGATCTAGATCTTATGTTTGGCAAGAAAGAAAGGGTGGATCTCATTCGAATTTAGACTGATCAAAATGTCAATCTTCTGCTGAATGCAGGAGTTTTTCCGAATCTGATGTTGAAGATGGTAAAGAACTCAAAGAGGCTACTGGATTTGATCTTAAAAAGGATAATTGCTCTTTGCCCAAGATGTTTGTGGCAAGTCAATCACACGCATCTTCTACTGCAACCTTCCCTCACGTGCCTAATGCCAATGGCTCTTTTTTAAATCCCCCAATTTCTAATAATGGACTGCACACCCCAACCCCGGATTTATGTCTCCTTTTCCTAATTTAGCTTGTCATGCGCAGGTTAGTGGGTCCCGAATTGAACTAAATAGTGGTAATGAGAAACAAGTTGGTTGTTATCCGAATCATTCCACTACTGCGTCTCCTAAGCTGGTTGTGGGAGGTGGGTCCCAAGCAAAAACTGACAAAATGGAGGTTGCTTCTTCACCTTGCAAAGCTGACCGGGCACATGGGGTATGGCTCCTCTTTCGGAATTTCATGCGGCTTGTCCCCCACTATGCACTTGAATGCCAACTTTGACTCCACTCATGTGGATTTAAATATTCACCACGTGGCTGTCCCTATTGAGTCTAAGGTCCCTTTACCCACGGATCACATGCAATCCAAGGGGTTGGTGCCTCTTGACCATACTTTACGCATGGAATCCCACAAGGCTGGTCATACGCTTCCCAATTGCACTAGTTTAAATCTTAGCGATGCCCAAGTGGCCCCTCCCACTACCCATATCCCTACAGTTTCCCTCAGTCACGTGCAAACCAAAGGCCAGGTAACACTGGACAAGACCCCCCCTGTGCAGCTTCTTTCATAGCAGACTTTTATTCCCGAGGCCACCCCAAACTATGAGACTTCCTTCCCTAATTTACAGAAGCATATTTCTAACCCAAATTCCTCTACTAAATCTTCTAAACTTGGTAACCCTACTCCATCACCCCAACACCAACCTCAGAACCCAAGTTGGGCCTCTATTTTACAACCTAAAATTGCCTCAAATTTTAAAGTTAATTACATCCAGCCAAATAGAGTTAATAACCGTATCAAGGTTCGTCTATCCAAAGATATGGCTAAGGAAGGTAGCAGAGCTTGGGACACCACTTTGGTAGGGTATTTTATTGGGAAAAAACTTCCTTACACACTGGTTAAAAATTCTACAGCAAGGCTCTGGGGGAAAGTGGGATTTCAGGATATGCTAGCTACTGATTCAGGCTACTTGATGGGAACCATAGTGGACCAAAGCTTAAAGATGATCATTTGCAAGTTCCAGATGGGCCAATCACAAGGTCAAGAGCTAAGAAGATCAATGAAGCAATGCAAGGACTGGTGCAATCCACTTGGGAAAAGTTCAGAAACTTATTATGCAAGGCCCCAACATTTAACATGGGCTTGAAGGAAGAAGAATCAGTTCTAGTTCATGTGATACAAGCTACAGAAGGGGTGGAATAGCTTATTGGGTTTTTATTGACTTTAATTTTTATGTTTCTATGGTTTTGGCATGTGGGCCTATTTTGCTTTTTAAGTAGACATTTATTTAGCTTTAAACATGCAGTTTAAGTTGTTTTGGGCTTGAGTATTTAGTCCATCTTTTATTTTCGTTGAAGGCCTTTTTGGCCCAAGGGTTTCTTAGAAGTGATTAAAAGAAAGAACTTTGTAGCAGCTTGGGATAGAACGTTAATGAAATTTATTTTTCTAGAGAGCTATTCAGTTTTCTCTGCTTGTTCTTGATTGAACAACTCGAACTTATCAAAGGCATTTCCTTTGTGGCGTTCACCAAATCTGGGTTCTTGAAACAGGATTTCAACGGGTCTAGATCATCCCTGTGACTTGATTGTTGGCTTTCTTGGGTGAATTACAATCTGATCGTGGGTTCAAGGAATATCAATTTCACGGGTTCACATCACTACTTCTTCTTCAAATTTAACTCTAGAGAAGAGAGTGATGCCATTTTGGAAGGGGGGCCCTGGCATGTTGCTGGGCAACCAATAATCTTGAGAAATTGGCAGCATGGTTTATGATACAAACCCCGCCAACAATGTGACGAAACCCGTAACATGATTAATGTCTCGGACCGTTCTACTGTCAAATTCAAAGGGAAACCGCGACCCAACACCTATAACAGATGCCAACCTTGGTATACAGGATGAAGATGCCACAATCAAGGATGGAAAACTCGATTGATAAGTCTAGGTATGAACGCCACAGAGTAAATCTGATAAGTTCAAATAGTTCTTCAAAGAACCAAAGAGAAAACTCTCACAATATTATTAATGATCAAAACTGCATATTACAAACCCTAAAACTGTTTAAATAGCCGAGGCTTACAGTTGGGCCCTATAAGCCTACGAAATATTATGCCCCAAAATAAATTCGCCCAAAATTAAAATAAAACGAAACTAAAGGAATAAGGAAAGTACCATAGTTGGCATGCAAGCCTACAATTCAGCAATTACGAAAAAATGACAATAAAATTCTAATTTTAGGAAAACTAAAATTTGACTTCAATCTTGAACTGCTGGCTTATTCTTCTAGAACTTGAATTAGATTGAGACATCTTTGTGGACCAAGCTCCATAGGCCTCCACGAACTTTCCTGAGACCAAACTTCTTGAATTAGCCCATTGAGTGCCTCTTTGAACTTCTTTGCCCGAGCCTCGTAATTGGTCGAATTAGAATTTGAAGTGGTTCCCTTGAAGACGTGACATGATTTGCATCATTCCCCTCCTCTTGAAAAGGATTTGTCCACAAATCATCACCTACATCAAAAGGACTCAAATCAGTAACATTAAAAGTAGCACTTACATTGTACTCACCTGGCAAATCTAGCTTGTAAGCATTGTCATTGATGCGCTCGAGAACTTGGAAAGGCCCATCTCCTCGTGGCGGCAATTTGGAATGCCTTTCAGCCGAAAATCTCTCTTTTCGCATATGCAACCAAACCCAATCTCCGGGTTCAAAAACCATCTTGTGACGCCCCTTGTTGGCTTGCTTTGCATATTGCTCTGTTCGTCGCTCAATGTTGAGTCTGGCTTTCTCATGAATCTGCTTAACAAAGTCAGCTTTCCTTTGGCCATCTAAATTAACACGCTCAGTCAAAGGTAAAGGAGATAAATCCAACGGAGTTAATGGATTAAACCCATATACAATTTCAAACGGTGAAAATTTAGTAGCAGAATGAATAGATCGATTGTAAGCAAACTCAACATGTGGTAAACAATCTTCCCATGTTTTAATGTTCTTTTGAATAATAGCCCTTAACAAAGTTGACAAAGTCCTATTTACTACTTCAGTTTGACCATCAGTTTGTGGGTGACAAGTAGTAGAAAATAATAACTTAGTCCCTAACTTACACCACAAG
Organism: Hydrangea macrophylla; assembly: GCA_033977485.1. Lineage (NCBI taxonomy): Eukaryota > Viridiplantae > Streptophyta > Magnoliopsida > Cornales > Hydrangeaceae > Hydrangea > Hydrangea macrophylla. Next base: position 27,232,378 of record CM066996.1, on the reverse strand, counting down.
GTCTTCCAAAAGTAACTCAAGAACTTAGCATCTCTATCCGAAATAATTGTTCTAGGCATACCATGTAATCTTACAATCTCCCTAAAGAAGAACAAATCAGCAACATGTGATGCATCATCCGTTTTGTGACATGGAATAAAATGTGCCATTTTAGAAAAGCGATCTACCACCACAAAAATTGAATCCCTACCCCGTTTGGTCCTAGGCAAACCTAACACAAAGTCCATTGAGATATCAATCCAAGGCTCACTAGGAATAGGCAGTGGTGTGTATAATCCATGGGGTTGCACTCGAGATTTTGCTTGCCTACAAGTTACACATCTTCCACAAATTCTCTCAATATCTCTTTTCATGTGTGGCCAAAAGAAATGCTCGTATAGGATGGCTAGTGTCTTAGCAACTCCAAAGTGTCCCATTAAACCCCCCACCATGCGATTCCCTCACTAACAAATCGCGTAATGAACAATTAGGAACACACAACTTATTTTCCCGAAATAAGAAATCTTCATGCCTAAAGAATTTACCTAATGCTTTTTTCTCACAAGTCCTATACTCTTCAATCTTGGTCTAATGGATACAATTCTTTAATGTGTTCAAAACCAAGCTGATACGAACCCCGCCAACAGTGTGATGAAACCCGTAACATGATTAATGCCTTGGACCGTTCTACTGTCAGATTCAAAGGAAAACCGCGACCCAACACCTATAACAGATGCGAACATTGGTATAAAGGATGAAGACGCCACAATCAAGGATGGAAAACTCGATTGATAAGTCTAGGTATGAATGCCACAGAGTAAATCTGATAAGTTCGAATAGTTCTTCAAAGAACCAAAGAGAAAACTCTCACAATATTATTAATGATCAAAACTGAATATTACAAACCCTAAACTGTTTAAATAGCTGAGGCTTACAGGTGGGCCCTATAAGCCTACGAAATATTATGGCCCAATATAATTCACTCCAAAACTAAAATAAAAACAAACTAACAAATATGAAAAGTTCCTAAGTTGGCATGCAAGCCTATAATTTATTCTAGAGCTTAAATCATGGACACCCAGCCTTGTGGATCACTAGTATCCTCCTTTGGGCCACAAAGATTAGTCTCAACCCAAATTTGTTGAACTAGCCCATTTAGATTGTCCTTGAACCGTTTTGCTCGCGCCCTTGTAACTGGACCAATTGGCACGTGGTTCGGGTCCGCATTCCACCTTGTGCTAGCCGCCATGTTCTCATCATTTCCCTCCTCTTGAAAAGGATTTGTCCTCAAATCGTCACCTACATCAAAAGGAGATAAATCAGCAACATTGAAAGTAGTACTAACATTATACTCACCAGGCAACTCTATCTTGTAGGCATTATCATTGATGCGCTCCAGAACTTGAAAAGGACCATCGCCTCGGGGAAGCAATTTAGAATGCCTTTGTGCAGGAAATCTTTCTTTTTGCATGTGTACCCAAACCCAATCTCCGGGTTCAAAGATGATATTGCGTCGCCCTTTATTAGCTTGCGTCGCATATTGCTCCTTTCTTCGCTCAATATTGAGCCTTGCTTTCTCATGAATCTGCTTAACAAAGTTTGCTTTCTTTTTGCCATCTAAATTAACATGCTCAGTAACAGGTAAAGGAGATAAATCCGAAGGAGTTAAAGGATTAAAACCATACACAATTTCAAAGGGTGAAAATTTAGTAGCAGAATGGATGGTACGATTATAAGCAAACTCAACAGTCAACATGTGGTAAACATTCTTCCCATGTTTTGATGTTCTTTTTAATAATAGCCCTTAACAAAGTAGATAAAGTCACATTTACTACTTCGGTTTGACCATCAGTTTGTGGATGACAAGTAGTAGAAAATAATAACTTAGTCCCCAACTTACACCACAAGGTCTTCCAAAAGTAACTCAAGAACTTAACATCTCTATCTGAAACAATGGTTCTAGGCATACAATGTAATCTCACAATCTCCTTAAAGAACAAATCAGCAACATGTGAAGCATCATCAGTTTTGTGACATGGAATAAAATGTGCCATCTTGGAAAATCTATCCACAACCCCAAAAATTGAGTCTCGACCGTGTTTAGTCCTAGGTAAACCTAACACAAAATCCATTGAAATATCAATCCATGGTTCACTAGGAATTGGAAGAGGTGTGTATAAGCCATGGGGTTGTACTCTAGATTTTGCTCGCCTACATGTGACACATCTACCACAAATCCTCTCAACATCTTGTTTCATGCGTGGCCAATAGAAGTGTTCTTGCAAAACGGCTAATGTTTTAACTACCCCAAAATGTCCCATTAACCCTCCCCCATGTGACTCCCTCACAAGCAACTCTCTCACAGAATAATTTGGAATGCACAATTTATTTTCTAGAAATAAAAACCCCTCATGCCTATAGAATTTATTATGGGCAATTTTTTCACAAGATTCAAACTCTTCACTAAAATCTAGGTCTAAAGGATATAATTCTTTAATATGCTCAAAACCAAGAATGTTAGCATTAAGAGTGGAGATTAGAATGTACCTTCGAGAAAGTGCATCGGCAACGATGTTCTCCTTACCTTGTTTATATCGAATGACGTATGGAAACGTCTCAATGAATTCAACCCATCGTGCATGTCTCTTGTTCAGCTTGTGTTGGACTTTAAGGTGCCTTAAAGACTCATGATCGGTGTGAATCACGAACTCTTTTGGCCACAAGTAATGCTGCCATGTCTCCAAAGCTCGAACCAATGCGTACATCTCTTTGTCATAAGTGGGATAGTTTAAGGCAGCCCCACTTAACTTCTCACTAAAATATGCAATTGGTCTTCCTTCTTGCATAAGCACGGCGCCATTACCTAATCCTGAAGCATCACATTCAATTTCAAAAGTTTTTGTAAAGTTAGGTAAAGCAAGTAAAGGTGCATAAGTTAATTTTTCCTTGAGTAATTGAAATGCCTTATCTTGCTCTTCCCCCCATTTGAATCCAACATTTTTCTTGATGACTTCGGTTATTGGTGCAGCTATACTACTGAAGTCTTTCACGAACCTTTTGTAAAAACTAGCAAGTCCATGAAAACTTCGCACATTACTTACACTAGATGGGTTTGGCCATTCTTGGATAGCACGAATCTTCTCTTCATCAACCTGTATTCCTTGTGCACACACAACAAAACCAAGAAACACAAGCTTATCGGTGCAAAAAGTGCACTTCTTTAGGTTAGCAAACAACTCTTCATTTCTAAATACATCTAACACAAGTTTTAAATGCTTCAAATGCCCTTCCAAGTTTTTGCTATAAATAAGGATATCATCAAAATAAACAACCACAAATTTTCCAATGAAAGCACGCAAAACATGGTTCATCAATCTCATGAAAGTACTAGGAGCATTAGTTAATCCAAAAGGCATAACTAACCATTCATACAAACCATATTTGGTTTTAAATGCAGTTTTCCATTCATCACCTTCCTTCATTCTAATTTGATGATACCCACTTTTCAAATCAATCTTAGAAAATATACAAGAACCATGCAACTCATCTAACATATCATCTAAGCGAGGAATAGGGTGTCGATACTTTACCGTTATGTTGTTGACGGCTCGGCAATCAACGCACATTCTCCACGTCCCATCCTTCTTAGGAACCAAAATCAACGGAACGGCGCATGGACTCATACTTTCTCTTACGTACCCCTTTTCCATCAACTCACTGACCTGCTTTTGTAGCTCCTTTGTCTCCTCGGGATTGCTTCTATAGGCTGGTCGGTTTGGAATGGTAGCACCGGGCACGAAATCAATTTGATGTTCAAGCCCTTGAATAGGGGGTAAACCATGTGGAATCTCCTCAGGAAAGACATCACCAAACTCCTGCAAAAGAGAAACAACAGAACTAGGCAAAGATGAGTCAATTGGGTTAGTGTTTAAAAATGCCTCTTTGTACAAAAGTACAATCATAGGCTGATTTGAAAACAACGCTCGTTTGATCTCACTTGTTTTGAATAAAAATTCTTTTGGTTTCCCTCTAATTTCCCTCAATGGCTGCATTTTTCTTTTCTTTTTCTCTCTCAATTTTCTCACTCTTTCTCTTTTGTTCACTCTCTTTCTTTTGATCACTCTCCTTTTGCAACCTCACTTGATCTTCATAAACTTGCTTCGGTGTCAAAGGCACTAAGGTGATTGTCCTTTGATTAAGCACGAATGAGTATTTATTTGTAAAACCATCATGCTTAACACGTCGATCAAATTGCCATGGCCTCCCTAACAACAAGTGTCCAGCTTGCATCGGAACCACATCACTCAAAACTTCATCTTCATATTTCCTAATACGAAAAGGAACTAATACTTGTTTAGTCACCCTTACTTCTCCACTATCATTGAGCCATTGCAATTTACAAGGTCGTGGATGCTTGATTGTTGGCATCCCTAATTTCTCCACCAGAGTTGTGCTAGCAACGTTAGTTCAACTCCCCCCATCGATGATCACACTACACACCTTATCTTTGACATGACATCTCGTATGAAAAATGTTCTCCCGTTGTGCCTCATCAACTTCTTTAACTTGCATATTTAGAGCTCTCCTTGCCACTAACAAATCCCCTTGCGCAGCGTACTCTTCATCATCGGCATCCTCCAACGGTGGCACAGATTCGTTGTCATCTTCATCTTCGGTTTCAATCTCACCATTATCTCGTAACACCATAACTCTCTTGTTCGGACATTGGCTAGCTATGTGTCCCCTGCCTTGGCACTTAAAACACTTAATATCACGGTTCCGAGAAGTAGACGAATCGGATTTACCTTGATTTCCATGGCTGGCCACCTCTTGTTTTTGCTCAGTTTTTGGCTTCACCAAAGGCTGCTTCTCATCTCTTTTCCAATTATTTGGTTTCCAAGCGGATGTATTGGAATTTTGGCTTGGATTTTGGCTGCCCCTCCTCTTGAGTTGATTCTCAATTTTAATAGCCATGTGTACCATATCCTCCAATTCAACATAGTGTTGCAATTCCACTGCATTGGCAATTTCCCGATTCAACCCAACTAAGAATCTAGCCATTGTAGCCTCTCGATCTTCCTCTACATTCGCTCGAATCATAGCAACTTCCATCTCCTTATAATATTCTACTACACTCCTATTACCTTGCCTCAAACTTTGCAACCTGTTATACAACTCCCGATAGTAGTAGTTTGGAATGAACCGCTTTCTCATAATAGTTTTCATCTCCTCCCATGTCTCTATTGGATGCTCCCTATTTCTCCTCCTATTTAGTACCAATTGATCCCACCAAATAATTGCATAATCAGAAAATTCAATGGCAGCAAGTTTTACTTTCTTAATCTCGGAGTAATTATGGCAATCGAATACTAATTCCACCTTCTTCTCCCATTCAAGATATGCTTCCGGATCAGTCTTTCCTTGAAACGAAGGAATCTTCATCTTAATACTACCCAAATTATTATCTTCCCGGTTCCTAGCTTCTCTAAACCTAACTTCTCTACCCCGACCACCATATCTTCTATGATTATCTATTGACTCCCGATCATTTTCTTCATCAAAGTCTTCCCCAAAATACTCCTCATCATCTACTCTCGCTCTTCTTTGCACATTACGAACATTTTGTGGTTGCCTATGTGGTGTACCCTCTTCAACTCTATCCAATCTCTCATGTATCGGTTCCATCCGCCTCATCTTCCCCACTAAAGCTTGCATTTGTAGATTCGTAACAACCGGTTGTTGAGCCTCTTCATTTGTGACTCTTCCCTGATCTTGAGCCATAATTCCTGCAAGAACGTATTAGAAGTAGAATAGATCCTCACTACACTCCCTCACGTGTTTCACTCAAGAATATAATTCACTCGTGTTTACACTCAAAAATCAAGTCGGCTTTTACCCTCTTATGTGCTCACCACTCCTGCCTTTTTCCACTCGTAGTAATTCACACTCAGTTCTTATGAAACTAATCAAACAATGACCAGAATTTCTCAGTAACAATCCACACCCAAACTAGACCAATCAAATTTGGAAGTTGAAAGCACGACTTAAAACGAACGCAGATGGCTAGGTTTCCAAAAGCACAAAAAAAAATGGAATTTTCGGAAAAAAATTTTCACACTATGGAGTAAGGTCAGATTCGGACTCCTTAGACCCCAAATATCATAAAACAAAAATAAAATTTTAAGCCGAGTTTTTGTATTTTTTTTTTGCCTACTGTACAGATATCTTCTCTTCTCTTCTTTTCTTCTTTTTTTTTGAATAATCAGGCAGACTTCACAGTTCACGTATCTGATTCAAAAACCCTAATTCCCAAGAAGAAAAAAAAAACCACAATAACAACGATCACGAGAATGAACAAACACAAAGTAACAAGAGCAAATCACAGATCAGATTCGCAGACCCTAAACACGAAATTCCAGATCGTAATCGAACACCTTTTTTTTTTTTTTTTTTTTTTATACGGTTCAGAAACGAGAACGAATAAGAAAACAAACAGAAACAAAAACGAATAAGAACAGAACCAGAAGAAACGAATAAGAATAGAAACGAAAAAGATATGATAAACCTGAGACTAAAACTGTGCTCTGATACCAACTGATACGAACCCCGCCAACAGTGTGACGAAACCCGTAACACGATTAATGCCTCGGACCGTTCTACTGTCAGATTCAAAGGGAAACCGCGACCCAACACCTATAACAGATGCGAACCTTGGTATAAAGGATGAAGACGCCACAATCAAGGATGGAAAACTCGATTGATATGTCTAGGTATGAATGCCACAGAGTAAATCTTATAAGTTCGAATAGTTCTTCAAAGAACCAAAGAGAAAACTCTCACAATATTATTAATGATCAAAACTGAATATTACAAACCCTAAACTGTTTAAATAGCTGAGGCTTACGGGTGGGCCCTATAAGCCTACGAAATATTATGGCCCAATATAATTCACCCCAAAACTAAAATAAAAACAAACTAACAAATATGAAAAGTTCCTAAGTTGGCATGCAAGCCTAAAATTTATTCTAGAGCTTGAATCATGGACACCCAGCCTTGTGGATCACTAGTATCCTCCTTTGGGCCACAAAGATTAGTCTCAACCCAAATTTGTTGAACCAGCCCATTGAGATTGTCCTTGAACTGTTTTGCTCGCGCCCTTGTAACTGGACCAATTGGCACGTGGTTCGGGTCTGCATTCCACCTTGTGCTAGCTGCCATGTTCTCATCACAAGCAATTTTGCATCAAGAGTAGAAACCAATGCATACCTGCGAGAGAGAGCACTGCAACGATGTTTTCCTTACCTTGCTTGTAACAGATGACATATGGAAATGTCTCAATGAATTCCACCCATCGCGCATGCCTCCTATTCAACTTGTGTTGGCCCTTCAAATGTTTCAAAGATTCGTGATCGGTGTGAATCACAAACTCCTTAGGCTAAAGATAGTGTTGCCACGTCTCCAATGCTCGGACTAACGCATACATTTCCTTGTCATAGGTAGGGTAGTTTAAGGCTACCCCACTCAATTTCTCACTAAATAATGCAATTGGTCATCCTCCTTGCATGAGAACTGCGCCTATGCCAATACCTGAAGCATCACATTCAATTTAAAATGTTTTAGTAAAATCTGGTAGAACAAGTAAAGGAGCATGAGTTAATTTTTCTTTAAGTAATTGAAACGCCTTATCTTGTTCTTCCTCCCATTTGAATCCAACGTTCTTCTTGATGACTTCGGTAAGTGGGGCGGCTATGCTACTAAAGTCTTTCACGAACCTCCGATAAAAACTAGCAAGCCCATGAAAACTTTGAACTTGGCCTACACTCGTGGGCATTGGCCACTCGCGAATCGCACGAACCTTTTCCTCATCAACCTGTACTCCTTGGGCACTAACAACAAAGCCAAGAAACACAAGCTTATCTGTGCAAAAAGTGCACTTCTTAAAGTTAGCAAATAACTTGTCCTTTCTCAAGACTTCCAAAACTGATTTCAAGTGTAGAACATGGTCATCAAAGTTTTTGCTATAAATGAGTATATCATCAAAATAGACAACAACAAATCTGCCTATAAAAGTACGCAAGACATGGTTCATTAATCGCATAAATGTACTTGGTGCATTAGTTAATCCAAGTGGCATCACTAACCACTCATATAAACCATGTTTTGTTTTAAAAGCAGTTTTCCATTCATCTCCTTCTTTCATTCTTATTTGATGATAACCACTTTTTAGATCAATCTTAGAAAATACACAAGCACCATGCAGTTCATCTAACATATCATCCAAGCGAGGGATAGGGTGTTGATACTTTACCGTGATGTTGTTGATGGCTCGACAGTCAACGCACATCCTCCACGTCCCATCCTTCTTAGGAACTAAAATCACCGGAATGGCACACGGGCTCATGCTTTCTCTCTCTCTTTTTTTTTTTTTTGGTAATCAGGGGTGTGGGTGTCCGGGTCAGCTTGCGTGCACCTCGACTAATCCCCCGAGGCCTGGAGGCACCGGGTGAATACTCCAGTGGCCACGCCCCCCATGACTCGAACACTAAACCTCTTGGGTAGTACACCCAAGAAGCTTACCACTCGGCCACAAGAGACTTGGTTATCATGCTTTCTCTCTTTTTTTTTTTCGAAAATTGGTAAATATATTCCAAAAAGGGATGTACACATGTACAAGGGGCATACCCCAGGAAAAAAAAAAGAAACACAGAGCATAAGGACCAGTGGAAAAAGAACCACTAAATAAGCCACTTTAGGCAACTAATAAAAAGGAAAAACAAAGAATTTGCCAAGCAAAAACATCAGCATGGAGCTAAAATCAAGAGACAACAAAGTGAATGAAAATCAGTGCCAATTAGCCAACAGGGCATCAAGTTGGTTGTGCCTTTTCCATTTGATGTTGATTAGAGTATAAACTTGCGAGACAAAATTTTTCAGAAGTTGGTCTTTTGGAATGGAGGAGTTCTTGAAAATCCTGTTGTTCCGCTCCCTCCATGAGCCATAAATGGACACTCCCAAGCAGATTCTGGGAATCATATGTTGGGGAGTATTCCCTTTCCAATGCTAGGTCATCCAACTAACAGTGTTGTCCCAATGAGTGCGATTCCAAGTCAATCCACATTTCAGCATTAATTCCTGCCAAATGAAAGTAGAGTAATCACATTCAAAGAAAAGATGGTTATGTGAATCCATTTGCCTAAGACAAAGAGAACATGCAAGTGGTCCAAGGGTAAACTGATAAATTCTATCCTGAGTTGCTAGCTTATTTTGAATGGCAAGCCATAAGATAAAATTCTGTCTAGGGGTACTCCCTGAATACCAGGCAAACTGGTGCCAAGGGACAGCTAGCGAAGTGGGTCTAATATGATTCCAAACATGGGAAAATATAAATTTTTCGTTTGGAGATGTTAGCCATTCAATTCTATTATGCAAACCAGAAGGTTTATAAAAATCGACCAACAGGGCACGAACTTCATTAAGCCCAATTGAGTTTGATGCTGGCCAATGCCAATCAAGATTAGTGATAATAGTCTCCTCTTTAGCAGTGGGAGCTATTGCAGCATCATAGGCAATTCTACTGGTATATTGCTCAAATAAAGGACCACAAGGGAGCCAATTGTCAAACCAGAGGGAAGTATGAAGACCATTACCAACCTTATGCCTGATTAAAGGTCTAACAATATTTCTAATTTTCAAAAGCTTTCTCCAATACCAAGAGCAATGCCCGGGGGCTTTCACCTCCCAGAAGCTTTTGGATTTAATCATGTATAAGTGGATCCATTGCTTCCATAATGAGTTGTTTTGAGGATCAAGTAGATTTCCAATATGTTTTAAATTAAGCACAGTATTAGTAAGGAAAATATCCTTAAAACCAAGGCCTCCCTCAAGCTTAGGTCTGCAAACACTAGTCCAAGCCACCTTGGCTCCAAGGGCTTTATCAGTAGTGCCACTCCACAAAAATCTTCTCAAAGCTTGATCCACCTGCTTAAGAACACTTTTAGGAAGAATGAACATACCAGACCAATACAGTTGAATACCAGATAAAACAGAATGAATAAGTTGGGTCCTACCAGCAAAGGATAGGGATTTGGATTTCCAAGAATTAATCCTGGAGCAAATTTTGGTGACAAGTTCCTCACAATGGTGTTTCCTTAATTTTGTGGTAATTAAGGGAACACCCAAATACTTCAAGGGAAGATTTCCCTTAGTAAAATGGAACTCACTAAGCATTTCCAGAGCCAAATTATCATCAATCCCAGAGAAAAAAAGACAACTCTTAGAGTTTTTTTCGGAAAAATGGTTAATTTAAACGAAAACGCCAAACGGCACTGTACAAATGACAAGGGGCATACCCCAGGATAAACAATAAGCACAAGCAAAAAGCATCCAGACGATGCAACAAAGGATGGGAAACAAACCAACAACACCCAACCTAACAATCAAAGAACAAAACAACAAAGAACAAAACAAACCTACAAAACCTACAAAAGCCAATCAAAGCAAAGGCACGAAGGAAACATCAAGGCAACTCCATCATCACAAAAGGGAGGACCAAGCAAGGACCCAGTTAGGGAGTGATGGCCCATCTTTCAATGTACTGAGGAAGATGGGGATCATTTTTCCACATAGTTTGTATCTGTAAGGAGATCTGGAGACAAAAGTCTTGTAAAACTCTTTCCTTAGTCTTCATTTCACCTTTGAAGCTTCGAGCATTCCTTTCCTTCCAAATGCTATAGACAACCAAACCAAGGCACATTTTAGGAACAATATGCCATGGAGTCTTGCCTTTCCACTTGCTCGCTGCCCAGTCCACAAGAGCATCCCATGAAAGGCCAGAAAACACGGTGGTCAACCTATTAAGCACTCCCTGCCACACGTAAGAAGAAAATGAGCAATTAAAGAATAAATGATCATGAGTTTCCAATTGTTTATGACAAAGCACACAAGCAAGAGGACCGGGGGTGTAAGTATAAATTCTATCATGTGTGGATAATCTACGGAGAATAGCCAACCATAGGATAAAACTATGACGAGGGATATTACCCGGGAACCTGGTTAGGCCATACCAGTGGACTTTGGGATAATGGGTCCGAATATGATCCCAAGTGTTGGTGGAAGAGAACACCTTGTTTGGTGAGGGTAACCATTGGACCACATCACTAGAGGTATTAGGGAGGGGTAGGGAATGAAGTTGGCCTCTAATTTCCATTAATTCAATAGTGTTCGTACGAGGCCAATTCCATTCACTTCCAGCAATAACATCAAAAACTTTGGCATTTAATGGGATGGCGGCATCATATTGGACTCGCATTCCAACTCTATCTAAAATAGGGCCCATAGGGTGCCAATTATCATACCAAAGAAAAGTGCCACATCCATTACCAATTTTATGCCTAAGCATAGGTCTAGCCATAGGTCTAAGCTTAAGGAGCTTTCGCCAATACCAAGAGCATTGGGAAGGGGTCTTGGCTTCCCAAAAACTTTTCCTTTTCAACATGTAAATATGTATCCAGTCCACCCATAGGGAATTGTTTTTAGAAGTAAATAAAGCCCAAATGTGTTTGAGATTTCAAATAGAGTTCAATTGAGTTAGGTTTTTAATGCCAAGACCCCCTTCCTTCCTAGGTCTACAGACTAAGTCCCAGGCAACTTTAGCCCCGTGAGCTTTGTCAGTTCCTCCGGTCCAAAGGAATCTACACATTAATCTATCAATATTCTTGAGGACACTTTTGGGAAGAATGAACATGGCAGCCCAATAATTTTGAATCCCTGCAAGAACCGATTGAATAAGTTGGAGTCTGCCAGCATAAGAAAGAAATTTAGAGGTCCAAGAAGTGATTCTAGAAGTGATTTTTTGAATGAGATCATCACAGTCTCCCTTTTTTAGCCTTGTGGTGAGTAAGGGAACCCCAAGGTACTTCATTGGAAGTGAACCAAGGATAAACGGGAGATTTTGACAGATAGCAGTGGAAGTGCTCTCCTCCATTCCTATAAGAAACAAACAGCTTTTGTTAGCATTAGCCTGCAATCCAGTGAAGTTATAAAATTGATCCAAGGAATTCTTCATAACAGATGCAGAATGAACATCACCATTGAAAAATAAAAGAAGATCATCAGCAAAACAAAGGTGAGAGATTTTGAGTTTATCACACCGCCAATGGTATTTAAATTGGGACGATCTTTGGATGTTTTGCTGAATCAATTGGCTAAGAGTATCCATGACAAGAACAAAAAGGTACGGTGACATAGGGTCACCTTGCCTAAGACCCTTAGCACCTTCAAAGTACCCAACAGATTCCCCATTAAAGTTTAAAGAGTACTTAGGACTAGTTATACAGGCTCTAATCCATCCTTGTATCCTAGGCGGAAATCCAAGGACATCAAGGAGATCAAGTAAAAATTCCCAACTCACACTATCATAAGCTCTCATAAGGTCGACCTTTGCCGCAGCTCTAGGGTGGCCAGAAGGCTTATGATAGTCCCTCATGAGATCTTGGGCAAGGAGAACATTATCACTTATTTTCCTACCTTTGATGAAGGCAGATTGGGCTTTATCAACCAGAGTAGGTAAAACCTTTTGAAGTCTCGTGGATATAATTTTAGAGTTGCATTTATAGACAGTATTACAACACGAGATAGGCCTAAATTCACTCATCATAGAGGGATTGGGAATCTTGGGGATAAGAGCAATAAGAGTAGCATTGGACTCAGTTAACATTTGGCCAGAAGTAAAAAATTCTTTTATAGCTTTAGTAACTAAAGATCCGGTAGTGGTCCAGGTTTTCTTAAAAAAATAAGCATTATAGCCATCCGGACCTGGAGCTTTGTTACTGTGGATACTTAGAAGGGCTTCCTTAATATCATCATCACTAGGGATGTCATCCATAAAAGCAGATAACTCGGTAGGGATACGCTTATGAATGACCTTCCTCAATTCACTAATGCCAGGGTAGGGATTAGCCGCAGGGGTGCCAAGCATGGATTTAAAGTATCTAACCGCTTCAATTTTTGTTTCCTCTTCATTAGTGGTTTTAGTGCCATCAGGTTTAACAAGGAACACAATGCGCTTGTGGTTCCTACGATTTTTAACAGAGTTGTGAAAATAGGAAGTGTTCTTATCCCCGGCATCAAGCCATTGAATTCTAGATTTTTGCCTCATTATCTCTTCTTCAATGTGAGTAGCTTTTAAGAAAATTTGCATAAGATCTTTTTCAAGGATCCTAAGGGTAGTGTCACCAGGATTGTCATCAAGCCTCCTTCGACAAGACCAAAGATCTTCCCTAGCTTTATTAGCTAAGATTTTCTCTTTACCTAAAGAGTCCTTGGCTAGGGTTTTAAGACCACCCTTAAGGTTCTTTAAACTATGGAATAATTGAAATTGGAAAGTGCCTTCAATGTGTCTAGCCCAAGAGGAGCTAACAGTATCATTAAATTTTTCCACCTCTGTCCAATAATTATAAAATTTAAAGGGTTTACCTTTCCGTTTAGTAGTAGGAGATAAACTAACAATAATAGGAGAGTGGTCAGAGATACCAGAGGGGGGAAAGTCTGCATACGCTGAGGGAAAAACATCCAACCATCTGGGATTGACAAGAGCTCTGTCAAGCTTTCTCTTGGTAAAGTGTACAGTGTCGAATTGACGATTGCACCAAGAGAAGAAGATACCTGTAAATCTAAGATCTACAAGACAAGTGGCATTCACAAGATCATTAAATTCAATAGCTCCTTGGTCTCTCCCTGGATTACCCTCAAAAATTTCATTAGAATTTAAGACGGAGTTAAAATCCCCGAGACTTAGAGTTATTAGCTTGAAGTCCTGATAACTCATAAAATTGGTTCAAGGTATGTCTAATATAACTTTGGCAGATTCCAAATCCCCATTTAAAAGTATAATTAAATCATCAGCAAAGCACAGATGCGAAAATTTCAATTTATCACATTTCCAGTGGAAAGAAAAGGAGCCATTTTGAATATTGAAATGTAGTAGTTGGCTAAGAGCGTCCATAATAATAACAAAAAGGTAAGGGGATATGGGATCACCTTGTCTAAGCCCTTTTGCTCCTTCAAAATAACCAACAGATTCCCCATTAAAATTAATGGAGTATCGAGGGGTAGAGATACAAGCTTGGACCCATTTTCTCATCCTTGGAGGGAAACCCAAAATGTCAAGAAGATCAAAGAGAAAGTTCCAATTGACATTGTCATAGGCTTTCATAATATCAATTTTTGCAGCAGCCCTAGGTTTACCTCCACACTTATGATAGTCTCTCAAGAGGTCCTGTGCTAATAAAACATTATCACTAATTTTTCGACCTTTAATAAAAGCAGATTGAGCTTGATCAATAAGAGAAGGTAGAACAATTTGAATTCTATTAGCTAAGATTTTGGAGATACATTTATAGATAGTATTACAGCAAGAGATGGGCCTAAATTCCCCTATCTTAGAGGGGTTAGGAACTTTAGGGATCAAGGCTATAATTGTGGCATTGGATTCTTTAAGCATTTCTCCTGTGGTAAAGAATTCTGTAATGGCTGAAATGACTTCATGGCCAACAGAGGCCCAGGAATTTTTAAAGAAAAAAGCGTTAAATCCATCAGGCCCGGGGGCTTTGTTATCATGCAAAGAGAAGAAAGTTTCCTTAATCTCTTCTGGAGTAGGCACCCTCTCAAGGTTAGGTAAAAAATTTTCAGGAATCCTTTTATGAATAAAGGTTCTTAGACAGTCCATCCCTGGGTAATGATTTCTAGCTGGTGAGCCAAGTAGGTCTTGGAAATATCTAATAGCTTCAGTTTTTGCCTCTTCAATGTTACAAGTAAATTGACCATTAGGCTTTTCCAATTTAAAAATTCTTTTCCTATTCCTTCTATCTTTGATAGAATGGAAGAAATAGCTAGAGTTTTTATCACCGCATTCCAGCCATTGCAGCCTAGATTTTTGCTTAAGAGTTTCTTCTTCAATCCAACTTGTTTCAAGTAAATTTTTCATACACTCTTTATGTTTAGAAATAAGATACGTGTCATGTGGGTTTTGAAGAAGCTCCGACTGGACTTTTTCCAACTCCTCCCTAGCAATATCAGCATTAATTTTTTCCTTTCCAGCAATAAGTCTACTAAACTTTTTCAACTCATATTTAACAAGTCTAAGCTGATGACAAACTTGAAACTGGAGGGTGCCCCTCACACTAGTATTCCAAGCCTGTGAGACAGTTTCAGGGTATTGATCCAATTGGGTCCAGAAATTAAAAAATTTAAAGGACCTTCCCTTCCTTCTATCAATTTTTTCCACATAAGTAATTAGAGGGGAGTGGTCAGACGTACCTGGCTTATAAAAATGTGTATAGGAATCAGAAAAGTTATCTAGCCATGCTTGATTAACCAAAGCTCTGTCTAATTTTCGTTGGGTGAAGTCAGGTTTACCAAACCTCCTGTTACACCATGTAAAAAATTCTCCAGAATATCTCAGGTCAGTAACATTAAGTTGATTGACCAGATGGTTAAAATCATTAATTTCCGAATTTAAGCAGGCATTAGTATCAGAGATTTCAGAGGTTTGTAACACAACATTAAAGTCACCCAAAATGATGTGATTAGGAGAGCATGGGCTATTGTTAACTGATTGAAGAGAAGTCCAGAGTTCCTTTCTATCATTTCCATAGTTTGAACCATATACAAAAGATGCCTCAAATGAGATGCTTTTATCATCACTTTCAATGAAAGTATGGATAAGTTGGGGAGTGGATTTTAAAATAGAAACATGAACTTTATCCGGGTTCCAGCCAATCCAGATTCTCCCTACAGAATCAGGAGTGCTATTTGTGACAAGATTCCAATCTTTAAAAATTTTTCTTTTAATAAAGTCCTCATTTGACTGTCTAACTTTGGTTTCAACAATACCAATAACATTAATATTATGTTGATAAATAAATTTAGCAACCTCAGATTGTCTAAAGGGTTGGTTGAGACCCCTTATATTCCAACAGCAAACAATCATTAACGACGTTTATGTGTTTTTTTCCTCTTCCCCGAGGAGTTGCTATTTCTATTACGCACAATATGATTAGAATTACCTGAAGGAGAAGGTAAATTGGTTGTAGTAGTCTGACCTGGATCCAACATTTGTTCTTGGGATTGGTCCCCAGGGCTGTTCCGGGGAGTAGAAGAGTAACAAGATTCCGATTTTGATTCATCCCCTAAGACTGGCCCCAACTCCCCATCAACTGCTGCCTCGGAATTTGGATTAGCTTCACTGGTTAGTATTGCTTGATCATTGTTAACTTCCATATTCTCCCTTTGTAAGGGGTGAGAGCAACCATTCAGGCTCTGCACTTCCACATCAGGGTTACTACAGTAGCAAGTACTTGAGATAGATTTAAGCCCCCATCTTCCAAGGATTTTGGAGGCACACTAGGTTCAACTTCTTCAATAATAGTAGCTCCTAAAGATGAGAACTTATTGCTATCAAGAATCACTTCCTTAGGCTCCTGCCTAGAGTTGTAACTATTAGAAGGACCACTCATAGTTGCACTTACTTTAGAGGAGTTAATCTTGCCTTTGCCTTTAAATTTCCATTCACCCTCATCTTGGTTCAAAGAACTTATATCTGTGTGTGTTTTGGGAATTTGGATAGGCATAGGAGCTCTAGGGATTTTAGCACAATCATGCCCAAACCTCTTACACTTAGCACACCGGATTGGAGTCCACTGGTATTCAACACGAAGGTAGATTGGTTCTATCTCTCCAGTAATTGGATCTTCAAAATCAATAACAATTTCTTTCAAGAGCTCTTGGCTGGCATTCAACTCTATGCAAATACGAGCATACGAAATCCTCCTTCCTTCTGCAGTGACTTTTGCAACATGCAAAGGTTTCCCTAAGGCACTTGCTATGTGGCTTAATCCCAGGGGATTCCAGAGTTCAAGAGGTATATTAGATATATGAACCCATACTGGGAGTGTGGATATAGATTCTCTGGACAGAGTAAGACCTGATTGCCATTTTCTCAGGATTATAGGTTGCCCACTCACATGCCTAGGGCCTCCTTCAAGAACTGCCAAGCTTTCTTCCTCAGTATGAAATTTAAAAAAGAAAAACCCTGAGTCAGTGGCAACCATATCATACATACCTTTTTTTCCCCACAATCTGTTAGTTGCATTTTTTACAAATGGAAATGGTAATTTCTTCCCTAAGAAGTAGCCAACCAGTGTATTTTGCCAAGCATGGCTGCCTTCTACATATACCTCTGTGGGAATGCGTAGATGACTTCCATGGGACCCTTCCCGAGGTTTAAAATATTTGAGCTTGAACCCTAAGGAGTTCTGCGAATTTACAAGTGAAGCCCAAGACTTTGTAGGGTTTGGGGATGCATTCGACGGGTTATCTGTGGGGGCCACTCCACAAGTGGGCCCATTAGCTACGTTGGATAGCCCTCCAGCTGGTGTAAGAGGGATAACAGTGGAAAGTTTCACGTGGTGCTATGCATGGGAAGCCTCGGCGCCGGAATTTAAAGTAGCTGAACAATTAGCCGAGCCAAGAGCCAAGTTCTGATCGCATGCAGAGCTTCTACCAGGTGGCAGACAAGAGGAAACGTGTAGTGGTGATACATTAGGACCATCACGTGGGTTAGCTTCAGAGAACTCAGTCAACAAAGTAGCAGAATTCACGGAAAAGCTGGCAGAGCCCATGTGCTCACTGTTAACAGTATGCAGTGGATTGTGGATACCCACATTGTTACTGTTGGACATTGCACTGGTCTCACGTGCCTCAAACACATTGGGACGTGTACTGGGTAGTTTGGACAGATCAAACAAAGGATGTGAAAATGTGTTAGAGTCCGAAATATTAGGGTTTATACCAGCTTTTGGGTTTGTACCAATAGGGTTAGGGTTTGAATGGATCAGGACCGGAAACTCATCTTGTTGGAGATCAAATGAGGATATACCCTTGCCTTTGTCTTGAACATTGGAAGCTAGCCTCAAACCAACTCCCTTGTCCTCAACATCTTCTTGATCCGAGCTACTAAAGTTAGCACCCGGGCAAATATCAAAAACTTCAAGCTGGGTAGATTGCCAATCTGTTCGATAACTGTTCGTGGGCCTCATGCCTCCCCTTCTTCCATTATTTCTAAAGGGAGTTCTACCAGCCTGAGATGAACCCCCACGAGATGGAAAATAGGTAGGAGGGGAATAAAACTCCACCTTCTTTCTTTCCTGAAGATCCGCAATTTGGTTTCTCAATTGGGTATTTTCATCCACTAGCTTGGAGTTAACCCTCAATGAAGCTTCATATCCAATCTTAAGTGGGTGATCCAGATTCAAGTCACCTTCATCATTCTCACTGTCTCTGCCAACATCGGCAGTAGCATTATAATGATCAACATTACATATTTCAGTACTAACAGCAATATTAGATTCACCATCCTTCAATAAACTATCAGTAGTATTGAAGGTTGCTGAATCTAAGGAAGCATTTGTTGTAATAGCCTGTGAAGTCAGGTCCTCAAAGGCCTTGGTTGTAGAAAGAGAATCTTGGTCTTGAAAAGCAGCATTCATGTTTGGCACAGCATTAATGAACTTAGGATCTTCAAGGCAAGTAGGTAGCAGATCATTTATATCAGTGAGATGTGGAGGAGCATTGAGTGTTATAGAAGAAGGTGGATTCAAATTTGCGGTGTTAATAATTCTAATAGCTTTGCGTTTATCCATAGAAAAGAAGGCATCAAATTTCTAGAGAGAAGGTAGACTTTCTCTCTCTAGAAAAGAAGCAAAAATCTTTCCGACTTGCAGTTGTGCGATCCGCTATCATGCTTTCTCTCACGTACCCCTTTTCCATCAATTCACTTACTTGCCTTTGCAACTCCTTTGTCTCCTCAGGATTAGCACGATAGGCAGCTCGGTTTGGAATGGAAGCGCCAGGTACGAAGTCAATTTGGTGTTTGATCCCTCGAGTAGGTTGCAAACTGTGCGGAATCTCTTTGGGCATGACGTCACAACAGAACTAGGCAAAGCAGGGTCAATCTCGTTAGTGTTTAGAAATGCCTCCTGATACAATAGTAGAATCATTGGCTGATTTAGAAACATCGCTCTTTTGATTTGACTCGCTTTTGCATAGAAATTTGTTTTTCTCTCTATTTTTATCTCTCTAGCCGAATCTCCTCGCTTTTTTTCTCTCTCAACTTTCTCGGCCTCTCTTTTTTCTTCACTTGAATTTTCACTCACTTTCTTTTTCTCTTTCTCTCCTTTTTGAACACTCTCCTTTTGTAACCTCACTTGATCCTCAAAACTTGTTGCGGGGTTAAAGGTACAAGAGTGATCGAACGTTGATTACGCATGATGAGAACATGGCGGCTAGCACAAGGTGGAATGCGGACCCGAACCACGTGCCAATTGGTCCGGTTACAAGGGCACGAGCAAAGCGGTTCAAGGACAATCTCAATGGGCTGGTTCAACAAATTTGGGTTGAGACTAATCTGAGTAGCCCAAAGGAGGATACTAGTGATCCACAAGGCTGGGTGTCCATGATTCAAGCTCTAGAATAAATTATAGGCTTGCATGCCAACTTAGGGACTTTTTATATTCATTAGTTTTCTTTTATTTTAGTTTTGGAGTGAATTGGTGAATTATATCGGACCATAATATTTCGTAGGCTTAAAAGGGCCCAACTTTAAGCCTCAGGTATTTAAACAGTTTTAGGGTTTGTAATATTCAGTTTTGATCATTAATAATATTGTGAGAGTTTTCTCTTTGGTTCTTTGAAGAACTATTCGAACTTATCAGATTTACTCTGTGGCGTTCATACCTGGACTTATCAATCGAGTTTTCCATCCTTGATTGTGGCGTCTTCGTCCTTTATACCAAGGTTCGCATCTGTTATAGGTGTTGGGTCGCGGTTTCCATTGAATCTGACAGTAGAACGGTCCAAGACATTAATCGTGTTACGGGTTTCGTCACATTATTGGCGGGGTTCGTATCAGTTGGTATCAGAGCACAGTTCTAGTATCAGGTTTATCATATCTTTTTTGTTTCTGTTCTTATTCGTTTCTTCTGGTTCTGTTCTTATTCGTTTTTGTTTCTGTTCGTTTTCTTATTCGTTCTCGTTTCTGAACCGTATCAAAAAAAAAAAAAAAAGGTGTTCGATTACGATCTGGAATTTCGTGTTTAGGGTTTGCGAATCTGATCTGTGATTTGCTCTTGTTACTTCATGTTTGTTCATTCTCGTGATCGTTGTTATTGTGGGTTTTTTTTTTCTTCTCGAGAATTAGGGTTTTTGAATCAGATACGTGAACTGTGAAGTCTGTCTGATTATTCAAAAAAAAAAAAAAAGGAGAGAAGAAAAGAAGAGAAAAGAAGAGATCTGTAGGGGAGGAAAAAAAAAAAATACAAAAACTCGACTTAAAATTTTATTTTTGTTTTGTGATATTTGGGGTCTAAGGAGTCCGAATCTAACCTTACTCCATAGTGCGAAAAAAAAATTTCCGAAAATTCCATTTTTTTTTTGTGTGCTTTTGGAAACCTAGCCATCCGCGTTCGTTTTTAGTCGTGCTTTCAGCTTCCAAATTTGATTGGTCTAGTTTGGGTATGGATTGTTACTGAGAAATTCTAGTCATTGTTTGAGCAGTTTCATAAGAACCGAGTGAGAATTACTACGAGTGGAAAAAGGCAAGAGTGGTGAGCACATAAGAGGGTAAAAGCCAAATTGATTTTCAGTTTAAACACGAGTGAACTTGAGTGATACATCCTAGTTGAGTGAAACACGTGAGCGAGAGTTGTGAGGTCCTGTATATTTTTTTTATCTAATCTTTGTTTTGCAGCGAAATATGGCCCATAAAGACGAAATTAATGCCGGGGAGGTTTCGGGAGAGACTGATCAGAAACTACTATTGGAGGCATTAATGGGTGAAATGAGGAGGGTATTGAGGACAGAGATGGAACAAGTTCATGAACGGATAGATAGAGTAGAGAATGCACGTGTGGAGCAGCCACAAAACAATGCTCCTCATGGACGTAGAAGAGAGAGAGTTCAACCGAGGGGAGTGAGAGTTGAAGAAGAGGAGTATTTTTGGGGAGACTTTGACGAAGAAAATGATCAGGAGTCAATAGATAATCATAGGAGATATGGTGGTCGGGGTAGAGAAGTTAGGTTTAGAGAAGCTAGGAACCGGGAAGATAATAATTTGGGTAGTATTAAGATGAAGATTCCTTCGTTTCAAGGGAAGAATGATCCGGAAGCCTATCTAGAATGGGAGAAGAAGGTAGAATTAGTATTTGAT
Source organism: Hydrangea macrophylla (assembly GCA_033977485.1). Taxonomy (NCBI): domain Eukaryota; kingdom Viridiplantae; phylum Streptophyta; class Magnoliopsida; order Cornales; family Hydrangeaceae; genus Hydrangea; species Hydrangea macrophylla. The sequence continues at coordinate 27,211,137 of CM066996.1, read as the reverse complement.
TGCCACCATTACTCTGAGGCTAAGAAGGTAAAACTTGCTGCCATTGAATTTTCTGATTATGCTATCATTTGGTGGGATCAATTGGTGTTTAATAGAAGAAGAAATAGGGAGCATCCAATAGAGACATGGGAGGATATGAAAATTGTGATGAGGAAGCGGTTCGTTCCAAGCTATTATTACCGAGAGTTGTACAACAAGTTGCAAAGTTTGAGGCAAGGTAATAGGAGTGTGGAAGAATATTATAAGGAGATGGAAGTTGCTATGATACGAGCGAATGTAGAGGAAGATCAAGAGGCTACAATGGCTAGATTCTTAGTTGGGTTGAATCGCGAAATTGCCAATGCAGTGGAATTGCAACACTATGTTGAGTTGGAGGATATGGTACACATGGCTATTAAAATTGAGAATCAACTCAAGAGGAGGGGCAGCAGTACACGTCCAAGCCAAAATCCAAGCCAAAATTCCAATACATCCGCTTGGAAACCAAATAATTGGAAAAGAGATGAGAAGCAGCCTTTGGTGAAGCCAAAAACTGAGCAAAAACAAGAGGTGGCCAGCCATGGAAATCAAGGTAAATCCGATTCGTCTACTTCTCGGAACCGTGATATTAAGTGTTTTAAGTGCCAAGGTAGGGGACATATAGCTAGCCAATGTCCGAACAAGAGAGTTATGGTGTTACGAGATAATGGTGAGATTGAAACCGAAGATGAAGATGACAACGAATCTGTGCCACCATTGGAGGATGCCGATGATGAAGAGTACGCTGCCCAAGGGGATTTGTTAGTGGCAAGGAGAGCTCTAAATATGCAGGTTAAGGAAGTTGATGAGGCACAACGGGAAAACATCTTTCATACGAGATGTCATGTCAAAGATAAGGTGTGTAGTGTGATCATAGATGGGGGGAGTTGCACTAACGTTGCTAGCACAACTTTGGTGGAGAAATTAGGGCTGCCAACAATCAAGCATCCACGACCTTATAAATTGCAATGGCTCAATGATAGTGGTGAAGTAAGGGTAACTAAACAGGTGTTAGTTTCTTTTCGTATTGGGAAATATGAAGATGAAGTTTTGAGTGATGTGGTTCCGATGCAAGCTGGACACTTGTTGTTAGGGAGGCCATGGCAATTTGATCGACGTGTTAAGCATGATGGTTTCACAAATAAATACTCGTTCGTGCTTAATCAAAGGACAATCACCTTAGTGCCTTTGACACCGAAGCAAGTTTATGAAGATCAAGTGAGGTTGCAAAGGGAGAGTGATCAAAAGAAAGAGAGTGAACAAAAGAAAAGGAGTGAGAAAAATGAGAGAGAAAAAGAAAAGAAAAATGCAGCCATTGAGGGAAAATTAGAGGGAAACCAAAAAAAGAATTTTTATGCAAAAGCGAGTGAGATCAAACGAGCGTTGTTTTCAAATCAGCCTATGATTGTACTTTTGTACAAAGAGGCATTTTTAAACACTAACCAAATTGACTCATCTTTGCCTAGTTCTGTTGTTTCTCTTTTGCAGGAGTTTGGTGATATCTTTCCCGAGGAGGTTCCACATGATTTACCCCCTATTCGAGGGATTGAACATCAAATTGATTTCGTGCCCGGTGCTACCATTCCAAACCGACCAGCCTATAGAAGCAATCCTGAGGAGACAAAGGAGCTACAAAAGCAGGTTAGTGAGTCGATGGAAAAGGGGTACGTAAGAGAAAGTATGAGTCCATGCGCCGTTCCGGTGATTTTGGTTCCTAAGAAGGATGGGACGTGGAGAATGTGCGTTGATTGCCGAGCCGTCAACAACATAACGGTAAAGTATCGACACCCTATTCCTCGCTTAGATGATATGTTAGATGAGTTGCATGGTTCTTGTATATTTTCTAAGATTGATTTGAAAAGTGGGTATCATCAAATTAGAATGAAAGAAGGTGATGAATGGAAAACTGCATTTAAAACAAAACATGGTTTGTATGAATGGTTAGTTATGCCTTTTGGATTAACTAATGCTCCTAGTACTTTTATGAGATTGATGAACCATGTTTTGCGTGCTTTCATTGGAAAATTTGTAGTTGTTTATTTTGATGATATCCTGATTTATAGCAAAAACTTGGAAGAGCATTTGAAGCATTTAAAACTTGTGTTAGATGTGCTTAGAAATGAAAAGTTGTTTGCTAACCTAAAGAAGTGCACTTTTTGCACCGATAAGCTTGTGCGTTCTTGGTTTTGTTGTGTGTGCACAAGGAATACAGGTTGATGAAGAAAAGATTCGTGCTATCCAAGAATGGCCAAGCCCATCTAGTGTAAGTAATGTGCGAAGTTTTCATGGACTTGCTAGTTTTTACAGGAGGTTCGTGAAAGACTTCAGTAATATAGCTGCACCGATAACCGAAGTCATCAAGAAAAATGTTGGGTTCAATTGGGGGGAAGAGCAAGAGAAGGCATTTCAATTACTCAAGGAGAAGTTAACTCATGCACCTTTACTTGCTTTACCTAACTTTACAAAAACTTTTGAAATTGAATGTGATGCTTCAGGTTTAGGTATTGGCGCCGTGCTTATGCAAGAAGGAAGACCGATTACATACTTTAGTGAGAAGTTAAGTGGGGCTGCCTTAAACTATCCCACGTATGACAAAGAGATGTATGCATTGGTTCGAGCTTTGGAGACATGGCAGCATTACTTGTGGCCTAAAGAGTTCGTGATTCACACCGATCATAAGTCTTTAAAGCACCTTAAAGTCCAACACAAGCTGAACAAGAGGCATGCACGATGGGTTGAATTCATTGACACGTTTCCATACGTCATTAAATATAAACAAGGTAAGGAGAACATCGTTGCCGATGCACTTTCTCGAAGGTACATTCTAATCTCTACTCTAGATGCTAAGATTCTTGGTTTTGAGCATATTAAGGAATTGTATCCTTTAGATCTCGATTTTAGTGAAGAATTTGAATCTTGTGAAAAAACAGCCCATAATAAATTCTATAGGCATGAGGGGTTTTTATTTCGAGAAAATAAATTGTGCACTCCAACTTGTTCAGTGAGAGAGTTGCTTGTGCGAGAGTCATATGGGGGAGGGTTAATGGGACATTTTGGGGTAGTAAAAACATTAGCCATTTTACAAGAACACTTTTATTGGCCACGCATGAAACAAGATGTTGAGAGAATTTGTGGTAGATGTGTCACATGTAGGCGAGCGAAATCTAGAGTACAACCCCATGGCTTATACACACCTCTTCCAATTCCTAGTGAACCATGGATTGATATTTCAATGGATTTTGTGTTAGGTTTACCTAGGACTAAACACGGTCGAGACTCAATTTTTGTGGTTGTGGATAGATTTTCCAAGATGACACATTTTATTCCATGTCACAAAACTGATGATGCTTCACATGTTGCTAATTTGTTCTTTAAGGAGATTGTGAGATTACATGGTATGCCTAGAACCATTGTTTCGGATAGAGATGCTAAATTCTTGAGTTACTTTTGGAAGACCTTGTGGTGTAAGTTGGGGACTAAGTTATTATTTTCTACTACTTGTCATCCACAAACTGATGGTCAAACTGAAGTAGTAAATAGGACTTTATCTACTTTGTTAAGGACTATTATTAAAAAGAACATCAAAACATGGGAAGAATGTTTACCACATGTTGAGTTTGCTTATAATCGTACTATCCATTCTGCTACTAAATTTTCACCCTTTGAAATTGTGTATGGTTTTAATCCTTTAACTCCTTTGGATTTATCTCCTTTACCTGTGACTGAGCGTGTTAATTTAGATGGAAAAAAGAAAGCAGATTTTGTTAAGCAGATTCATGAGAAAGCAAGGCTCAATATTGAGCGAAGAACGGAGCAATATGCAACGCAAGCTAACAAAGGGCGACGCAATATCATCTTTGAACCCGGAGATTGGGTTTGGGTACACATGCGAAAAGAAAGATTTCCAGCACAAAGGCGTTCTAAATTGCTTCCCCGAGGCGATGGTCCTTTTCAAGTTCTTGAGCGCATCAATGACAATGCCTACAAGCTAGAGTTGCCTGGTGAGTATAATGTTAGTACTACTTTTAATGTTGCTGATTTATCTCCTTTTGATGTAGGTGATGATTTGAGGACAAATCCTTTTCAAGAGGAGGGGAATGATGAGAACATGGCGGCTAGCACAAGGTGGAATGCGGACCCGAACCACGTGCCAATTGGTCCGGTAACAAGGGCGCGAGCAAAGCGGTTCAAGGACGATCTCAATGGGCTGGTTCAACAAATTTGGGTTGAGACTAATCTGAGTGCCCCAAAGGAGGATACTAATGATCCACAAGGCTGGGTGTCCATGATTCAAGCTCTAGAATAAATTATAGGCTTGCATGCCAACTTAGGGACTTTTTATATTCATTAGTTTTCTTTTATTTTAGTTTTGGGGTGAATTGGTGAATTATATTGGACCATAATATTTCGTAGGCTTAAAAGGGCCCAACTTTAAGCCTCAGCTATTTAAACAATTTTAGGGTTTGTAATATTCAGTTTTGATCATTAATAATATTGTGAGAGTTTTCTCTTTGGTTCTTTGAAGAACTATTCGAACTTATCAGATTTACTCTGTGGCGTTCATACCTGGACTTATCAATCGAGTTTTCCATCCTTGATTGTGGCGTCTTCGTCCTTTATACCAAGGTTCGCATCTGTTATAGGTGTTGGGTCGCGGTTTCCATTGAATCTGACAGTAGAACGGTCCAAGATATTAATCGTGTTACGGGTTTCGTCACATTATTGGCGGGGTTCGTATCAACGCACAAATGAATATTTGTTCGTAAAGCCATCATGCTTCACGTGCCTATCAAATGCCATGGGCGCCCTAGCAATAAGTGTCCAGCATGCATCGGTACTACATCACACATCACTTCATCTTCGTACTTACCAATTCGAAATGCCACTAACACCTGTTTGTTCACTCTCAACTCACCACTATCATTTAACCATTGCAACTTGTACGGCCTAGGGTGTTTCAGCGTGGGCAGCCCTAACTTTTCAACCATTATTATACTTACAACATTAGTAAAACTACCACCATCAATAATCACACTACATACCTTGTCCTTAACATAGCACCTAGTATGGAAGATGTTTTCTCGCTGTACTTCTTCAACTTCTCTGGCTTGCACACTCAATGCTCTTCTTGCCACCAATGTCAATGCATCTGGGGCAATGTACTCCTCCTCAGGAATGTCCTCCAACGGTGGCATATCACCGATGTCAGAATCGTCATCCTCTGTTTCAATCTCACCATTGTCTCGCATCACCATAACCCGCTTATTTGGACATTGACTTGCTATGTGTCCCCTGCCTTGGCATTTAAAACACTTAATGTCACGATTTCTAGAAGTAGAAGAATCGGATTTACCTTGATTTCCATGGCTGGCTATGTCTAGTTTTTGCTCAGATTTTGGCTTCACCAAAGGCTGCTTCTCATCTCTTTTCCAATTATTTGGTTTCCAAGCGGATATATTGGAATTTTGGCTTGGACGTGTGCTGCTGCCCCTCCGCTTAAGTTGATTCTCAATTTTAATAGCCATGTGTACCATATCCTCCAATTCAACATAGTGTTGCAATTCAACTGCATTGGCAATTTCCCGATTCAACCCAACTAAGAATCTAGCCATTGTAGCCTCTCGATCTTCCTCTACATTCACTCGAATCATAGCAACTTCCATCTTCTTATAATATTCTTCTACACTCCTATTACCTTGCCTCAAACTTTGCAACCTGTTATACAACTCCTGATAGTAGTAGGTTGGAATGAACCGCTTCCTCATCACAGTTTTCATCTCCTCCCATGTCTCTATTTTTGATGCTCCCTATTTCTCCTCCTATTTAGTACCAATTGATCCCACCAAATAATAGCATAATCAGAAAATTCAATGGCTGCATGTTTTACTTTCTTCAGCTCGGAGCAATTGTGGCAATCGAATACTAATTCTACCTTCTTCTACCGTTCAAGATATGCTTCCGGATCAGTCTTTCCTTGAAACGAAGGAATCTTCATCTTAATACTACCAAAATTATTATCTTCCCGGTTCCTAGCTTCTCTAAACCTAACTTCTCTACCCCGACCACCATATCTCCTATGATTATCTATTGACTCCCGATCATTTTCTTCATCAAAGTCTTCCCCAAAATACTCCTCATCATCAACTCTCGCTCTTCTTTGTACATTACGAACATTTGTGGTTGCCTATGTGGTGTACCCTCTTCAACTCTATCCAATCTCTCATGTATCGGTTCCAATTCTGCCCTCATCATCCGCCTCATCTCCCCCACTAAAGCTTGCATTTGTAGATTTGTAACAACCAGCTGTTGAGCCTCTTCATTTGTGACTCTTCCCTGATCTTGAGCCATAATTCTTGCAAGAACTGATTAGAAGTAGAATAGAACCTCACTACACTCCCTCACATGTTTCACTCAAGAATATAATTCACTCGTGTTTACACTCATAAATCAAGTCGGCTTTTACCCTCTTATGTGCTCACCACTCCTGCCTTTTTCCACTCGTAGTAATTCTCACTCAGTTCTTATGAAACTGATCAAACAATGACCAGAATTTCTCAGTAACAATCCACACCCAAACTAGACCAATCAAATTTAGAAGTTGAAAGCACGACTAAAAACGAACGCAGATGGCTAGATTTCCAAAAGCACAAAAAAAATGGAATTTTCAGAAAAAAAATTTCACACTATGGAGTAAGGTCAGATTCGGACTCCTTACACCCCACAAAAAAAAGTTTTGCTTTTTTTTGTTTGTTTTTTTTTTGCCTACCGTACCGATCAGATTCGCAAACCCTAAACACGAAATTCCAGATCGTAATCGAACTCCCTTTTTTTTATACGGTTCAGAAACGAGAACGAATAAGAAAACGAACAGAAACAAAAACGAATAAGAACAGAACCAGAAGAAACGAATAAGAACAGAAACGAAAAAAGATATGATAAACCTGAGACTAGAACTGTGCTCTGATACCAACTGATACGAACCCCGCCAACAATGTGACGAAACCCGTAACGCGAATAATGCCTCGGACCGTTCTACTGTTAGATTCAAAGGGAAACTGCGACCCAACACCTATAACAGATGCGAACCTTGGTATAAAGGATGAAGACGCCACAATCAAGGATGGAAAACTCGATTGATAAATCAAGGTATGAATGCCACAGAGTAAATCTTCAAAGACCCAAAGAGAAAACTCTCACCATATTATTAATGATCAAAACTACTTAAATAGCTGAGGCTTACAGTTGGGCCCTATAAGCCTACGAAATATTATGCCCCAAAATAAATTCGCCCAAAATTAAAATGAAACGAAACTAAAGGAATAAGGAAAGTTCCATAGTTGGCATGCAAGCCTACAATTCAGCAATTACGAAAAAATGACAATAAAATTCTAATTTTAGGAAAACTAAAATTTGACTTCTATCTTGAACTGTTGGCTTATTCTTCTAGAACGTGAATTAGATTGAGACATCTTTGTGGACCAAGCTCCATAGACCTCAACGAACTTTCCTGAGACCAAACTTCTTGAATTAGCCCATTGAGTGCCTCTTTGAACTTCTTTGCCCGAGCCCTCGTAACTGGTCCAATTGGAATTTGAACTGGTTCCCTTGAAGACGTGCCATGATTTGCATTAGTTTGGAATTAGCTAAAGAGGCCCAATCTACTATACCTATATGGGTCAATATTTATAACATTCTTCTAGAATATTGGAATGCTGAGGGCTTCAGTCACATCGCTAGTGCCGTTGGAAGACCTTTATATGTCCACAGAATGACGACTTCATGGGAAAGAATCTCTTTTGCCAGAATTTGTGTTGAGGTTAATGCTGAATTCGAATTAGTGAAAGATTTTGATATAGAGGTTGAAGATCCTGTCGGTGGGGAAATCAAGACTATTACTCTTAATGTTGAGTACCTTACCAAGTGCAGAAAGTTTGGGCATGACTGCTCCAAAATACCTAAGCCCACTACTAAGACCAACCAAGCACCTGCTACTCAAATCCAACAAGCTAAATCCTCTAATGAGGACCAATGGTTTTTGAAACAAAATGGGAAATTTGTGTATGACCAAGCTCCAGGTGCTCCTTCTACCTCTAATGCTCTAAAGGCAGAAATTTTAACCAGCTCTAATCCTGCAACAGATAACTCTCTTTCTGATATGAATTATGATAACACCCCTAATAATCATCCACCGTTGGTTAATTCAGTTATAGTTCCATGTTTGACTGATACGGTTATCCCCACTTCTAATGAGGTATCCCAAATTGCCATTTATGATGGACCTAACCCATCCGCAAATGAGCCTGTTTTAGGCGAGTTCAACAACTCTTTCTCAGCTTTGAAAGAAATTGATTCACTTAAAGACAACATCACCCAACCTATTGATGAGCTAGAGAGTGGTATTGTTACTATAATTGATACAAGCAATGATGTGATGGACACTATGATTGGAAATAGAGTCTCAACTTTGGAGAACCATATTATGCTGAAGATTAATAATAGCAGACTTTCTACTGTTGAATCTACACCAAGGCAGATTGAGTACACCAACTCCTTTTTCTAGAATTCGGTATCAATCAACTCAAGTGAGGACTCCAGTGATGATGATGACCAACCAGTCCGAGTTCCTCCACAAGAACAACAATTGGTTACCCCCAAATCTAAGATCTCACCAGGCCATTCCAATAAGCAGAAGAACAGAATTAGAAGTTCTTCAGGTAAGAAAAAACACTCTTCTAATCGTCGTTAATGATTATTAGTTGCTGGAACATTAGGGGACTTAACCAGTCTGAAAAACAACATGAAATTTATAAATTGGTATCTACCCAAAATATTGATATTATGGGTATTGTTGAAACTAAAGTGAGAATTCCTAATCAAGATCTTATTAAAAGGAAAATGCTACCTAACTGGAACTTTATTACGAACAGCCAACCGGATTCTATTGATAGAATTTGGGTTGGCTGGGACCCTAATAAAGTTATCCTCACTGTTTTTCAATGTACTAGGCAGCTTATACATGTTGAAACTAAATCTCTTGACCATACTACAAAATTTGTAGCCTCTTTCATCTATGGCTCTAATACCATTCAAGGTAGGAGACCCCTTTGGTCTACCATGAGAAATATAGCTGCCTCCATTGGTGATATTCCTTGGATTAGTCTCGGGGACTTTAACTCTGTCCTCAACTCTAACGAAATATTTGAGGGTAATCCAGGGAGGGACCAAGGGGCTAAAGAATTTAATGATCTTGTGAATGCCACCTGTCTTGTAGATCTTAGATTTACAGGTGTCTACTTCTCTTGGAGTAACCGATAATTTGATTCAGTGCACTTCACTAAAAGGAAGCTTGACAGAGCCCTCATCAATCCTAGATGGTTGGACACCTTTCCTTTTGCTTATGCTGAGTTCCTCCCCCCCCCCCCCCCCCCCCCCCGGTATCTTTGACCACTCTTCTATTATTGTCAAATTATCTCCCCCTTCTAGTAAAAAAGGTAAACCTTTTAAATTCTACAATTATTGGACTGCATTGGAGAACTTTAATACTACTGTTTGTACTACTTGGACTAGGCACCTAGACGGTACCTTTCAATTCCAATTATTCCATGCCTTAAAGAACCTTAAAGTTGATTTGAAAAAGCTTACCAAGAATTTCCTAGGTAAGGAAAGAATTATAGCTAATAAAGCTCGAGAAGATCTTTGGACTTGTCAAAGGGGACTTGATGAGAACCCTACTGATTCCTCCCTTAGAGCCCTTAAAAAAGAGCTTATGAGTGTGTTCTTAAAAGCCATCCACATTGAAGAAGAGGTAATTAGACAAAAATCTAGGATCCAATGGCTTGATGTCGGGGATAAGAACACTGCTTATATTAACAATTCAGTTAAAAATCGAAGGAACCAGAAAAGAATTGTGACCCTTGTCCAACCCGATGGAAATAAAACCACTACTGAGGAGGGAGCCAAAGCCGAAGCAATTAGATATTTTAAATCCATGCTTGGCACCACTGCCTCTAATCCCTATCTTGGAATCAATGAGTTGAGGAAAGTCATCCATAAGCGCATCCCCACTGATCTATTTAACCTTATGGATGAGATCCATACTGATGATGATATTAAGGATGCTATCTTTAGCTTCCATAGTAACAAAGCTCCGGGTCCTGATGGTTATAATGCTCATTTTTTTTAAGGAAACTTGGACCATCACAGGGCAATTAGTTACTCAAGCTATCAAAGAATTTTTCACTTCAGGCGAGTTGTTAAAAGAATCTAATGCTACCCTTATCACCCTCATCCCCAAGATTCCTAATCCGTAAAAAATGAGTGAATTTAGGCCTATCGCGTGTTGCAATACAGTCATTAAATGCATTTCTAAAATTATCTCCAAGAGGCTCCAAAAAATTTTACCCATTCTTGTTGATAATGCTCAATCTGCTTTTATTAAAGGTAGGAAAATTAGTGACAATGTTCATCTTGCCCAAGACCTCATGGATCTGAAAGGAACTGTTTGTTTGGTGGTTGATGTTCTTTTCTTGCCAGTTTGGTAGTTTCTTGGTTAACTTGCTTTTGTTTTGAGCTCATTAGCATTTCTTTTTGCGTTCCTGTTTGGAATCCTTTGTTTGCTTGCCTGCTTCATCCTTGGGATGACAAGGTATCTTTGGTTTCTCCTTTGATATTGTGTCATCCCATCTGCTTGTGTTGGTTAGTGGTAGGTTACCAAATTTTTTTTGCGCTCATTGTATATCCTGGGGTATGCCCCTTGTACTTTTGTACTCCCCCCTTTTTTCGTTTAATTTACCAATTTTCTGAAGAAAAAAAAAAGACCTCATGAGGGACTATCATAAGCCTTCTGGACAACCTAGAGCTGCAGCCAAGGTTGACCTTCTAAAAGCCTATGATAGCATCAGTTGGGAATTAAAGCTTGCGTTACTAGTCCTAAATACTCTATAAACTTTAATGGGGAATCTATTGGTTACTTTGAGGGAGCTAAGGGCCTTAGATAAGGTGATCCAATGTCTCCTTATCTATTTGTTCTTATCATGGATACTCTTAGCCAATTATCCAACATAACATCCAAAGAAATCCCCAGTTTAAATACCATTGGAAATGTGAAAAACTCAAAATCTCACACCTCTGCTTTGCTGATGATCTCCTATTATTTTTCTATGGTGATGCAAATTCTGCATTGATTATGACTAATTCTTTTTTTTTTCGGAAAAAGGTTAATTTAACGAAAAGAAAGCCAAACGGCACTGTACAAAAGTACAAGGGGCATTCCCCAGGATATTCAATCAGCACAAAAGAAAAAATGCATCCAGACAATGCAACACATGAAGGGCAACAAATAAAAGCCAAAACCCAGAGAGCCACCCTTCCTAAAACCAACTGCACTAAGCAAACTAACAAACTTACAAACTAACTTACTTACTAACTTACGCAAACTTACAGAACTCACAAAACAATCAAAGCTCAAGATACATTAAGACCAAGTCAAGCATGAGGACCAAAACAAAGAGCCCTAATTATGTAATGGCCCATCTTTCAATGTACTGAGGGAGATGGGGATCGTACTTCCATGTTGTTTGAATCTGTAAGGAAATCTGGAGACAAATGTCTTGTAACATTCTTTTCTTAGGCTTCACTTCTAGTTTGAAACTCCGAGCATTCCTTTCTTTCCAAATGCTATACACAACCAAACCAATGCACATTTTAGGAACAACCTGCCTTGGAGTCTTCCCTTTCCACTTGTTCGCTGCCCAGGCCACAAGATCATCCCAAGTGGGGGCAGAGTAAGAGATTTCCAACCTATTAAGAATTCTCTGCCACACATAAGAAGTATATAAGCAATTAAAGAATAAATGGTCATGAGATTCCAAAGCTTTATGACAAAGAACACAAGCTAGAGGTCCTGGAGTGTAAGAAAAGATTCTATCATGTGTGGATAATCTATGGAGAATAGCCAACCACATAATAAAACTATATCGAGGGATATACCCAGGGAACCGTGTGAGGCCGTACCAAGGGACTTTGGGATAGTGAGTTCTAACATAATCCCATGTGTTGGCCGAAGAGAACACATTATTAAGGGAGGGTAACCATTGAATCACGTCACTAGTGGTAGTAGGGAGAGGCAAGGAATGTAATTGGCTTCTAATATCCATTAAATCAAGCGTGTTTGTAAGAGGCCAATTCCATTCACTACCATTAATAACATCAGAAACTTTGGCATTTAAGGGGATGGCAGCATCATATTGGACACGTCTACCAACTCTGTCCAAAATAGGACCCATAGGATGCCAGTTATCATGCCAGAGGAAAGTACCACACCCATTACCAATCCTATGCTTAAGCATTGGTCTAGCCATAGACCTAAGTTTAAGAAGCTTTCGCCAATACCAAGAGCATTGGGATGGGGGCTTGACTTCCCAAAAACTTTTCCCTCTTAACATGTAAGTATATATCCAGTCCACCCAAAGGGACTTGGTTGTAGAAGTAAAAATAGCCCAGATATGTTTAAGATTTAAAATAGAATTCAATTGAGTAAGATTTTTAAGACCAAGTCCCCCTTCCTTCTTAGGTCTACAAACTAAGTCCCAAGCAACTTTAGCACTATGTGCCTTTTCGGTTCCTCCGGTCCAAAGGAATCTACACATAAGACTCTCAATATGCTTAAGAACACTCTTAGGAAGAATAAACATGGCAGCCCAATAGTTTTGTATCCCTGCAAGGACCGATTGGATAAGTTGAAGCCTGCCAGCATAAGAAAGAAATTTAGAAGTCCAAGAAGTGATTCTAGATGTGATTTTCTGGGTGAGATCATCACAGTCTCCCTTCTTTAGTCTAGTGGTGATCAACGGAACACCAAGGTACTTCATTGGGAGGGAACCCAAGGTAAACGGGAAACAGCGGCATATATCATTAGAAGTGCTTTCCTCCATTCCTGCAATAAACAAACAGCTTTTGTTATCATTAGCCTTCATGCCTGTAAAGTTATAAAATTGATCTAAAGCTGTTTTCATGACTGACGCAGAATTCACATCACCATTGAAAAATAAAAGGAGGTCATCAGCAAAACAAAGGTGGGAAATTTTGAGTTTATCACATCTCCAATGGTATTTAAAATTCGAGGATCGTTGGATGTTATGCTGAATCAATTGGCTAAGTGTATCCATGACAAGAACAAAAAGGTAAGGTGACATAGGATCACCTTGCCTAAGCCCTTTAGCACCCTCAAAGTACCCTACAGATTCCCCATTAAAGTTAATAGAGTACTTAGGACTAGTAATACAAGCTTTGATCCACCCTTGCATCTTTGGAGGAAAACCAAGAACATCAAGAAGATCAAGTAAAAATTCCCAACTCACACTATCATAAGCTTTCATTAGGTCTACCTTAGCCGAAGCTCTAGGGTGGCCAGAAGGTTTATGATAGTCCCTCATAATGTCCTGGGCAAGAAGAACATTGTCACTAATTTTCCTACCCTTGATAAAAGCAGATTGGGCTTTGTCAACCAGAGAAGGTAAAATGTTTTGAAGCCTCTTGGATATAAGTTTAGAAATGCATTTGTAAACGGTGTTACAACACGAGATAGGCCTAAAATCACTCATCTTGGAGGGATTGAGAGTCTTGGGTATAAGAGCAATAATGGTAGCATTAGACTCAGTTAACAATTGGCCCGAAGTAAAAAATTCTTTGATTGCTTTAGTAACTAAGGGACCAGTTGTTGCCCAGGTTTTCTTAAAAAAATGAGCATTAAAACCATCAGGACCTGGAGCTTTATTACTGTGGATACTAGAGAGGGCTTCCTTAATATCATCGTCATTAGGAATGTCATCCATAGGGTTAGATAAATCAGTAGGGATACGCTTATGGATGACCCTCCTTAGTTCACTGATACCAGGGTAGGGGTTATCCGCCGGGGTGCCAAGCATAGATTTAAAATATCTCACCGCTTCAATTTTGGCTTCCCCGTCATTGGTGGTCGTGGTACCATCAGGTTGAACAAGGGTCACAATACGTTTATGGTTCCTACGATTTTTAACGGAATTGTGAAAATAAGTAGTGTTCCTATCTCCAGCATCAAGCCATTGAATTCTAGATTTTTGCCTAATTATTGCCTCTTCAATGTGCATGGCTTTTAGGAAAACCTGCATAAGTTCTTTTTCAAGGATTCTAAGGGTAATATCACCTGGGTTTTCATCAAGCTTCCTTTGGCAAGCCCAAAGGTCTTCCCTAGCTTTATTAGCTAAAATTCTCTCCCTACCTAACGAATCCTTTGTTAAAAGTTTCAGGGCACCTTTAAGGTTTTTTAAGCTATGGAATAATTGAAATTGTAAAGTGCCATCAAAGTGCTTAGTCCAGGCGGTGCTCACAGTATCATTAAATTTATCCAACTCTGTCCAATAATTATAAAACTTAAAAGGTTTACCTTTCTGTTTAGCAGAGGGAACTAAGTTGACAATAATAGGAGAGTGGTCAGAGATACCAGAGGGGGGGAAGTCTGCATAAGCTGAGGGAAACAAATCCAGCCATCTAGGATTAACCAGAGCTCTGTCAAGCTTCCTTTTGGTAAAGTTAACCGAGTCAAATTGCCGGTTGCACCAAGAGAAGAAAATACCTGTAAATCTAAGGTCTACAAGACAAATGGCATTCACAAGATCATTAAATTCAACAGCTCCTTGGTCTCTCCCTGGATTACCCTCAAAGATTTCATTAGAGTTTAGGACGGAGTTGAAATCCCCAAGGCTAATCCAAGGGATATCACCAATAGAAGCTGCAATATGTCTCAAGGTAGACCAAAGAGGCCTCCTACCTTGGATGGTGTTAGAGCCATAAATAAAAGAAGCTTCAAAGGACTGCAATTGGTCCAGAGAATCAATTTTAACATGGATAACTTGCCTAGTACAATGTAAAACAGTTAAGTTGACTTTATTAGGGTTCCAGCCCACCCAGATTCTATCAACTGAATCTGGTTGGCTATTAGTAATAAAGGTCCAATTAGAAAGCATGGTCCTTTGTATTTTGTCTTGATTAGGCATCCTAACTTTAGTTTCAACAAGACCCATCACATCAATTTTGTGATTAAAAACAAACTTGGAAACCTCTTCTTGTTTAGTGGCCTGATTCAGGCCTCTAATATTCCAGCAGCTAATTATCATTAACGACGTTTAGAAGAATGTTTTTTCTTACCTGAAGAGCCTCCTGATTTGTTCTTCTGCTTGTTGGAATGACTTGGGGAGATCTTAGTGCTAGAATGCTCCAAATACTTCTTGGGTGAAGGCACTTGGACTGAAAGTTCCTCATCATCACTTGAGCCCTCATGATGGGTTGGATTATGGAAAAAGGAATTAGAGTACCCTATCTGCCCGGAACAGGATACCACATTAGAGGTATTGCATTCACCAGTCTTTTGCACAATTTGGAGTTCACATCTAGGCTGTGAAGAGCAGTTAACACTGTTTTCTCTATCTTGATCAGGGATATGGTAGAGCCTGCTTGAAGAATTAAAGTCTAACTCCGCTGGAGAGGCTAATATCGAAACATTAGGGAAGGTGGAACCTTCTCTTAGCTTCTCAGTTTGCATCATCATGCTGTGAATACTTTTGTCAGACAATTCCACTCCCTTAGGGCTCAGAACAGGGCCATTTACCTCATCTCCTTCAGCAACTTCTCTGCTTGGAATTACATAATCAGTTGGTTCAACAATGCATTTCTGCTTTTCTTCCTGCGTACCTTGTATCCTCATTACATCTTCCTTCAGAATCGCAAGAGAGTCTTCATTATCAATTTGGTTATCCTTCTGGGAATATGTAGCCTTAGTAAGAACAGACATAGGATTATCATCTCCAATCCTGTTTTCTGGAATATCAATCTGAGTATCTTCAGTTTCTGTGGATTGTAATGAGGAGAATTGATTCTTGAGCACAGGGCCAGCATTGGCAACACTAGGGCCTTTACCTTGCCGTGGAAGTATAGCATCATTCTGTTCTCTACCCTTCACATCAGTTTGGTGGTTACTAGCCTCTGGAGCACTATTGTTGGTCAGCTTACCCTTGCCTTTAACTTCCCAAGTATCATCATCAGTTATCAGTTGAGGATTGGGGGCTTGAATCTTAGGTTTAAGGGCTGCATTAAGTTTCTGGATCTTAGAACAATCATGTCCAAATCTTTTACATTTGGCACACCTAACTGGAGTCCATTGGTATTCCACCCTAATGTTGATTTTCTCAGCTTCTGAGTCTTCCACCTGAATATCAAAATTATGCAACAATTCATGTTCTGCCTGGACTTCAATACAAATCCTAGCATAAGATATTCGTCTACAAGTTGCTGTCATTCTGTCCACATGGAGAGGCCTCCCAACAGCACTAGCAATATAACTAAGCCCCTCAGGAGTCCAATATTCCAAGGGGATATTGTAGAGATGGACCCAAATTGGGACTGATGAAGGAATTTCCTTGTCAAGCACAAGGTTTGGATGCCAATTCTTTAACAGAATCAGTTGCCCAGCAACATGCCAAGGCCCCCCTTCAAGGACGGCAACACTTTCTTCTTTGGAGCTAAATTGAAAAAAGAAGTGCCCTGAGTCAGTAGCAAGCATATCAGTCAGCCCCTTATTAGCCCACATTCTAGAGGTTGCATTTTTTACAAAGGTGTAAGGGAGCTTCTTGCCTATAAAGGAGCCAACTAAGGTGTACTCCCAGTTTCCTTTACCATACTCAGCTAAATTAGTAGGTAATATCACCAGATTTCTTTCAGTACCAAGTCTTGGCTTAACATAATTTACCTTGAATTCAGGTTTAGCTTTGCCTTTGACGAGTGAAGCCCAGCTGGTATTGGGAGGGCCACCATTTGTATTTTTATCCAGTAGTGGATAGTTAAACTGTTGGGTCTCAGTAGCATTGGTACATTTTCCCTCCACATGTGCAGCACTCTGATTATTACCGAGGGTAACCCCAGGCAATACACTCTGATTATTACCAAGGGTAACCCCAAGCATTGCACTTGGTTTAACAGTAGCACATATAGCATGGCTAACATAAGGAGTTGTGTCAACAATAGGCATGGCCCGCAAGGGACTATTCTGAGATTGACCATTCACGTGCATCTGTTCTCCCACTTGAGCTTTGCGAGTAGAGGTAGCTGTGCTGCCTTGGACTGAAAAGGTGGGTGGGCCCATGTGATCAACAGACAATGCTCCATAAATCCCGGGACTTGCTGAGACAGTAGGGCCTAGGTCACTAGGAGCCTGGTGTATTGACTTGTTAACCGCAGCATGTGACTCTTGTAAAGGCCCTTGAGACAGGGCTCCGGAATTTGCGGAAAGGCGGGTGAGCCCATGTGGTTCTTAGCTGTAACAAATTTAAAATTGGTAGTGCCCCTTGCAATATGACCGTTAGATTCATAGGAATTTAGAGCGTGGGCCTCACGGGCTAAAACTCCAGCTGGCTTACCATCCTCTTTAACATTTAAATAATCAGTACCCACCAAACCTTGGTCAGCCACATGAAGTATGCTTGTAGAGCCATCAGACAATGCGCCGTGATTTCTGGGATAGGCATGGATTCCCATGTGGTTAGCCTTAGCTTTTTGAATACCCACTGGATTATTGCAGAGTCCAATATGACCGTTGGAGAGACTTGAGTTTTGCGGAGCTATCACATGAGTATCACCTGCCACAAACCTCTTGGTATTATTGGCACTAGGGGATTTAGGATCAAAATGTGTACTATCATTTTCCCCTTCAATCACCAAAGTAACTTGCTGTTCTTGCACATTATCGTTGAGTGGATAACCTCTGGACATAACAGGATTGTTCTTGTTTGGGCACAAATATGGAGTATCAGAGTCAGATTTGACGTCATTACTCTTTCCTCTCCACATATTTCTTCGAACATTAGGAATTTCACCCTCTTCATAATTTGAAATAGTTCCTTCCTGGCAATACTCAGAATCTGAAAGAGAAACTTCCTTTTTAGCTTTCCAAACAAGGGACCCAGATGTATTCTCATTACCTTTGCGCCCAAGTCTGCCAGTGTTATGTTTACCTCTACCCATGTGAGAAGTGAATGGGGATTTGAGGGTCTTTAGCTCCTTAACTTCAGTTTGGAGTTGTCGAATCATTCCATGGGCAATGTCAAGATCAGTAAGAGCTTGGACTTGTGATTTCCTCTTGAGCAACTCATTAGAATCCTGAAGAGTTTGAAACTGAGTTGCCCTTCTAGTACCCCTATCCTCCTTGTCATCTTGACTAGATGAGGCCTCTTCCCATTCCTCAGGAAGTTCCAGTTCATCTTCTGAATTTTTATAGCAAATGACCTTTGAAAGATCAGAGATTCCTTCATTTCCAACCTCATAGACAATAGACATGGAAGGATTGGAGATAATGACTAATTCTTTGCATCAGTTTTATGATTTTACAGGCCTGCAGGCCAACGCTAGCAAGAGTTGTCTGTTTATCGCTGGAACGGAGGAAAATACAACCAATGCTATTTGCTAAAATCTCCCATTTTCTCTTGGGTCTCTTCCTTTGAAGTATCTAGGCATCCCTTTAATCACAACTAAACTTAAGAAGGGAGATTGTGATGGGCTCACTCAGAAAATCAGCGCTAGAATTACTTCTTGGACTACTAAATTTCTTTCTTATACGGGCAGGCTGTAGCTTATCCAATCTGTCCTTGCAGGGATACAAAATTACTAGAGTGCCTTGTTTATTCTTCCTAAGAGTGTCTTAAAACATATTGATAGCTTAATGAGTAGATTTCTATGGACTGGGGGTACAGATAAGACTCATGGTGCCAAGGTAGCTTGGGATGTGGTTTGTCGGCCTAAGAAGGAAGGGGGACTTGGCCTTAAAAATCTAACTCAGTTGAATAAAGTTTTAAATCTTAAACATATCTGGACTATTTTCACTTCAAAAAGTATTTCCCTATGGGTGGACTGGATACATCACTACATGTTAAAAGGGAAAAGTTTTTGGGAGGTTAAGGCCCCGTCCCAATGCTCTTGGTATTGGAAAAAGCTCCTCAAGTTAAGGTCTATGGCTAGACCTATGCTTAAGCATAAGATTGGTAACAGTTGTGGCACCTTCCTTTGGTACGATAATTGGCACTCTTTAGGCCCAATCCTTGACAAATTTGGAATACGCATCCAATATGATGCCGCTATCCCTCTTAATGCCAAAGTTTCCGATGTTATTAACGAAAGGGATTGGAGTTGGCCTTCGACTAACACTATTGATTTAATGGAAGTTAGAGGCCAATTACATTCCTTACCTCCCCCTTCAACATCTAGTGATGTTGTCCAATGGTTACCCTCCCCTAATAAGGTGTTTTCTTCTGCTAAAACTTGGGACCATGTCAGAACTCACTACCCCAAAGTTCCTTGGCATCGCTTAGTTTGGTTCCCGGGGAACATCCCTCACTATAGTTTTATTTTATGGCTGGCTATTCTCCACAGACTATCCACACATGATAGAATTGTTACATACACACCGGGGCCATTAGCATGTGTATTTTGCCACAAAATTTTGGAATCCCATGAACATTTATTCTTTAATTGCACTTATACCTCTTTTGTTTGGTAGGGAGTTCTAAACAGGTTGGGAACCTTACATATAGCCTCCTCATGGGATGATCTTGTGGTTAGGGCAGCAGACAATTGGAAAGGAAAGACTCCTAGGCACATTATTCCAAAAATGTGCCTAGGTTTGGTTACATATAGCATTTGGAAAGAGAGGAATGCTCGGAGCTTCAAATCTGAAGCGAAGCCTAAGGAAAGAATATTTCAAGAGATTTGTCTTCATATATCCCAACAAATACAAGTGCAGTGGAAGAATGACCCTCACCTTCCCCAATACATTGGAAATTGGATTATTACTCCATAGTGGATTTGGTTTTGGTTGGTTTTCCCTGTATATTTGCATTGTGTTTTGGTTAGTTTTTTGCTCTTCTTGTTTTGCTAAGAGCATTGGTCTCTTTTGACCTTTCCTTTGTGCATTGTCTTATGCCTTTTTCGTGCGCCTATTGTATACCCTGGGGTATGCCCCTTGTACTTTTGTATTGCCTTTTGGCCTTTTCTTTTTAATTAACCATTTTTCTGAAGAAAAAAAATTCTTTAGGCATGAAGATTTCTTATTTCGGGAGAATAAGTTGTGTGTTCCTAATTGTTCATTACGCGATTTGTCAGTGAGGGAATCGCATGGTGGGGGTTTAATGGGACACTTTGGAGTTGCTAAGACACTAGCCATCCTACACGAGCATTTCTTTTGGCCACACATGAAAAGAGATGTTGAGAGAATTTGTGGAAGATGTGTGACTTGTAGGCAGGCAAAATCTCGAGTGCAACCCCATGGATTATACACACCACTGCCTATTCCTAGTGAGCCTTGGATTGATATCTCAATGGACTTTGTGTTAGGTTTGCCTAGGACCAAACAGGGTACAGATTCGATTTTTGTGGTGGTAAATCGCTTTTCTAAAATGGCACATTTTATTCCATGTCACAAAACTGATGATGCTTCACATGTTGCTGATTTGTTCTTTAAAGAGATTGTGAAATTAAATGGTATGCCTAGAACCATTGTTTCAGATAGAGATGTTAAGTTCTTGAGTTACTTTTGGAAGACCTTGTGGTGTAAGTTGGGGACTAAGCTATTATTTTCTACTACTTGTCATCCACAAACTGATGGTCAAACCGAAGTAGTAAATAGGACTTTATCTACTTTGTTAAGGGCTATTATTAAAAAGAATATCAAAACATAGGAAGAATATTTACCACATGTTGAGTTTGCTTATAATCGTACCATCCATTCTGCTACTAAATTTTCACCCTTTGAAATTGAGTATGGTTTTAATCCTTCAACTCCTTTGAATTTATCTCTTTTACTTGTTACTGAGCGTGTTAATTTAGATGGCAAAAAGAAAGCAGATTTTGTTAAGCAGATTCATGAGAAAGCAAGGCTCAATATTGAGCGAAGAACGGGGCAATATGCAACACAAGCTAACAAAGGGCGACGCAATATCATCTTTGAACCCGGAGATTGGGTTTGGGTACACATGCGAAAAGAAATATTTCCTGCACAAAGGTGTTCTAAATTGCTTCCCCGAGGCGATGGTCCTTTTCAAGTTCTTGAGCACATCAATGATAATGCCTACAACCTAGAGTTGCTTGGTGAGTATAATGTTAGTACTACTTTCAATGTTGCTGATTTATCTCCTTTTGATGTAGGTGACGATTTGAGGACAAATCCTTTTCAAGAGGAGGGGAATGATGTGAACATGGCGGCTAGCACAAGGTGGAATGCGGACCCGAACCACATGCCAATTGGTCCAGTTACAAGGGCGCGAACAAAATGATTCAAGGACAATCTCATTGGGCTGGCTCAACAAATTTGGGTTGAGACTAATCTTTGTGGCCCAAAGGAGGATACTAGTGATCCACAAGGCTGGGTGTCCATGATTCAAGCTCTAGAATAAATAGGCTTGCATGCCAAGTGTCCATGATTCAAGCTCTAGAATAAATAGGCTTGCATGCCAACTTAGCTGGATAACTTTCCTGACTCTTTTACTCACTTTCACAAGCCAGGTATGTCTGATCACTCATCTATTATTACGTATGTTGATAAAGTAGCTAGCAAGAAGGGTAGATCCTTTAAATTTTATAACTTTTGGACTCAACTTGATAACTACTCTAATGTGATTTACCAAGCCTGGAACTCTAATGTTAGAGGCACTCTCCAGTACCAAATTTGCCATAAACTTAGAATTGTTAAACATGATTTAAAAAGCTTTAGTCAACAATTTTATGGTAGAGAAAAACTTCTTGCTGACAAAGCCAGAGAAGAGTTGGAAAATGTCCAATCTGACCTTCTTCAAAATCCTCATGATACTAATCTTATAACCAAGCAAAAAGAGTGCATGAAAATTTTTCTTGAGTCTATTTGGATTGAAGAAGAGACTATTAAACAAAAATCTAGAATACAATGGTTAGAGGGTGGTGATAAAAACTCTAGATATTTCTTTAATTATATCAAAGATAGAAGAAATAGGAAAAGAATTTTCAGATTGGAAAAACCTAACGGCCAGTTTACCTGTAATGTTGAAGATGCAAAAAATGAAGCTGTTAGATATTTCAAAAATCTCCTGGGTACCCCTGCTATTAATCCATACCCGGGTATTGACCTGTTAAGGACTTTCATCCATAAAAGGATCCCTGAGAGCCTTTTATATTGGATCTTGACAAAGTTCCCACTTCTGAAGAGATTAAAGAAGCTTTCTTCTCTTTACATGACAATAAAGCCCCGGGCCCGGATGGATTTAATGCTTATTTTTTTTAAACAGTCTTGGTGCATGGTGGGATCTGATGTCACTTCTGCTATTACGAAATTTTTCACCACGGGTGAAATGCTTAGGGAGGCTAATGCTACTATTATCACTTTGATTCCAAAAGTCCCTAATCCTTCTAAGATGGGAGACTTCAGGCCTATCTCTTGTTGTAATACTATCTATAAATGCATTTCAAAAATCATAGCTAACAAACTTCAAGTGATTCTCCCATCTATTATTAACCAAGCTCAATCGGCCTTTGTCAAAGGAAGGAAAATTAGTGATAATGTTTTACTTGCTCAAGACCTGTTAAGAGATTACCATAAAATTGGTGGTAAACCTCGGGCTGCCGCCAAGGTTGACCTTATGAAAGCTTTTGACCATGTTAATTGGAATTTCCTTTTTGATCTGCTTGATATTTTGGGATTTCCTCCTTTAATGAGAAAATGGATCAAAGCCTGTATATCTACACCAAGGTATTTTGTTAATTTTAATGGTGAGTCTGTGGGATATTTTGATGGAGCCAAAGGTCTTCAGCAGGGAGATCCCATTTCCCCTTACTTATTTGTGATTATTATGGATTCCCTAAGCCAACTACTTCAATTTAACATTCAGAGTAGTTCCTTTATCTTCCACTGGAAATGCGACAAAATGAACATCTCACATCTTTGTTTCGCTGATGATTTAATTATTCTTTTAAATGGGGACTTGGACTCAGCTAAACTTATTAGACATACTCTGAACCAATTTTATGATATTTCTGGCTTGCAAGCCAATAATACCAAAAGTTGTCTTTTCTTATCTGGGGTTGATGATAACTTGGCTACAAGTTCGTTAAATGAACTCCATTTTTCCAAAGGGTGTCTCCCCTTAAAGTATTTAGGTGTTCCTCTGATAACTACCAAATTAAAGAAATGCCATTGTGAAGAGCTTATTTCTAAAATTTATTCTCGAATTAACTCTTGGAATTCCAAATTTTTTTCTTTTGCTGGTAGGGTTCAGCTTATCCGTTCTGTGTTATCAGGGATTCAGCTCTTTTGGTCTAGAATGTTTATTTTGCCTAAAAGTGTTCTTAAACAGGTGGAACAATGTTTGGGCAGATTTCTTTGGAGTGGAGGCACTGAAAGAGTCCATGGCGCCAAAATTGCTTGGGTGAATGTTTGTAAACCCAAAAAAGAGGGAGGCCTCGGGCTAAAAGACATATTCCTCACAAATACCGTGCTTAATCTTAAATACCTTGGGAGTATTCTTGACCCTTCTAATAATTCTTTATGGAAACGATGGGTTCACTTGTACATGCTCAAAACCAAGAGTATTTGGGAGGTAAAAGCCCCTGGACAATGCTCTTGGTATTGGAGGAAACTTTTAAAGCTTAGGAGTATAGCTAGGCCGTTAATTAAACATAGAATTGGTAGTGGTCTAAATACTTCTCTTTGGTATGATAATTGGCTCCCGTGTGGGCCTTTGTTTGAGAATTACACCTCTCGTATTGCCTATGATGCTGCAATAGCCCCTAATGCTAAGGTGGCAACTATTGTCTCCCAGCTTGAATGGAATTGGCATGCTTCTAACTCCATTGAATTAAATGAAGTTCGGGCCATTTTGTCCAATTTTTATCAACCTACTGCTCATCAAGACAAAATTGTTTGGACTACTTCTCCTAATGGAAAATTTACTTTCTCTCATGTCTGGAACCACCTTAGACCCATTAATCCTGATGTTCCTTGGTTCCCTTTTGTTTGGTATTCTGGGAGTACTCCTAGACAGAACTTTATGTTATGGCTAGCAACTCAAGATAGAATTTGTAATTATACTCTTGGGCCTTTAACATGTGCTTTATGCCTTAGGCAAATGGACTCTCATGATCACCTTTTCTTTCAGTGTACTTACTCTAATTTCATTTGGCAGGATTTGATGTTGAGATGTGACCTGATTTGGAATGGCACCCCTTGGGATAGCACTATTTCTTGGATGATCCAGCATTGGAAGGGGAGGACACCTCAGCATATGATACCCAGAATTTGTTTGGGGGTTATAATTTATGGACTTTGGAGAGAAAGAAACAAAAGGACTTTTCAGAATTCTTCTACACCTAAAGAGCATCTTTTAAAGATTTTTGTCTCGCAAATCAATGCTCAAATTAGGATCAAATGGAAAACTCACAATCATCTACAAGCCTTGCTGAGAAATTGGGGTTGATTTTTTGCCTCTTTTTCTTTGTTTTGTTTTGTTTCCTGATTTGGTTTTCTTTGTCCCATTTTTCGCCTTTTGAGGCATTTTAGTGGTTTGATTGGCCACTAGTCCTTATGCTTTGTGCTTTATTGTATATCCTGGGGTATGCCCCTTGTACTTGTGTACACCCCCTTTTTTGGAATCTATTTACCGTTTTACGAAAAAAAAAAACTTAGGAACTTTTCATATTTGTTAGTTTGTTTTTATTTTAGTTTTGGGGTGAATTATATTGGGCCATAATATTTCGTAGGCTTATATGGCCCAACCGTAAGCCTCAGCTATTTAAACAGTTTAGGGTTTGTAATATTCAGTTTTTGATCATTAATAATATTGTGAGAGTTTTCTCTTTGGTTCTTTGAAGAACTATTCGAACTTATCAGATTTACTCTGTGGCATTCATACCTGGACTTATCAATCGAGTTTTCCATCCTTGATTGTGGCGTCTTCATCCTTTATACCAAGGTTTGCATCTGTTATAAGTGTTGGGTCGCGGTTTCCATTTGAATCTGACAGTAGAATGGTTCGAGGCATTAATCGTGTTACGGGTTTCGTCACATTATTGGTGGGGTTCGTATCAGATGATCAGCCAGCCTGATAGATACATGTTCTTAGGAGTAGTTTGTGAAGCTATATCTATAGAATCTAAATATAATCCTGCCACGTACGAAGAGGCAATAGCTGATGTAGACTCAGCTCATTGGGTTAAAGCTCTGAAGGCTGAATTGGGATCTATGGATTCCAATCAGGTTTGGGATCTTGTAGAACTTCCAGCCAATATTAAACCCATTGGTTGTAAGTGGGTGTATGAGAGGAAAAGAGGATTTGATGGAAAGGTTGAGACCTTTAAGACAAGGCTTGTAGCAAAAGGTTATACTCAGAGGGAGGGCATTGACTATGAGGAAACCTTCTCACCGGTAGCCATGCTTAAGTCCATCAGAATGCTCCTATCCATTGCTGTAATCTTGAGGAGGACATCTACATGCAATAACCTGAAGGGTTCATAACTATTAGGAAAGGTAGCTTGGTATGCAAGTTGCAAAAGTCCATTTATGGGCTTAAGTATGCATCCAGGAGTTGGAACATTCGCTTTGACCAAGTGGTCAAGTCGTTTGGTTTCATACAAAATCTGGATGAACCTTGTGTATACAAGAAGTGTGAAGGGAAAGTGGTTGCCTTTATTGTTCTCTGCGTTGATGATATTCTACTCATTGGGAATGATGTAGCGGCGTTGTCAATGGTTAAGGTTTGGCTAGCTAGTACTTTTAATATAAAGGATCTAGGAGAGGCGAGCTATATCCTTGGGATAAAGCTCTTTCGAGATCGCAAGTGAAAGATAATGGGATTATCTAAAGCTGGTTATATCGATAAGGTGCTAACTAGGTTTTCAATGGACAATTCGAAGAAAGTTTTGTTACCTTTCAGGCATGGTTTAGCATTCTCAAAGGACCAGTGTCCAAAGACACAAAAGAGAGGAATCACATGGTAGGAGTTCCTTATGCTTCGACAGTGGGAAGTCTCATGTATGCGATGTTATGCACTAGGCCAGATATCTACTTTATCATTAGCATGCTTAGCAAGTATCAGTCGAATCCTAGTCCAGTGCACTGGACATCAATCTTTCCGGGATGGTGAGGGCTCCCACCCCATGGGTGGTGGTACCTAGTGCTAGTGCTAAGAAAAGGAAGGAAAAGCTTTTCCCTTTTCCTAACAATGTTAGTAAATTGAACATCCAAGCTAAAAGGGTTATTAAGTCGTCTTCTCCTCCTACTGATCTTCAGGAGGGGGATGAAGACCCATTAGTCCAGTGGGCGTTAAATTGTATTAGTAGTGACGAGGAAGAGTCACTTCAAGCAGATGATGAAGAAACAAATGCATCTGGTGCTTCTGTTAAGTCCCTGGATGAAGACCTTGACCAAGAAGGAGCTGTCTTTGCATCCATTCAAGATTCTTGTGAATTAGCCAAAGGTAGGATTTCCAAAAGCACAGATATCCAGAACAACCTAGAGTCTGATGAAGACCAAGGTAAACTGTGTATTGAAGACCAAGATAAACTTCCTATCCAAAAAGTGGGGTCTGTTACATCCCTAACTATTTTCAATGGAATGGGTCCGGAAATAGCACAAGTTCATGCCATTGATAAAGGTGCAGCCCCTACTGCTCATAAGATTGGGGTAATGAATAATGTCCAGTATCCTAAATTTCATGATCCTAGTGGTGCTATTACTCAAGGGCCTACGAAATTTCGAGACTGTTCACACCCTTTCTCTTCGGATTTTCTTGCCGTTCCTATTCAGAATATTAATATGCTCAAATCTAAAGATGATGTTGGTACAGTTTTTGATCCAAATAATAGAAGCATTTCAAATGCCAAAGTGTTTACCGAAGGTGGATCTCACGCGAGCCAATCTGAGCCTAACGGTCTAAAAGGACAGCCAGCTTCTCTGCATAAAGCAGACAGCCTTCATGTGGGCACGCAAGGTGCTGCTTCACAAGCTCAGACCCACGCACCTAATGCTGTGGTAGGTGCTCTTGAAAATGCTGATAAGTTACCAAGTGGATTCTACGCGCCTCAACATCTAAATAGGCTAAATCAGATCAAAGGTAGTATTGTAGAGGTGTTGAGCAATGAAAAGCCTAAAAATCCAGAAAATGTTGCCTTTTCTCACATGGGGTACAAGCAAAATCAGGTGCACATTGAAGGTGGTGGGGCCCATGCGTCACAATGTGGTGTACCTAATTGTAGCCGAGCTTTGAATTTCCAAGATTATATTAATGGTGGGACCCGATATGACATGGAGGTGGTTGGGTCTTGTCCACATGTTGCTGGGCCACACAAAATACATGAGGATGTTTATTTTCCTTTTTCAACTGAAGGTGAGCCCCGGGCTCAAATTGTTCCTAATGGCCTGACGTCTAGCTTAACTATGGTGGGAAGTAATGCTCATGAGGGATCATTGTACAACGAAATTGAAGCTGAACAGATAAATATTGGAACCTGCTCCAAGAACCTGGGTGTTGCTAATCATGGGCAACTTCAGTCCAAAGACCAGACAGGGAAATCATGGGCTGAATTATTCATGCCGGCGTCTCAAGACATTAATGGTTCCATTTCCAACCCTGACCCTAATGGGCAAGCTCGAAGTTACAACCCTGGCTCCTCTGTCAGTCAGGAGAAATTTAACTTAGAATTTGTGGACCATGGTGAAAAAGCAGCTAACTTAGTTCTCAAAATTCCTACGGACATCACTAATGCTGGGAAGGAAGAATGGAGGGCAACTTTGGTGGGCCGATTTCTGGGCAAAAAACTGTCGTATTCTCTTGTTTCTAATGTTACTGAGCGTCTTTGGGCCAAAGATGGTTTGATTGATACGTTGGCCACCGATTCTGGTTACTTCTTCTTTACGTTTTCTTGTGAGGAAAATAGGAATGCTGTGATGGAGGGGGGCCCGTGGTTCATTGCAGGGCAACCTCTCCTTCTTAGACCATGGAAACAACATTTCTCATTCGGTAATGAGGAGGTTCAAACCATCCCAATTTGGGTTAATTTCTACGGTGTTCCGTTGGAATATTGGAACCCGAGAGGTATCAGTTTTATCTCTAGCTTTCTCGGCAAACCTATACGGGTGGATCGCACAACTGCAAGTCGGAGACGTATCACATATGCTAGAGTGTGCATTGAAGTTACAGCCGATTTTGACTTCTTTAATGAATTCCTTATTGAATCAGAAGACGAGGTTAATGGTGATATTCTCAGAACCAAGATTAGCTTAGAATATCAATGGACCCCTGTGAGATGCAAACAGTGTTCTCAGTTTGGACATGATTGTTCTAGGATTGCTAATCCTGTTTTTAGGCCTACCGCTTACTTTCCTTATAAGAAGAATGGGAAGACAGACAGAGAATGGCAAGTTGTGGAAAAGAAAGATAAAGGGAAAAAGATTGTGGAATGTGGTTCTCACCACACGAAAGATTTGGCCCACTCGGGAGCTCCTCTTACGCGAAGCAATATGTTTGATACGCTTACTCAGCTCCAGGAAGAATCGGGCACCGGTCCCACTAGTGCAGATCCTCTTACACATGTCCCGAAAATATGTACTGAAGCTAGCTCGTCTCACCGCCCCGATGAAATTCGGGGGGAGGCCAGAGAGGATCCTTCCTGCCACTATAGTGAGGATGATGTTGATGATTGTGAGGTTGATTATAGCCTTGGAGATAAGGTCAGTCTTGAGGCTCGAGGGAGCCCTCTTTCCAACAGACAGAGGAAGAAAGAAGCTAAAATGAAATTCAGTGGGAGTCGGCCTAAGAGTCGACATAGACCTTAAATTTGGCTCTGGTTTGTATGGTTTTGGGGTGTCCTGTGAGGTTGCCCATCCCATGTTGTTATGTCTTGTTTGTTTGTTTTAATTCCATGCTTGTTCTCGCATGCATAACATGTTTTTGCGCTTTTTGTAATATCCTGGGGTATGGCCCTTTTTTTTGGATTTATTCACCCTGTTTCCGAAAAAAAAAACTCAAACTTTATGTCAAATGAAGATTTGAGGAAGTCGACATTAGGGTATCTCTATACCTTAGGAGGTGGTGCTGTTACAGAAATGCATTGCAAATTCAACTACAGAAGCTGAGTATGTGGCTACATGTGAAGCCACAAAGGAAGCTATTTGGCTCAAGAAGTTCCTTATAGAGCTCGGGGTGGTTCCAGCGTCACTGTCACCTATTACGCTACATTGCGACAATAGTGGGGCAATGGCTCAGTTCAAGGAGCCAAGGAACCATGGAAAAAGAAAGCACATAGAGTGAAAATATCATCTAATTCGAGATATTGTTGAACGTGGAGATGTGACTGTCGCCAAGACTGCCACCACTGACAATCGTGTGGTTCCGTTTACAAAGGCCTTGCCACCGAAGGTCATTGATCGTCATCTAGATAGTCTAGGTCTCAGATGTAGTCCTGAATGGTTATGAGTGCAAGTGGGAGTTTATTGGGAGTGTGCCCTCAAACCATTACTTTATGTATGAGACATTGACATTTTAATATATGGATATCAACTTTAGATTTTATTATGTATGTTTCTTTCATGAGATTGTTAATCCTTAAGTATCATAGTAAGTAATTTGTGTATGTATGAGATACATACAAGTGAGATGTGAATTACTATTCTTTGATACTTAAAACGTATCAAAATGGATGATGAGA
This sequence comes from Hydrangea macrophylla, assembly GCA_033977485.1. Taxonomy (NCBI): domain Eukaryota; kingdom Viridiplantae; phylum Streptophyta; class Magnoliopsida; order Cornales; family Hydrangeaceae; genus Hydrangea; species Hydrangea macrophylla. The sequence continues at coordinate 27,181,374 of CM066996.1, read as the reverse complement.
CTGGATACCTCATCAGGTTTACACTGTAGCATGATTAACTACCATTGGATGGAGTGTTGAATCTCAATCACTGGAGTATGACTTATATTTAATATGCTAGTGCTTATAGTGCAATGACGAACTTGAGCTTTCCTATTGACACTCAGGACCGTGAACAGTTGGTAGGAACTCATAACTTGTATATGGTACGTGTTCTCAATCTTGAGACGATTATGAACATAGACTATGGATATGGCTACTTTGACTTACCAATCAGTGAGGTCTATAAAATATCAACACTTGGGTGTCTTGGGTATGTCATGTTCATAGGGTTGTGAACATAGATTGTCAAGATATAATCTACCCTCAGATAAATAGTAAGCATTCCCTTGAGAATGTCACCAAGTTGATTACTGAGAACTACAGTCTTGTTGATAAGTAGTTAACATATTTAGCAATCATGAGAGGTGAATAGGACTCACGGAATACAAGAAGTAATCATGATTCAGGTTGACAATAACAGTTTATCCGACTACCTAAAATATGATTGCGAATGCTGGTGGTAGAGGGACATTAGTACACCATATAAGTCTAGTTATCGCTTAGGATATGTTCTTTTGCGTTGGAGTGAAGTTATCGTTTTATAGTAGAGTAAACGTTAACTGACCAAGTGGTTAGTTTGCTGATCAAAGAGTTTGGTCATGGGAATTAACAACTAGTCTGAGCTAGCAATAAAGAGCCTAGGAGGTCCCTCTCTTAGCTCTGCTAGGATGCTTGGAAAGGCACATGAGGATCTTATCAAGACAGGATCGATCGATCAAAGTAGTCTCAATCGATTGAAGTCTAGATAGGTTTGATCAATCGTAGGTGGTTCAATCAATCGAAGCTTCGATCGAACAAAGCCACTTCAATCGCTTGAATGTTAGGTCGGTTCTGGGAATCTATAAATAGGGAAGGTGCATCCAGAAAAACAGGTTCGTTGGTCTATTAAACTAAAAGCTGCAGAAACAGTTTAAGGGATCCCAAACCTTTTATCCTCTCCATTAGAGATCCCACCATCCCTAGCCTCTCCGGGAAGCATTCATTGGAGACATAAGGGTGAAGATAACCTAGTGGAGGCTACTGCACAATCAAGGAAGAAGACAATCAGAATTGGGTTCTAGGCTAGAGGTATAAATCTTATCCCTTCTCTTGCACGCATCTAAAGAGTTGACGAGTAGTAGATCCGGGCTACCAATAAGTTTTTGTAACTTAATCTTTCCGCTGCACATTTAAAAAAATATTTTTAAACCTAATTTTCTGACATCTAATGGGTACTTACGGATGTTTTTTTTTTTTTACAATCCAAGAGAATAGAAAGTGTTTATTAGTACAAATGTTGTCTTCTTGGAGGATGATAATATCATGAACCATAAACCTAAGGGAAGGATAGATCTAAAAGAGATCAAAGGAGAGCCCTCTATCCTACCCGTAGTTGATAAAGATATAAGACAAGAAAATACTATTTCTTCACCCATTTCTGCACTAGTACCTCGTCGTAGTGGGAGGATGGTCAGTCAGCCTGACAGATACATGTTCTTAGGAGAAGTTTTTGAAGCGGTGCCCATAAAATCTAAATCTGATCCTACCACATACGAAGAGGCAATAGATGATGTTGATTTAGCTCATTGGGTTAAAGCTATGAAGGCTGAATTGGAATCTATGGATTCTAACTAAGTCTGGGATCTTGTAGAACTTCCTGCCAATATTAAACCCATTGCTATATGTGGGTTTGCAAGAGGAAAAGAGGATCTGATGGAAAGGTTGAGACCTTTAAGGCAAAGCTTGTAGAGAAAGGTTATACTCAAAGAGAGGGCAATGACTATGAGGAATCCTTCTCGCCGGTAGCCATGCTAAAGTCCATCAGAATACTCTTATCCATTATGACATGCCTAGATTATGAGATCTGGCAGATGGACATTAAGACTACATTCTTGAATGGCAATCTTAAGGAGGGCATCTATATGCAGCAACCAAAAGGGTTCATAGCTAGTTGGAAAAGTAACTTGGTATGCAAGTTGCAAAAGTCAATTTATGGGCTTAAGCAAGCATCTAGAAGTTGGAAAAGTCAATCGTTTCATTTCATATAGAATTTGGATGAACCTTTTGTATACAAGAAAAGTGAAGGCAAAGTGGTGGCTTTTCTTATGATTTATGTTGACGACATTCTACTCATCAGGAATGACGTAGTGGCACTATCAACGGTTAAGGTTTGGCTAGCTAGTACTTTTGATATGAAGGATCTAGGAGAGGTAAGTTATATCCTTGGGATAAGGCTCTTTCGAGATCACAAGTGAAAGATAATGGGATTATCTCAAGCTAGTTATATCGATAAGGTGCTAAACTAGGTTTCTATGGATAATTTGAAGAAAGGTTTGTTACCTTTCAGGCATGGTTTAGCATTCTTCAAGGACCAGTGTCCAAAGATATAGGAGGATAGGAATCACATAGCAGGAGTTTCCTATGCTTTGGCAGTGGAAAGTCTCATGTATGTGATGCTATGCACTAGAGTAGATATATGCTTTGCCATTGGGATGGTTTATAGGTATCAATCGAATCTAGGTCTAGAGCACTGGACAGCCGCCAAGAACATTCTTAAGTACTTCAGAAGAACTAAAGATTACATGCTTATGCATGACGATAGTGAATTAATTCTAGTGGGATACACTGACTTGGACTTTATGTTAGATAAAGATTCGAGGAAGTCGACATCCGAACATCTCTTCACCTTTGGGAGGTGCTGCTATTAGTTGGAGGAACATTAAGCAGAAATGCCTTGTAGACTCAACTATAGAAGCTGAGTATGTGGCAGCTTGTCAAGCCTTAAATGAATCTATTTGGCTTAAGAAGTTCCTCATGGAACTCGAGGTGGTACTAGCGTCATTGTCACCTATTACATTTTACTGCGATAATAGTGGGATAATGGCTCAATCCAAGGAACCAAGGAAAGGGAAAGCACGTACATCGGAAATATCATCTAATTCAATATATTGTTCAACGTGGAGATGTGACTGTCACCAAGATTGCCACCACTGACAATCTTGCAGATATGTTTACAAAGGCCTTGCCACAGAAGGTCTTTGATCGTCATCTAGATAGTCTAGGTCTCAGATGCAGTCCTGAATGGTCATAAGTGCAAGTAGGAGTTATTTGGGTTTGTGCCCTCAAACCATTACTTTATGTATAAGAAATTGGCATTTTAATATATGGATATCAGCTTTACATTTCATTATGTATGTTTTTTTCATAAGATGATTGTTGATCCTTAAGTATCATAGTAAGTAATTCATGTGTATATAAGATATACATAAAATGAGATACGTATTACTATTCTTTGATACTTAGAATTTATCACAGCAGATGATGAGACTGGATATCTCATTAAGTTTATACTATAGCATGATTAACTACCATTGGATGGAGTGATGAATCTCAATCACTGGAGTTTGACTCTTAGTTAATATGCGAGTGCTTATAGTGCATTGATGGGCCATGAGCTTAATACGATCATTAGTTGATAGGAGGAATTCATAAGTTATATAAGGTACGTGTTCTTGATCTTGGGACGATTATGGACACTAACTATGGATGTGGCTGCTTTGACTTACCAATCAATGAGGTCTATAAAAGATCAACACCTGGCTATCTTGGTATGTCATGTTTATAAGGTTGTGAGCATATATAGTCAAGATAGAATCTACCCTCTGATAAAGAGTAAGCATTCCTTTGGAATGTCATCAAGTTTTTTTTTGGTAATCGGGGGTGTCCGGGCCAGCTTGCGCGCACCTCGACTAATCCCCCGAGGCCTGGAGGCGCCGGGTGAATACTCCAGTGGCCACAAGGGACTTGGTTGGAATGTCATCAAGTTGATTACTGAGAACTACAGTCTTGTTGATAAGAGTTATCAACATTGGTAATCATGAGGGGCGAATGGGACTCAAGGAATGAAAAATGTAATCATTATTCATGTTGATAGCAACAATTTATCAGACTACCTAAATATGATTATTAATACTAATGCTAGAGGGACATTAGTACACCATACAAGTCTAGACATTGCTTCGGATTTGTTCTTTTATGTTGGAGTTCAGTTATCATTTTATAGTGGAGTAAACATAACTGATCGTTGGTTAATTTGTTGATCAAAGAGTTTGGTCATGGGAATTAACAACTGGTTTGAGCCAACAATAAAGAACCTAGGAGCTCCCACTCTTAGCTCCATCAGGATGCTTGGAAAGGCACATAAGGATCTTATCAAGACATGTTCAATCGATTGAAATGTTTCGATCGATCGAATGTCTTCAATTGACCGATGGTTCGTTTGATCAAACCAATTTCCATCGATTACACGTGAAAGTCGGTTTGGGAATCTATAAATAGGACAATTGCGTGCAGAGTTATTTTAATCGATGTTTCTTTACTCCAGTAGTTGTGGAAACTATTTTAAGGTTTCTCAAACCTTCTCTATCCTCCCCAATAGAGATCCTACCATCTCTAGCCTCTCTAGAAGTGCTGAAAGGAGACATAAGAGTGAATACCATCTAATGGAGGCTGCTGCACCATCAAGAAAGAAGAGAATCAGAATTGGGTTCAAGACTGTTAGGTATAAACTCTTCTCCCTCTTGTTTTACGCATCTAGGAAATTGATAAGTAGTAGATCTGGGCATACCAAAAAGTTTCTTAACTTTGTTTTTCTGCTGCGCGTTAAGCATGTTTCCCTTTAAGATTCAGTGGAAGCACCATGAACAAGGAGATGCTTTATGGGAACTGGAGTTAGAGATGCAAGAGAAGTTTCTGTTTTTGTTTTGAATCCTTCTTACTTCAGGTTTCAGGGACGAAATCTTTTGATAAGTGGTGGATGATGTAATACCCTATATTTTGGAATGTATTATATAAATAAGACCTTGTATTCTTCTTTCAAATACTTGTATGAGTTTGACCTTACCTTTGGTGTATTTTGTATCCTAGTCGATTGGACTGTTTTCCTAATCGATTATTTAAGTTTGGATACCAATTGATTGGCATCTTATACCAATCGATTGCCACTTTTGTACCCACCATCAAGACCCAATCCATTGGACTTTATTGCAATCGATTAGACCCTTGTCCCAATCGATTGGAACATTCACCACCTACCCTAATTAATTGCTACTTATGCCAATCGATTGGTAGCAGTTGGGCAGATTCTTTTGCCTTGGCTAGGGATTATCCATGTGAACTCTTATTTATCTATATATGAAAATCCATTTTGGATGTGTTTCTGGTTCCAAAAACTCAGAGAGAGAAAGAGAGAGAGAGGGGACTTTGTGTGTCTTTTCATGTATATATATACATATATGTACACTTATACATATATACATCCACACACACACACACACACACACCCACACATGGACTAAAGAAGAAGAATAAGAAGACCAAAAGAAGACCAAAAGTAGAAAGAAATAGAAGAAAGAGAGAAGAGTCAGACAGAGGAAGAAGAGAGAAGAGTCAGACATCGGGGGAATCCTACGCGCATCAACAGTTTTCTAGGCCAAATCAGATTAACGCCCATTTTGTTGAGGTGTTGTGCAGTGAAAAGCCCATAAATCCGGAAAATGATGCCTTTTTTCACATGGGGTACAAGCAAGATAAGGTGCAAGTGGAAGGGGGTGGGGCCAAGGCGTCTCAATATGGCAATTCTAATGTGAGCCGCGTCCTGAATTCCCAAGAGTTTATTATTGGTGGGGCCCGAAATGCCATTGAATTGGCAGTATCTTGTCCAAATAATGCTGGGCCACACAAGATAAATGAGGGTCTAGGATCTCTTCCCAAAGACAATTATGGTCACGTGAATGTCCCCACTGATTTTGGAGATGGCATTAGACGTCATAATCTTGGGTCCACGTTTCCAGCTTTTAATATGAGTAAGGGCCATGCTGCAACTACAAGCACTAATGGAATCCACGTGTCACCTACTACTCAAACTAAGGGTAATTTTCAGCTGGGTACCGAAGGTTCCTACCGAGGGTCTCCATCATTTTCTCAAAGTGACATCGATAAGAATAGTGCTAATACAACCATAGTGCACCAATGCGAGCGTGCTACTAACGGACATTTCCACAATGAACAAGCGGCAAATGCACCTAGCAATAGTACATGGGCTGGGTTGTTTAAATCAACCACACAGGTATGCCAATTGGCCCATCCGGATCCAAGTTTAAGCAGACAAGATACCAAACATATTTCACTTTCCCAAGTTTCTGATGCGGATGTTCTTACCACTAGTTTTAAATTAGAATTTGTGGATCATAACGAGAAAGACCCTGACTTAGTACTGAAAATCCCTAAGGAACTTACAGTGGCGGGGAAGGAAGAATGGGGCACCACCTTGGTTGGCCGATTTTTGGGAAAGAAGCGGCCATTTTCTCTGGTAAAAAAGGTCACTGATCAATTTTGGGCCTCGGTCGGTCTGATTGATACCTTGGCTACAGACTCTGGTTGTTTCTTTTTCACCTTTTCTTGTGTTGCGACCAGGGATGCAGTGTTGGAGGGAGGCCCTTGGTTTGTAGCTGGGCAACCTATCCTCCTTAGCCCATGGAAGTCGAACCTTTCATTTCAGAAAGAGGAAGTCCACACAATTCCAATTTGGGTCAACTTCTATGGAATTCCTCTGGAGTATTGGAACCCTAAGGGTATTAGCTTTATTTCTAGTTTCATTGGAAGACCAATTCGGGTGGATAGTGTTACTGCTAGTAGGAGACGTATTACCTACGCAAGGGTATGTATTGAAGTCAGTGTTGAGTTTGATTACTTCACTGAGTTCCATATTGAAACCGAAGATGAGATGACTGGCGAGACAATTAGGACTCCAATTAATTTGGAATATCAATGGATTCCTCTCAGATGCACTCAGTGCTCTCAGTTTGGCCATGATTGTTCAAAGTCTGTTAAATCTACTCCTAGCTTAAACCCATTGTATCAACCGTACAAGACAAAAGGTAAAGCAACAGAGGTTTGGACAGTGGTTTCGCACAGAGATAAAGGTAAAACAATTGTTGATTCGGTTTCTCATCGATCCAAAGATAATGCTCCTGTTACTAGGGGCAATAAGTTTGCTGCTCTTGCGCAAGATATGGTTGATCTTTGCTCCGAGAGCATTACTTTGGAGTCTGCAGTCCCTCTCTCTGTCCGGAAAAAGACTGTGGACTGTGGTTCTCACTACACGAAAGGTTTGGCCCACTCGGGAGCTCCTCTTACGCGGAGCAATATGTTTGATACGCTTACTCAGCTCCAGGATGAATCGGGCGCCGGTCCCACTAGTGCAGATTCTCTTACACATGTCCCGAAAATATGTCCTGAAGCTAGCTCGTCTCACCGCCCCGATGAAATTCGGGGGGAGGCTAGAGAGGATCCTTCTTGCCACTTTAGTGAGGATGATGTTGATGATTGTGAGGTTGATTATAGCCTTGGAGATAAGGTCAGTCTTGAGGCTCGAGGGAGCCCTCTTTCCAACAGACAGAAGAAGAAAGAAGCTAAAATGAAATTCAGTGGGAGTCGGCCTAAGAGTCGACATAGACCTTAAATTTGGCTCTGGTTTGTATGGTTTAGGGGTGTCCTGTGTGGTTGCCCATCCCATGTTGTTATGTTTTGCTTGTGTGTTTTAATTCCATGCTTGTTCTCGCATGCATAACATGTTTTTTGCGCTTATTGTAATATCCTGGGGTATGGCCCTTTTTTGGATTTATTCACCCTTTTTCCGAAAAAAAAAAGAGAGAGAGAGAGAGAGGGGAGGCACCATTGAAGCTTCCAAAGCTTCGAATCACACCCAAACACACCCTCTAATCCTAAGGTGAGTTCTAAACTCACTGAGTATCAGTCATACCCAAAAGAAGGAAAGATGCATGAATATTAGTTTCTCGTATTTATGTTGCTGGACTATCTTCTTTGTGAAGAAGATGAAGTCCCAATCGATTGGGGCTTTTCCCAATCGATTGCTATAGATAAGATCCCAATCGATTGCCATATGATGCAATCGATTACCATTGTAGACACCCCAATTGATTGCCAAAGTTAGCAATCAATTGGTATGGATTGTGATCCAATTAATTGGACTTTTCCCAATCAATTGTTACTATTTTTATACCAATCGATCGGACCTCTGTCCCATTCGCTTGGTAGTTACAGAATGTTGATATTCCTGTTTAGTTTATGTTATAACTATTTAGTTGTTTTATATACTGTTCTGAATCACCTACATATAATACAGACGTGATAATGAGATAATGCAACGTAGGATTGAAGTGACGTTAAGATTAACAAGATAATGGTTGGAACGTTAGATGATGTATTAGTCGTGAATCACTTGGGTTCTTGTCTATTTCCTTCAATGTAGTTAGGCCACATGGGATTGTCGTGTATCGATGTTAGAATGGAACTTAAGTATGTTTGTTCAGGATTCGGGAATATTACGTGGACGGGCCTTGGTCATAACATGTTCTTAAAAGTGGTTAAATGTGCATACGTTCTTAAAAGTAGTGAACTATACCAAGTATCCTTAAAATAGCTTATTTATCCAATGACATGTTCTTAAAAGTAGTGAACTACGCATATGTTCTTAAAAGCGATGGACTAGGATCACAAGTAGATGACATTAAGTCGTGGAATGAGAATGATGTGCTATTACTTAAAGCGTTATATCCTTGTAGTCTGGTGAACTGTGCATATGTTCTTAAAAGCTGGGGATAGACTGACATGGTATCCATGACATGTGATGAACTGCATATGTCCTTAAAATCAGTGGACAAAGCAATGGTGTATCAATAGAGTTGAACTAGTATTGAGTCTATTCTACTAGCAGAATGTGTTATTAGTCTGGATTTAGTAAGACGTTAGTAATCGAATAATCGGTTTGATTAAAAAGAAGATACCCTCAATGGAATCTAATTGTTATCATTCATAACTTGTAATAACTTCAATAGTTGATACCCTATTAGTATCTAATTCACTCAGCTTTAATTAAGTTTTTTTTTTTGGTAATCGGGGGTGTCTGGGCCAGCTTGCGCGCACCTCAACTAATCCCCCGAGGCCTGGAGGCGCCGAGTGAATACTCCAGTGGCCACGCTCCCCATGACTCGAACACTAAACCTCTTTTAATTAAGTTGATGGCATTAATGCCACTGGACATTTCTATGTTCTAGCACACCCTGGTTATAACTATACAGGTGAAGGGCCTGCAGGCAATGACTACTATGTTGGTGATGATGCTCTTGTGGAGGACAACCCCGACGAAGGTCAAGCAGAAGAGGACTAATACGCCGGGTACTACCTCTATGCCAATTAAAGATTAGGCTAGATTATAGTTTATCTATGTTTATTATTTTTCAGACCTTTTTGTAATCAGGTATATGTTACCTTGATGCGTATGTTTTATTTGATTTGAGTCTCTGATTGTAATAATTAGTAACTTTCTTTTGACTTTAAATTATATCAATCTCTTTAAGATTAGAACTGTTTAATTATCCTTTCTGTTCCCTAGTACTGCGTGGTGTGGATAATCATGTAACTTCACTAGTCATTATCTATGGACCCAAAATATAAATTTATTTTTCTCTATTTTTTCCATTCTGGTGCGTGACGTAGTTAAATCCTTCAGTTTTAGGATTCTGATCCTAAAGATCATGGTGTTAGCGGAGCTCTCCCGGAGAAGATTCTGAGGGAAGTTATTTAGGTATGCTTTCTTCTTCTTCTTTTCTTTCTTTGTTTTCATTGTTTTGTTGGTTTTTGATCTTCGTAGTTCATAGTTTAGATCTATTTTCTCGTTTGTTTGTCGTCGTTCTTATCTTCTTAGTAGTTTAGATCTTCTAGGCTTCTAGGTTAGCCTTCTATCCCATTGGTGGATAGGCTATCCCTAGGGATAGGCTATTCCAACTATGGAATAGCCACCACTAATAGGATTAGTAGCCAACTCATGGCTATTCCAATCTCACTAGGGACCATGAAACCCTAATTCTAGTATTTCTTATTCATATCTAACCTAGCTTAATCTTACTCATGCTTGTCCATGCATCCATGCATGCACATGCACACTATCCACACGTATAATAGTATGATATCCCGATTAAGGGTTACACAAACACACATGTACTTAGTGCTCATGTTTGGGTATTATGTTGTTACCATCCTAACCGTGGCTAATTAGGAAGCTACTATAAGGAATGTTGTGCGATCTTGGGTAAGTCCTTACACCTTCCTTAGTTACTACTTTCCTAGATCACCTAGAAGCAGGCATAGGTCCATAAAGCCTGTTTAACCATTGAAATCATGTTTCAAGAACCCAAATTTGGTGTGAACGCCACAAAGGGAATGCCTTTGATAAGTTCGAATTGTTCAATCAAGAACAAGAAGAGAAAACTAAATTCTTTCAGAAGAATAATATTCATTCACATAATCTGCTGTTAAAAACTGCTACAAGAGTGTTTTATATCTAATAACCCTAGGGCCCAAAAGGCCTTCAATAAAAATAAAAGAAATGGGCTGGAGGTACTCAAGCCTAAATCAACTTAAACTTAAAGCTAAATAGATGTCCAATTAATGAATAAAATAGGCCCACATGCCCAAAACCAGCGAACATAAATAAAATAGCCTAAGTGGCTTGTATCACATGGATTAAAGCTGGTTTCTCTTCTTCCAAGCCCATCTTGAATGTTAAAGTCTTGCTTGAAACATTTGCAAATTCAGCCCAAGTGGATTGTACCAATCCTTGCATTGCTTCCTTGATCTTCTTAGCTCTTGATCTTGTGATTGGCCCATTTGGAACTTGTAAGGGGTCAGCTTTAAGACTCAATCCATCATGGTGCCCATCAAAAAACATAAGCATAAACTATCAACAGCAAGCTCCAAGACTTCAGCTTGCATAATAGTCAGCGCCAACATTGCCTCCGTCATCATAGACTCCATCCTCGTAGCCCCTATCCATGTATGCATCTCCTGCATACTCATAACCCTGGCCAGCTAGACGTCGAATATTTAGCGGCATAAACGCCATCAGCTACAAAAGCCAAGTGAATTCAAACACTAATAGAGTATCTATAGATTTGTAGTATATACAATAACAGTATTATTTTTTTTGGAAATCTACAATAGCAGTATTATTAAGAATCATCTCATTGTTCATCACGTTCACGAATGCACCAACTCAATATGTATAATTGATATCGTCCCAATCCAATCATATCATAACATGGACTCTCGAGTCTATATCACGCACACAGCCATACTTCTCATAGTACTTAACTCATCCTTTGACAATCCCTTCCAAACCAGGCATGTAGCCTAATACATCATGACTTGTTCAAACCTGCCACGTAGTCCTATTCTCTACACATAAATCAGATACGTAGTCCTATACTATACGAGCTATCAACTTCTTATACACAGCCCTAACGTTCCAGTAAATCTGCCCTGATATAATACAACACGTAGCCCTGATATAATACTACAGCACTCAGCTCTGCTATACCACAACACGCAGCCCTGATATAATACTACAGCACTCAGCTCTGCTATACCATAGCACTCAGCTCCACAAGCACTCAGCTCTTACCACAGAACATAGCTCCGCAAGCACTTAGCTTCACCATATCACAACACTCAGTAATACGACAGCACTTAGCTCTGCAATACTATTACGCATGCAGCCCGGTATGCTACTATAACACATAGCCCCAATATGTTATGGCAATCTAGCCCCAATACACTACGGCCACCCACGCTGATATATTAAACTCGACACAAATTCCCACATAATATAACCTCCAAAATCTGACACACAGTCCAATCCTTTCATACATAAAATCTAACACATAGTCCTGATCCTATCCCAGCACCTTGGGATCCCATACCCGACATCATACGATCTTAGCGACTATATTCATATACACAAATATAAATAGTATCAACCACGACAGTCGGTAGACCCACTACTAAGCATGATAGATTTTCAATCTCATTATTATCTCAACCTTAACCGAATGGTTCCACTGTTTAATGCATTAACTCATTATTCCACATGTGTGTATTATTCCAATACTGCTTCTAACCATCAATGCATGATATAACTCGACTTAGTAGTCCATCTGATATAAATAATAAAAATATTTAACAAATTGTCATGTTTAATCGATTAAAGTCATTTCAATTGATTGACAAAAGTAAAGTTCGATCAATTGAAATAAGTTTGATCAATTGAAGTCTATCTGTGATCAATTGATTGAGATCGATTCGATCGATTGAGGGTAGTTTTCTTTAAAAACTAAACTGGACCTCCCGTGTACCTTTGGGGTCCATTCTCTCTTGCCGAACCACATATATACGAACATATGTACTCTACAAAGTAAGTAAAGGCACTCACTGCTAATGTCAGTGAGCCGGTGAGCTTGGGGTGGCCGTGGGTCCTCAGTGGTCTCTCTCTCTCTCTCGTCTTCTCCTTTTCTATCTCTTCTCTTTTTCTCCTTCTCCCTATCTTCTACTCCTTCTCCTCTTCTCCTCCTTTTGCTCCTCTATTTATGGGAATATGTGTGCTTGTGTGTATAAATATATAGGTGTGTGTACATATATATATGTATGAGTATATATAAACTATATATATCTCTCTAAAACTCACCAACCCCAAACACACACACAAAACCAACATATATAGGGAGGGGGAGGGTGCAGGTGGCAGAACACGTAAACTAGAAATACAAAGTTTGATCGATCAAAGTGAGGTCGATCAATTGAGAACAGGTCAGTCAAGGTTTGATCGATTGAAACATGTTCAATTGTTTGAGAAAGGATTCTATGTCATAATTTAGGTCGGTAACTTTTCAAGTGATCGAAGTTGGTTCGATCAATTGAAGTTAGTTCAATCAATCGAAGTTGAAATTATAGGAATTGTAAATACAAGGATACTGAATCTTATTTATATCAACAAGGGTATAAAAGTACAACAAAAATAGCAAATATTACATCATTTCCCTCTAAATAAATATTTTGTCCCTGAAATTCGAACTAAGCGTCGCTAAATAAATCTGGATAACTCTCCCGTATTTCTGACTCTAACTCCCAAGAAGCTTCTCCTTCGTCATGAAATTTTCACTGAATCTTCACAAATGGAATCTCTTTATTCCTCAACTTCTTAACTCCTCGATCCAGAATTTGCACTGGTCTTTTGTGAAACGATACATTGTCATTAACCTCAATGTCCTCAAAGTTGATCCCATGACTCTAATTATGAGCATACTTCATCAACATTCCAACATCGAAGACGTTGTGCACTCCTAACATCTTACGAGGTAATGCAAGTTTGTAGGTAATTTTTCCTACATGGTCAAGAATCTCAAACGGTCCAATGAAATGTGGTGCTAACTTTCTTGTCTTTTGTCCAAATCTGACAATTCCTCCCACTAGAGATACCTTGAGTAGCACATGATCTCCAACACTGAATTCCAAACTTCGGCAACATTTATCCGCGTAACTCTTGTGTCTACTCTGCACCGATTGCATCATGTCTTTAACAATCTTGATCTTCTCATTAATTTCCTAAATAATTTAGGTCTATGCAGTTGATTGTCTCCAACCTCTACCCAACACAAAGGTGATCGACACAGTCTTCCATATAATGCCTCGAAGGGTGCCATTCCTATGCTCGAATGGTGGCTGTTGTTGTATGCAAATTCTATCAGTGGTAGATGAGTCTTCCATAAGCTCTCAAAATCAATGACAAATGCCTAAAGCGTGTCTTCCATCACTTGGTTAACCTGTTCAGTCTATCCATCAGTCTGTGGATGAAAGACATTGCTCAAGCTTAGTGATGGGCACCATGATGGACCGAGTCTTAAAGCTGACCCCTTACAAGTTCCAAATGGGCCAATCACAAGATCAAGAGCTAAGTAGATCAAGGAAGCAATGCAAGGATTGATACAATCCACTTGGGCTGAATTTGCAAATGTTTCAACCAAGACTTCAACATTCAAGATGGGCTTGGAAGAAGAGAAACCAGCTTTAATCCATGTGATACAAGCCACTTAGGCTATTTTATTTATGTTCGCTGGTTTTGGGCATGTGGGCCTATTTTATTCATTAATTGGACATCTATTTAGAAATGTAAGGGATATGGAAAGATACAAAGCTGTTAGGGTCCTTAATGGTCCTAGCTATTCTAAGATCTGTGCAAATTCTCAGTCCATTAATAATTTCAACAAAGAAGAGCCAGTGTTAGTTAAAGTTCAACATCAAGAAGTTACAGCCATGGCTCAAGATGGGCCTCTTGATCAATGTGAAGCTCGAGCTGATTATGAAGGGCCTAATTTCATTATTTCAAATCCTTCAAAATCTATTGTTTTTTTGGGTTAAGTGAGGAAGGAGTCCATGATCTTTCAAAGGATGTTGCTTCCAAAGACTCAGTCCCAATATCTTATACGACTTCTCTGTCTGGTATCAAGGATCTCTCTGCAGCAGACCTTGAGATTCCTGAAGATTGGGAGGAGACTACCCCTAACAAGAAACAAATTGAGGGTGAGGAAGGTGAAATTGTTGGAGGAGAAGACAGCGAGCACACTGATCATGAATATCACAATACCTTACTTAAGGATTCTAATGATATTTTAAGAAAGAATTTGAAGATTGCACAATCTCAAATCCAGAAGTTGATGAATGAGAAAGCTGATCTTCAAGCCATTCAAGCTATTACTCCCTTCCCATCTGGGTCTAGGGGTGGCTCTAGCATTGGGAGGACCCCTTATAAGTCTGGTGGAAATAAAGGGATGGCTAGATTTGGTTCGGATTGGAGAAGGCAGCAAATTGAGCCTTTTTATATCTGTGAAGCTGGGGGTAGTTCCAGTGATGAACCAAATGGGAAAGGAGAAAGGAAGGCTTAGAAACCAATCCAAGCTAGAGCATCTTCTTGTCCATATGATTCCAAGAGTTTTAGTCATTCTAAATCTGATGGGGAAAGGGGGAGTTCTCTTTTTGATCCAAAAAGCAAGCAAGTTATTCCAGAAAATGTGTTTGCTACGGTTGGGGCCCACTGTCCATCTGTCATTGAGCCTAACGGCTATAATGGAGTTTCAAATGCTCCCTTACAAGCTGATGGGTCCCCTATTTCTACACGCATAATAGCGCAGCACATGGGAGGTCAAGCTACTATTCAGCACATGGGAGCATCACTTTTTCCCACAAATTCCGGAAATTTGTCTGAAGGTTTGGTTAGTATTCTTCCCGGTTCTAATCCCATTGGTCAATCGGTAGAGGAAAATATTAAAGTTATTTGTCCAACTACAATGCACATGGGCCATCCCGTAATTTCCGGCGCCCTGTCCACTCAAGCTCAGCGCCCTTTGGATGATGTTGCTATTGCACGCGAGGTTTGTTTTCGGGAATAGGTGAATAAATAAATAAAAAAAAAGCCAAATGGCACTATACAACATACAAGTGGCATACCCCAGGATATACAATAGGCGCAACCAAAAGCATCCAGACGATGCAAAATCGGATGAGAACCAATCAATGGCCAGTAGCCAAGAAAAGAACCATCATCAAATCAAACCAAAGAGAAAAGTGAGGGGAGACCTTTAATGAAATCACAAAACCAAGGCATCCTCAGAGGGTTAACATAAGCAAAAATCCAAAATTAAGCTGGTGATAGAGAAAAGAAATAGAATTACCCAAAAAAAAAAGTAACACCAGACTAAGTCCATATTGCACGCGAGGTTAGGGGCAAGAGGGTCATTGAAAGCAGATTTGGTGCAACTAATATGCACATGGGGTCTTCAGTTTTTCCCGCATCTCACGGCATTGTGTTGGAATCTGAAACACTTGACCAGCGACACTTGGACCAAGCTTCTCACTCCCCTCACTTTTCCCATTATCCTATCCCTGTTGAAAGCTCTATCACAAATGTGGGTTCCTCGAGTAGCTTGGCTCCAGATATTAATCCGGATCAAGTATAGGCCTCCTCAATTTAAATCCTGGGTAGTTGTAGTCACTCCACAAAGCTCATTAGGATTCAAACTCAATTTTATTAAACCAAAAGAAGACCCTCGGAAACAACATCTAAAGATCCCCAAAGAAGTTTTCGTGGAAGGTTATGGGGTAAACAAGGCCTGCATGATATGGTGGCTACATATTCTGGCTTTTTCTTCTTTAAATTTAACAGTGAAGACGAGTGTTTGGCAATCCTTGAAGGTGGCCCTTGGCATGTGAGTGGGCAGCCAATCATCCTGAGGAAGTGGCAAACTGGTTTAACTCTATCTAAGGAATCTATATCCACTATTCCAGTATGGGATCATATTTATAATATCCCCCTTGAACTCTGGAATCCTCTGGGGTTAAGCCATATAGCAAGTGCCATTGGGAAATCATTACATGTTGCAAAAATCACAGCTCAAGGAAGGAGAATTTCATATGCAAGGATTTGTATTGAATTGAATGCCAACCAAGAACTCCTTAAAGAGCTTGTTATTGATTTTGAGGATCCAATCACTGGAGATATTGAGCCTATTTATCTTCCACTACCAGTGGACTCCTATCCGGTGTGCCAAGTGTAAAAGATTTGGGCATGATTGTGCCAAGCTACCTAAAGCACCAATTCTTATCCAGAATACCACTTCTGTTTCTCAGACCCATGATGAGGGTGCTTGGAAAACCAAGGAAAAAGGTAAGTTCATCAACACTGATACTAATGTAAATTCTGCTTCTTCCTCTAATCTGGTTGAACCTACTCCTGAATCTACTGTTGGAAATAATGTTGGGCAAGTTTTGAAAATCTCCCCCAATCCTATTTTAAGTCCTAAGATAATGGCTCTGGATAGCAATATGTTCTCCTCTCTAGTTGTTTCAAGTGGTGAATACAAGGACCCAGGAAATCTTCAAGCTAAAGTAGAGGAAGGTGACAAGCTATTAGCCCAAGGTACCCTACCAGGAAAAAAAATGGCTGTGGTAGTACAGAACCGGAATGTGGATTCTACCCCATTGCATATAGAAGATATGGAGACCATGAAAGGTCTAGCTGATATTCCTTGTGAAATCAACTCAGAGCCAATTTCTAATAAGGAAACAGATGGAAATATGGTACAAGATCTACGGGATGACAGAAGCTCAAAATCCTTTGCTCCCACTAATATTATCTTGTCCAGTCCTGGTAAGGATATTCAAGCACACACCATCGACCCAGGAGAAGAAGAATCCCAGGATTCCCTAGGAGATGTTGGGAAGCAACTCATGCCTGAGACCAGTTGTTCTTTCCCTATGAAACCCACTCCTCATCTTAAAGGCGCAGGTAAAGTACAACAGACGAAGATCAAAAATTCTGGATCTTCAGGTAAGCCTAAATAATCCCATAATCGTCGTTAATGATTATTTGTAGTTGGAATATAAGGGGTCTCAACCAACCCTATAAATAGTTTGAGGTTGCTAAGTTTATTTATGAAAATAATGTTGATGTCCTAGGGCTTATCGAAACTAAAGTTAGGAAGTCTAATGAGGATAAAATTAAACAAAATGTTTTTGAAAATTGGGAAGTTATCTCTAACAGCTCTCTTAACTCTGTAGGCAGAATTTGGGTGGGATGGAACCTTGATAAAATAAATCTCACTATCCTTAGGTGTTCCCCTATTATTCATGTTAGCATCGAAAATGAAGATCATAGCATCCAATTTGAGGCCTCATTTATTTATGGTTCTAATACAGGACAAGAAAGGATGGAATTATGGTCTGAGTTAAATGCTATTTCCAACATCAATACAAAATTAACCATGTTCTTCTTGGAGATTTTAATGTGGTTCTGAACACTAATGAAGTTTCGGATATGAAATTTTGTATGAATTCTGATATTGTTGATTTTAATAAAATTGTCGATTCCCTGTGTTTAATTGATCTAAGATACTTGGGAGAGTTTTTCACCTGGAGTAATAGAAGGTACGGAAGATCTGACTATACTCAAAGGAAGTTGGATAGGGCTCTTGTGAATCAAAATTGGCTGGATAACTTCAATAACTCCTATGCCCATTTCCATAAGCCACTCATCTCTGACCACTCATCTCTTGTACTCTACCTTGATAACACTGTTAAGAGAAAAGGTAAGAACTTCAAGTTCTTCAACTACTGGACTCAACTTGATAATTATCCTGTCACTGTGTCCAATGCTTGGAATACTAGTGTCAATGGGACTGCACAATATCAATTGTGTCACAAGCTTAGATTACTTAAACATGACCTGAAAATTCTTACCAAAAGTTTTGTTGGCAAAGAAAAACTATTGGCTGATCAGGCTAGGGAAGCTCTTCAAGTTGCACAATCCGAACTCCTTAGAGACCCCCACAACCCTTCCCTCATATCCAAACAAAAACAATGTATGCCTGAGTTTCTTAAAGCTATTTGGATTGAGGAAGAAACACTTAAACAAAAATCTAGAGTGCAGTGGCTTAAGGCCGGGGACAAAAACTCCAGATACTTTTTCCAACATATCAAAAGTAGAAGAAACAGGAAAAGAATTTTCAAACTTGAAAGACTAGATGGTACTTTTACCAACAACTTAGAAGAGGCTAAATGTGAAGCAGTTAGGCATTTTCAAAGTTTACTTGGCACCACTGCCAATAACCCTTACCCTGGGATTGAGGCTATGAGGAGAGTAGTGTGTAAAAGAATTCCTGACGAACTATTGGAGGACTTGGATAGAATTCCCACTAGTGATGACATTAAGGACACAATTTTTAGTATGCATGAGAACAAAGCCCCCGGCCCGGATGGGTTTAATGCACATTTCTTTAAAAAAATCTTGGTCCACTGTTGGGCCTGCAGTGATTGAAGCTATTCAGGAATTTTTTTACTCTGGAGAGATGCTTGGAGAGTCTAATGCCACTATTATAGCTTTGATTCCTAAAGTTCCAAATCCGTCTAAGATGGGGGACTTTAGGCCTATATCTTCTTGTAATACCGTGTATAAGTGCATCTCTAAAATTATTGCGAGTAGACTCCAATCTATCCTTCCATCCATAATTGATCAATCCCAATCTGCATTTGTTAAGGGAAGGAAAACTAGTGATAATGTCTTATTGGCTCAAGACTTGTTGAGGGACTATCACAAAATGGGTGGTAAACCTAGAGTTGCTGCTAAGGTTGACCTCATGAAGGCATATGATAGTGTTAATTGGAATTTTCTTTTTGATTTACTTGATTTACTTGGTTTTCCCCCAAATTTGAAGAAATAGATTAGCGCTTGTATTAGAACTCCTAGATACTCCATCAATTTTAATGGAGAATCTGTGGGATATTTTAATGGAGCCAAGGGACTTAGATAAGGTGATCCTATTTCCCCTTATTTGTTTGTTCTTGTCATGGAGATGCTGAGCCAACTTCTTAACCACAACATCCAAAATGGCCAGTTTACCTACCATTGGAAGTGCGACAAGTTAAAAATATCTCATCTTTGTTTTGCTGATGATTTAATTATTCTTCTTAATGGTGACATCGATTCTGCAAAAATGATTAGGAAAACTTTAAACCAATTTCATGAGTTCTCTGGTCTTCAAGCCAATGACACTAAAAGCTGTATTTTTGTTTCTGGGCTTGACGACCAGCTGGCAAATGATATACAGACAGAACTCCAATTCTCCAAAGGAGCCCTTCCCATGAGGTATCTTGGAGTTCCTCTAATTTCCACTAAATTAAAGAAATGCCATTGTGAAGATCTTGTTAATAAAATTTGTTATAGAATTAATTCCTGGAAGTCCAAATTCTTGTCTTATGCTGGAAGAGCTCAACTTATTCAATCTGTTTTGGCAGGAATTCAACAGTATTGGTCTGGGATGTTCATTCTCCCCAAAAGTGTGCTTAAACAGGTGGATCAAGCCTTTAGGAGATTCCTTTGGTCTGAAAATACAGAGAATGGGCATGGAGCAAAAATTGCTTGGGTCAATGTTTGTAAACCCAAAAAGGAGGGCGGTCTGGGTTTCAAGGATATTTTTCTAACTAATACTATTCTTAATCTAAAGCACATTGGCAATCTCCTTGACCCAAAAAATAACTCTTATTGGAAAGCTTGGGTACACTTGTACATGATTAAAACAAAAAGTTTTTGGGACATTAAAACCCCTAGTCAATGTTCTTGTATTGGAGAAAGCTGTTGAAATTAAGGGGAGTTGTTAGGCCTTTACTTAGTCATACTATTGGTAATGGCAACATACTTCTCTTTGGTTTGATAACTGGCTTCCTTGTGGCCCTTTGTTTGAAAAGTATACCAACAAAATTGCTTACGATGCCGCTATTGAGCCTTATGCTAACGTGGCAGCCATCATAAGGGGTCAGGATTGGAATTGGCCTAATTCCAATTCTATTGGGTTGAACGAAGTTCGAAATCTTTTATCTAATATGTATAAGCCAAATGGGTTATCTGATAGTTTATCTTGGACTATGTCTCCCAACAGGAAATATAACTTTGCTCATATATGGGACCACCTAAGAGAGGTGTCCCTTGAGGTACCATGGCATAAACTTGTTTGGTCTTCAGGTTGCACTCCTAGGCAAAAGATTATATTATGGTTTGCTGTTCAGAAAAAACTTGCTACCCATGATAGAATTTTTACTTTTACGCCTGGACCTCTTGTTTGTGTTTTTTGTCAGAGCCACATGGAAACCCATAATCATTTGTTTTTTGATTGTAACTTCTCCTCCTTTGTTTGGCAGGAATTGATGAATAGATGTGGACTTAATTGGAACAGCACAAATTGGGATACTACAGTGCTTTGGATGGCACACCATTGGAAAGGGAAAGAGGTTCATCTTGCTATTCCTAAAATTTGCCTCGGTGTTGCGATCTATGGTTTATGGAGGGAGAGGAACCATAGAACGTTTACGGATACCTACACTCCTAAAGAACAACTGCTACTTAATCTGGTGTCTCAAATTAATACTCAAATCAGAGATCAATGGAAGAACCATCCCCAACTTGATTTAATTGCTAGTCCATGGACTTAAGTTGGTAGAGTTGGTAATGTTGTTTTGTTTGTGACTCTCTTTTGTAGTCAGGATTTGTTTCTCTTGGCTTTGATTTGTTGTTTTTTTTTGTTTCTTTTGATTAGCTTTTCAGTTGATCAGTGTTTTGTTTGATATTGGCTTTTTCGGAAAATTGGTTAATTAATCCAAAAAAGAGAACAAATTTACAAGGGGCATGCCCCAGGATATACAATAAGCGCAGAGAAAAATGGCGGCGAAACACCAACCTACAAAAAATAAGGGAATGACAGAAAATCTACATGGCAGCACAAGAAAAGGACATTCCCTTGAGATCAAAAATAGAACAATTGCTCCAACATGGAATCAAAAGAAAAAAAAAATGGGCAAAACAAGATACCCAACACATGGTACATGGCACCTAAATTAAAACAAGACGACATAAGACCAAATAAGCATCAATCCCACATGGACAAGTAGTCATGGACTTTAGGGTCCTTAAACCATTTTATCTGAATTTGGTCACGGATGCTACATGTAATATCCTTGATGATCTTGTCTCGTGGTATACACTTATGCTGGAATATGCGGGCATTCCTTTCTCTCCATATAGTATAGACCATAGTACCAAGACACATACATGGCATGATATGAAGGGGCTTTTTAGATTTCCACTTATTAGCAACCCAAGTGGTGATGGAGCTCCAGTCAAGAGGGCACCCAGTCAAATTGAATTTGCTCATGATCACCTGCCAAACAAAAGATGAAAAGTCACAAGTAAAGAAAAGGTGGTCATGGGAATCCATATTTCTATTGCATAAGACACAAGCCAGGGGGCCTTGAGTGAAAGTCCATATCCTATCCTGAGTAGAGAATTTCTGATGGAGAGCAGCCCAGACAATGAAGTTGTGTCTAGGGATGCTACCGGGAAACCAAACCAGGTGGGACCAGGGAACTCTAGGACAAGCCTCCCTTAAAAACTCCCAAGTTTGAGAAAAGTTATAGGACCCATTCAAAGAGGGTTTCCATTTAACCACATCATTAAGATTTGAAGGTTTAGGGAATAATAAAGTAGCATTTTTGATTTGTATCAGTTCCCAAGAAGAGGCTATGGGCCAATTCACTCATTGCCCTGAATAATAGTTTGGACTTTAGAGTTAGTAGAGATAGCAGAATCATAAATGACCCTTGGTCCATATTTAGCATAAAGGGAACCACAAGGTAGCCAAGGGTCATGCCAGAGAAAAGTACTAGACCCATTGCCAATCTTGTACTGAACCAGAGTAATAGCAATGGGTCTAAGTTTTAAGAGTTTCCTGCAATACCAAGAACACTTTGAGGGAGTTTTGACATACCAAAAACTTTGGCCCTTTAACATGTAAGTTTGAATCCATCTCTTCCAATTTGAAGTATTGGAATTAGACAGAAGGTTCCAAACATGTTTGAGGTTTAGGATAGCATTCATTTGCACTAAAGGTTTAATACCCAAACCACCCTCTTTTTTGGGAAGACAGACAATGTCCCAAGACACTTTAGAACCATAAGAAGTCTCTATACCACCAGACCATAAAAATCTCCTCAAAATTTTTTCCACTTCTTTAAGAGAATGCCTTTAGGGAGAATGAGCATGCTAGCCCAGTAGTTGTGAATGCCCATAATGACAGAGTTTATCAATTGAGCCCTACCAGCATAGGATAAAAATTTAGAGTTCCATGACTGTATTCGTTTGGTGATTTTCTAATGTGCTCAAGACAATCAGTTCTTTTAAGTCTGGTGGTAATAAGAGGAATACCCAAATAATTAAGTGGGAGAGACCCCATAGTGAATTGGAACAGGTCTCTAATAGCCTCAGCCATATCTGGCTCAATTCCAGCAACAAACAAACAACTTTTAGAAGTATTACCTCTCAGACCTGTAAATTCAGAGAATTGTTCTATAGAAGTCTTGATAACCTTGGCAGATTTGATATCACCATGAAACAAAAGCATCAGATCATCCGCAAAACATAAGTGGGAATTATTAAGTTTATCACATCTCCAATGGTACTTAAAACTCTTATCTTTATGAATATTATAATGAAGTAATTGACTAAGAGTTTCCATTATGAGGACAAAAAGATACGGAGACATGGGGTCACCTTGTCTCAGACCTCTAGCCCCCTCAAAATACCCCACAGATTCGCCATTAAAGTTAATAGAGTATTTTGGGGAAGTCACACAAGCTTTGATCCACATGATCATTTTGGGAGGGAATCCCAAGATTTCAAGAAGATCAAACAAGAAGACCCAACTGACACTATCGTAGGCCTTCATTAAGTCAACTTTCACCGTTGCTCTGGGAGGACCATTAGAAGAATGATAATCTTTCATGAGGTCTTGAGCAAGCAGAATATTATCACTAATCTTTCTCCCTTTAACAAAGGCAGATTGCGATTGGTCAACAAGACTAGGGAGAACAGTTTGGATTCTATTGGCAATAATTTTTGAAATACACTTGTAAATGGTGTTGCAACAAGAGATAGGTCTAAAATCCCCCATAGCAGAGGGGTTCGATACTTTGGGAATCAAGGCTAAAAGCGTAGCATTAGATTCCATAAGCATCTCACCAGAGGTAATAAATTCTCTAATAGCTGCAAGAACAGAGGGTCCCGTGATATTCCAAGTCTCTTTGAAGAAAAAGGCATTGTACCCATCAGGCCCAGGAGCTTTATTGCTATGGAGACTAAAAAGAGTGCTTTTAATAACTTCATCCGTGGGGATAGTGGCCATAGTACTACTTTGATCAGGGGATAAAGTTTTTGAAAAAATTTTCTAAGCTTCTCAATGCCAGGGTAGTTATGGTTAGCAGACGTCCCAAGCTAGTATCTAATAGCTTCCAATTTTGCCTCATCTTCATCATTGGTGGTGGTATTATCCGGCCTAACAAGAGAGAGAATCCGTTTCTTATTTCTCTGAATTTTAATAGAGTTATGGAAAAATCTAGAATTTTTATCTCCACATTCTAACCATTGAATCCTAGATTTTTGTCTTAAGATTTCCTCCTCTATTCTCGCAGCTTCAAAGAATTTTTTCATAGCCTCTTTTTCTTCAAAGATGAGTTTATTATCCATGGGATTAGCCTTTAAATTATTCTGACTTTGAAAAAGTTCCTCCCTAGCATTGCTCAATCTAATTTTCTCTCTGCCAATAACATCTTTAGATAGCACTTTAAGTTCCTTCTTTAAGTTCCTAAGTTTATGACATAGTTAGAACTGGGCAGTTCCTTCAATTCTATGCTCCCAAGATTTCTGGACAGTTTGTGAGAATTTATCTAGAGAGGTCAGAAAATTATAGAATTTAAAGGGTCTTCCTTTACGTTTTCTAGTATTATCAATGTTAACAATGATAGGGGAGTGATCAGACATACCTGTCGGCTTGAAATCAGCAAGGGAAACAGGGAAGTGATCCAGCCATTCCTGATTAACAACTGCCCTGTCCAGCTTTCACTGAGTAAAGTCAGGTTTTCCAAATCTTCTATTACACCAAGAAAAAAACACTCCAATATATCTAAGGTCCACAAGACAAGCATCATTAATACATTTAGAAAATTCTTCTCTCTCTACTTCGCTTCCCTTATCAGTTCCTTGGATTTCATTGGTACTAAGAGTAGCATTGAAGTCTCCCAAAGTAATCGAAGGATTAGGACCCATAGAGTTTGCAATGGTTCTAATGGAGTTCCATAGACTAATTCTTTGGGTCCCAGTATTATAAGCATAGACAAAAGAGGCCTCAAAAGAGACTTTGTTATCATCACTAGTGATCTTGGTGTGGATAACTTGAGGATTAGAGATCAAAATATCCACTTTAACAATATCAGGATTCCAAGCAATCCATATCCTACCATGAATATCAGATTGGGTGTTTGTAACAAATCTCCAATGAGGCATGATACTATTTTGAACAATCACCTCATTAATTTGTTTAACTTTAGTTTCAGTTATTCCCATAACAGAAATATCATTATCATATATGAATTTTTTCAGTTCCTTTTGTTTATAGGGCTGGTTGAGCCCCCTTATATTCAAATTACAGATAATCATTAAATACCAATATTGGAGTTATTCGTCATACCTGAGGGAACTCCCTTCCTCTGATTAGTACTTTTACCTGGAGATATCGTGTGGCCTGGACTCAGGCTGGAACTAGCTGGGATGCCTTTGGGAATGTCATTTTGGCTCTGTTGTTGAGTATTTTCCAAATTGGTCTCAGCAGCACTGCCTTCAGTCAGAATATCAAAAGAGTTTGATGCTTTAATCCCCATCTTATTGGGAGACCCTATTAGAAGATTTTGGACTGCCGAAGGGTCTATGGAGTAAACAACATGCTCACTCAACCCTGCTTTAATTTCCTGAATTGGGTGTACATTTCTACCCTGATTTTCTTCAGAGATTTCCATAGGCACGAGAGAAGGGACCACCTTAGGTGGACTATGGGGTCGATGGGCATGCTGGTAGGGTATATTGGGGGAAGCTGCTGCTTGAACAGGGTTATCTTTGCTATGTACAGTAGTGTCCCTTACCTTAGGCTGAGAGGTCTTGATATCATCCTGTTCCAGATCTGCAGCCTTTGGTAGGATGTTACATGAGGAAAGACCTTGAGTAGTATCTTCAACAGATATCAACTTCTCCTTCTCTTTGGTCATCCATTGGCCTTCCTCTGGGCCTTTCTTAGAGCTAAGGCCCTTTTACTGAGTATAGGTAGTATGGATTTTTTGACAGTTGTGGCCAAATTTCCTACATTTTGGACAACGAATTAGCGTCCATTGATATTCGACATGAATTCTGATGAATTGTGGATCCCTAGTAATAGGATCTTCAACTTGGATATCAAATGCATTAAGTAATTCACGCTCAGCACTTACATCTATGCAAATCCTGGCACATGAGATCCTACGACATGTGGCTGTCATCCTATCAACGTGTAATAGTTTTCCGATAATACTAGCAATGTGGCTCAATCCATTGGGATTCCAATATTCAAGAGGAATATTATAAATGTTCACCCAAATAGGAACTCAGGAAGGTGCTTCTTTATTTAGAATCAACCCAGCTTGCCAGCTACGGAGAATGATGGGTTGCCCCGCAAAGTACCAGGGACCCCCTTTAAGCACTGCCTCACTAGCCTCCATGCTATCAAATTTAAAGAAGAAATATCCAGAGTCTGTTACGACCATGTCAATGAGTCCAGACTTGGACCACATCCTAGCAGTGTTGTTCTTAACCAATGAGTAAGGCAGTTTCTTACCTATAAAATACCCAACAAGAGTATTTTCCCAGGCTTTACTTCCTTCAGTAGCAAGATCTTTGGGCAAAACAAAGCATTTGTTCTTTTCAACTACTGAGGGCTCAATGTAGTTTAATTTAAAGGTAGGTGCAGTTTTTTCTTTAACAAGAGAAGCCCAGGAATTTTTAATGGGCCTGGGGTTACCTGTATGCAGAGAAGCATGACCTTGGTTAATAGGCGTGTGAGTAACCTTTCCCTCATTCTTGTTTAATTCAGTATGTCCGCAGGATTTAGTATATAGGAGCCCATGTGCTAAACTTTGATCACTAACATGAGTTGTCTCCTTTGGGGGGCCCATTTGGGATGACTTACAAATCATATTCTGTAACACTCAAAAGACTTGGTCCACAAGAGGACGCATGGGAGCCTTGGAAGTCAACTTGTGGGCCTGAACCATTTACATGTGTAGTCTTCATAATATTTGTGGAAGCATTACTAGACATAGATCCTGATTTTCGGGAAAGGGCTTCACCACCCATGTGCTTGCTATTCATTTGACCAGGGATTAATGGAGTGTTCATAACACAGGTGGCATTAGGAGAATTCATCTTATTCGGACCATTGGATACTTTAGGGCTGTCAATCGCATGCGGATCCATGTGACTAACAATCCTAAATTTTGGAGACAAATCACTGGGAATCTCGGGAAAGTTACTGGTAAGCACATGGGCACTGCCAGCTTTATGCGGGTTTTGAGACTCAATAAAGCCGTTGGAATTAACTTGAATAGGCGCGTGGCTTTTACTCTCGGCAAACAAGGCAGATTGGGAATTTGTGGGACTTTTTGGATCAAAGCATGTACCAACTGTATCTTTACCCGAGAGAACTGGTTGAAGTTGACACTGAATTTCCTGAATACCTTCATCGTTAATAGAATACACTTCAGTCCGGGAAGGATTTGAAAGGATAAATTTATCGGACAACGTTTTGTTTCCAGTAACTCCTTTTTTCCTCTTAAGGATTTCATTAGAGTCTTGGACTGACTTAAATGAGCTCCCTTCCAAAGTTCTTCCATCCTCATTTTCTTCTTGGCAAGATAGACTGTCTTCCCAATCTTTATGTAATTCGAGATCTTCATCAGAGTAACCATGAGGGTCTTCTCTTTTGAGAGCATTCCTTCCTAACTGAGCATTCAAGGATCTAGTAGGACCAGCATCTATGGAACCTTTAATTTCATTCGAGAGCTGGTTTGGAGCAGAAATAGATTTAGCCACATTTAGTACTCGAATTTGTCCTTCTAATTAGGTACTGTTGATTGTGGATCCATCTCTAAGAAGCACAGAACCATCTCCCTTGAGGACATATTTATTCCCCAACTCTGGAACAAAAACAGAAAGGTCACCCATGGTTGTGGGACTAGTGGATGGTTCAGAGACACCCTTTGGATTATTAGACCTATTCTTGATAGGATAAGCCACTTCATTGGAGATTGGATTGGATGATGGAGAACCAGCTTTTCCATGACTAGCAATTTGATTTTTTTCTTCTTATTTGACCCCATTGAAATGGAGAAATGAAGAGAATCAGAATAAGAATTCTAGAGAGAAGTTGGACATTCTCTCTCTAAAAGAGAATGTTCCTTGGCCTTTGGTATGATGGTTGTAGCATTCTTGACCAAGGAGTAGGGAAGTTTCTTTCCAATGAAGGATCCCACTAGAGTATTGTCCCAATTTTGAATGCCAATCCCAGGTAAATCACTCGGTAAGGTTAAAACTTTGCTATCAGCACCAAATTTAGGTTTAATGTTTGATCTTGGCTTGATGTAGCCTTTTCAGTGGTTTGCTTTGCCACTTGTCCTTATGCTGCATGCTTTTTTGAATATCCTGGGGTATGCCCCTTGTACATTTGTACATCCTTTTTTTGGAATCTATTTACCAATTTCCGAAAAAAAAAAAAGTTTTAAGTTGTTTTGGGCTTGAGTACCTCCAGCCCATTTCTTTTATTTTTATTGAAGGCCTTTTGGGCCCTAGGTTATTAGATATAAAACACTCTTGTAGCAGTTTTTAACAGCAGATTATGTGAATGAATATTATTCTTCTCAGAGAATTCAGTTTTCTCTTCCTGTTCTTGATTAAACAATTCAAACCTATCAAAGGCATTCCCTTTGTGGCGTTCACACCAAATCTGGGTTCTTGAAATAGGATTTCAACGGGTCTAGATCATCTTTGTGGCTTGATTATTGGCTTTCCTGGGTTATTTACAATCTGATTGTGGGTTCACGGAATATCAATTCCACGGGTTCACATCACTTAGTGAAGTCCCCAAAGCTATCTGTAGACTCTTCCAGAACACTGTAGTGAGCCTTGAATCACGGTCAGATATGATAAAGACTAGTACATTGTGCAGTCGTATGACTTGTTGTATACACATACAGCTTAAACGTTCGATCGTGTACGACATACTGTATGCTATGAAGTGAGCCAATTTGGTAAGTCAATCCAAAACTACCCAAATAGCGCCATGGTTTTGTTGAGACCTCGACAATCCTACCACAAAATCTATAGTTATATATTCCCACTTTTATCTGGGAACTTGTAATGATTGTAGAAGTCTGGGTGGTTTAAGATGTTCCGCTTTCACTTGCTTACACGTAAGACATTGAGACACGTGTTTAGAAACTTCTCATTTCATACCTTCCCACTAGAAGTTCCTCTTCAAATCCTTGTACATCTTTGTACTTCCTGGGTGGATAGTCATTCGCGACATGTGAGCTTCATCTAGTATATCCTTTCTAAGATCACCTTCATCCGGTACCCAAAGTCTACCTCTGCATCTGAGTGCTCTGTCTGCACCAATACTCCAATTCTCTGGTTCCTTTACCGGTTGCTTCCGAACCACTCCCAAAGTCCTTCATTCTTCCTCTGTGCCTCCAAAATATGACTGACAAGGGTCGATTACACCATAAGACATCCAAAGTGTCGTCCTTCACTTGGGTTTAAGGCCTGATTACTAGATTCAGCCAAAGTTTCCAATGCTTGCCACTCTTTGACCATAAAAAAGCTATAACTATCCTCTGAGGTTTTTAACTTAAAGCATTGGCTACCACATTTGTTTTCCTAGAGTGATACTATAACGTGAATTGTAATCCTTTAACAATTCCATCTAACGTCGTTGCCTCATGTTCAACTCCCTTGAGAGAACAAATATCTCAGACTACTCTTGTGGTCGGAGAACAGTTGAAACAGATCAAACTTTTTATCGTAGAGGTAATGCCTCTAAATCTTGATTATAAAAACAATCATGACTAGCTCAAGATTATGCATCAGATAATTCAACTCGTGAGGCTTTAATTATCGCGAACTATATGCAATTACCTTCCCATCTTGCATCAAAACACATCCAAGTCCTTTGTGTGATGCGTCACTATAAATGGTGAACCACTCACTGCTTTTAGTGATAGCAAGCATTGGCGCTGTGGTCAATCTTTGCTTCAATTCCTGAAATGCGCATTCATGCTTGTTACCCCATTCAAACTTCAAATCCTTCTTTGTTAGTGTGGTAAGGGGAGTTGCGATCTTTGAGAATCTTTCCAAAAATCTCTAATAGTATCCAACTAGACCAAGGAAACTTCAGACTTCCGTTACGGTGGTTGGTACATTCCAATCCAGAACTGTATTTGTCTTTGACGAGTCTATGGCTATTCCATCTTGTGAGCAACATTCCTAGAAATTTTGACTTCTCTCAGCTAGAACTCGCACTTGTTGAACTTCACATATAGTAGGCTATCTGATGCAAATCATGGCACGTCTTCAAGGGAACCAGTTCAAATTCCAATTGGACCAGTTACGAGGGCTCGGGCAAAGAAGTTCAAAGAGGCACTCAATGGGCTAATTCAAGAAGTTTGGTCTCAAGAAAATTCATGGAGGCCTATGGAGCTTGGTCCACAAAGATGTCTCAATCTAATTCAAGTCCTGGGGTATTGCTATGTGGGTCATGGAAATCCGGAACCACATACTTGATCTTCCCCTCCCCTCTGAAATCTTGATATTGCTATGTGGGTCCCCTCTACTAATGGGAAATTTAGTCTTACTCATACTTGGGACCACCTTCATGTTATTCACCCCAAGGTCCCTTTGCATTGACTTATTTGGTTCCCAGGGCATATACCTAGGCATAGTTTTATTTCTTGGTTGGCTATTCTTAACAGATTATCTACTCATGACAGGATCTTCCACTTCACTCCTGGACCTTTGGGTTGTGTCTTCTGCCACTAAGGTATGGAATCTCATGAACACTTTTTTTTCGGAATAAGGGTGAATAAATCTCATGAACACTTGTTTTTTGATTGCTCATTCTCTTGTTTTATTTGGCAGGAGTTACTACATCATTTGGAGATAACTTCCCAAGCCGCCTCTTGGACCTCGATTGTGGAATGGGCAGCTAGGACTTGGACAAAGAAGACTCCCAACCACATCATCCCTAAAATGTGCCTTGGGTTGGTGGTCTATAGTATCTGGAAAGAAAAAAATGCCAGAACATTCAAATCTAAAGTCAAAACAAAGGAAAGGGTTCTTCAAGAAATCCACCTCCAAATCGCTATCCAAATCCAAATCAAGTGGAGGAATGATCCTCATCTCCCTAACTACTTAACTAGATGGAGTTGATTTAATTTTATATTGTAATATATTGTTACTTTCATTTCTAGTTTCATTATATGGGGGACCTCGGGCTTTGTTGACCTAATTTAGGATCTCCCCTCCTCCGTTCTTTAGTTCAGTGATTTTTGCTATGATAGGACTTTTTATGGACCTCTGGCCTTTGGATAGCTCCCATCCTCTGTTGCATCATCTGGATGCTTTTCTGTATGCTTATTGTATTTCCTGAGGTATGCCCCTTGTATATTGTTTGATGCCGTTTGGCTTTTTTATTTATTCACCATTCTCCGAAAAAAAAAAAAAAAAGTCTTGGGTACGCCCCTTGTATTTTTGTTCTCTCTTTTTGGTTAATTAACCATTTTTTCAAAAAAAAAAGTTCTAGAAGAATAATCCAGCAGTTCAAGATTGAAGTCAAATTCTAGTTTTCCTAAAATTAGAATTTGATTGTCATTTTTTCTTAATTGCTTAAATTGCTGAATTGTAGGCTTGCATGCCAACTATGGAACTTTCCTTATTTCTTTAGTTTCATTTTATTTTAATTTTGGGCGAATTTATTTTGGGGCATAATATTTCGTAGGCTTATAGGGCCCAACTGTAAGCCTCAGCTATTTAAACAGTTTTAGGGTTTGTAATATGCAGTTTGGATCATTAATAATATTGTGAGAGTTTTCTCTTTGGTTCTTTGAAGAACTATTCGAACTTATCAGATTTACTCTGTGGCGTTCATACCTGGACTTATCAATTGAGTTTTCCATCCTTGATTGTGGCGTCTTCATCCTTTATACCAAGGTTCGCATCTGTTATAGGTGTCGGGTCGCGGTTTTCCATTTGAATCTGACAGTAGAAAGGTCCGAGTCATTAATCGTGTTACGGGTTTTGTCACATTGTTGGCGGGGTTCGTATCAGTTGGTATCAGAGCCAGGTTCTAGTCTCAGGTTTATCCTTTTTTTTTTGTTTCTGTTCTTATTCGTTTCTTCTGGTTCTATTTTTATTCGTCTTTTTGTTTCTATTTTTTTTCTTTCTTGTTCATATTCGTTCTCGTTTCCGAACCGTATTAAAAAAAAGTGTTCGGATTCAGATTTGGGAATATCAGATCTGTGATTCGCACTTCTTGTTTCACTAGGGTTTCTGAAACTGATTCGTATTGTTCTATTTCAGTACCTTTCGTGTCACAGTCATCTAGATCAGTGATTCTTAGTCTTGTTTATTTTGTGTTTGGTAAATTGGTAATATCAGTCTTGTTCCACTATCTGTGTGATTCGAACATGATCTTTAAAAAATAAAAAGAAAAGAAAAGAAAAGAAAAAGAAGAGAAGAGAAGAGAAGAGATCGGTAAGCCGTGAGAAAAAAAAGAGTACAAAAACTCGGCTTAAAACTTTATTTTTGTTTTACAATATTGGGGGTCTAAGGAGTCCAAATCTGACCTTACTCCATAGTGTGAAAAAAAAAATTCTGAAAATTCCATTGTTTTGTGCTTTTGGAAACCTAGCCATCCGCGTTCGTTTTTTTTTTTTTTTTTTTTTTCGGAAAAAGGGTTAATTAAACGAAAAAAAAAAGCCAAACGGCACTGTACACAAGTACAAGGGGCATACCTCAGGATAAACAATGAGTGCAGAAAGCATTTAGACAATGCAGCCAGGCGGGGAAATCATAAAAAAAGCCCCAACTTTACAAAAAACAATATACCAAGTACACCATCAAAAAGAAGCTAAGCTAAGGAGCAAGGGTCACAACATAGCTAGGACAAAAAGTCAAGGCAGCTAACCAAAAACAAAATTCCCCATTATGGGGTAATGGCCCATCTCTCGATGTACTGGGGGAGATGGGGATCATTCTTCTAATTAGCTTGTATCTGAAGGGATATGTGGAGGCATATTTCTTGAAAGAGTCTTTCCTTAGGTTTTACTTCCACTTTAAAGCTCCGAGCATTCCTCTCTTGCCAGATGCTATACACAACAAAACTGAGGCACATTTTAGGGACAGTGTGCTGAGGAGTCTTCCCTTTCCACTTGTCCGCTGCCCAAACCACAAGATCATCCCATGTGGGTGCTGAATATGAAACGGCCAACCTATTGAGAACCCCCTGCCACTCATAAGAAGTATAAGAGCACTTAAAGAACAGGTGGTCGTGTGTTTCCAAATATTTGTGGCATAAAACACAAGCAAGCGGACCCGGTGTGTATGTATAAATTCTATCATGTGTGGATAATCTGTGAAGAATAGCCAACCACGAAATAAAACTATAGCGAGGAATATTCCCCGGAAACCATATGAGGCGATGCCAAGGAACTTTAGGGTAATAAGGTCTAACATGGTCCCAAGTTTTCGCGGAGGAAAACATTTTGTTAGGAGATGGTAACCATTGAACCACGTCACTAGAAGTTGAAGGAAGGGGTAAAGTCTGTAGATGGCCTCTAATTTCCATTAAGTCAAGAGTATTAGTGAGTGGCCAACTCCATTCCCTTCCATTAACAACATCAGACACTTTAGCATTTAAAGGGATATCGGCATCATATTGTATACGCAATCCAAATCTATGGAAAATAGGGCCCAAAGGATGCCAGTTATCATACCAAAGAAAAGTGTCACAGCCATTACCAATCCTATGTTTCAGCATAGGTCTTGCCATAGGCCTAAGTTTAAGGAGTTTTCTCCAATACCAAGAGCATTGAGAAGGGGGTTTAACATCCCAAAAACTCTTCCCTTTTAACATGTAAGTGTGTATCCAATCAACCCATAGGGAGTGGTTTTTAGCAGTAAAAATGCACCATATATGTTTAAGATTTAAAGTAGAGTTCAATTGAGTCAGATTTTTTAGACCAAGCCCTCCCTCCTTCTTGGGTCGACAGACTAAATTCCAAGCTACTTTAGCACCATGGGCCTTTTCTGTTCCCCCAGTCCAAAGAAATCTGCTCATTAATCTATCAATTTGCTTAAGAACACTCTTAGGAAGAATAAACATGGCAGCCCAATAATTTTGTATTCCTGTAAGGACAGATTGGATAAGTTGCAGCCTGCCAGCATAAGAGAGGAATTTAGAGGTCCAAGAAGTAATTCTAGAGCTGATTTTCTGGATGAGATCATCACAATCTCCCTTCTTAAGTTTAGTGGTGATCAAAGGAACACCAAGGTACTTCATAGGTCGGGACCCGCGAGTAAAAGGAAGATGAAGGCATATATCATTAGAGGTACTTTCCTCCATTCTTGCAAGAAAAAGGCAACTCTTACTCGCATTAGCCTGCAAGCCAGTGAAGTCATAAAATTGATTCAAGGAATTTGCCATAACCAACGCAGAGTTCATATCACCATTAAAGAACAGGAGAAGATCATCAGCAAAGCAAAGATGAGAAATTTTAAGTTTATCACATCTCCAATGGTATTTAAAATTATCCACACTTCTAATGTTACGTTGTATCAATTGGCTAAGAGTGTCCATAACAAGGACAAAAAGGTAGGGTGACATAGGATCACCTTGCCTAAGACCTTTGGCACCCTCGAAGTACCCTATAGATTCCCCATTAAAATTTATAGAGTACTTTGGGCTAGTAATGCAAGCTCTAATCCAGCCTTGTATCTTGGGAGGGAATCCAAGAACATTAAGGAGGTCAAGTAAAAATTCCCAACTCACACTATCATACGCCTTCATGAGATCAACCTTAGCCGCAGCTCTAGGATGGCCCGAAGGCTTATGATAGTCCCTCATGAGATCTTGGGCAAGGAGAATATTGTCACTGATCTTCCTACCTTTTATAAAAGCAGATTGAGCATTGTCCACAAGAGTAGGTAAAATATTTTGAAGCCTCTTAGAAATGATTTTAGAAATACACTTGTAGATCGTGTTGCAACACGAGATAGGCCTAAAGTCACTCATCTTAGAAGGATTGGGAACCTTGGGGACAAGGGCTATAATAGTAGCATTAGACTCTTTTAATAATTGGCCTGAGGTAAAAAATTCTTTGATTGCTTTTGTAACTAAGGGGCCTGTGGTGGTCCAAGTTTTCTTAAAGAAATGAGCATTATAACAATCTGGACCCGTAGCTTTGTTGCTATGGATACTAAGGAGAGCCTCCTTAATGTCGTCATCACTAGGGATATCATCCATTGAATTAAATAACTCAAGAGGAATACGTTTATGGATGAATTTCCTCAATTCATTGATTCCAGGATAGGAATTATAGGCAGGAGTGCCAAGCATGGATTTAAAGTATCTAATAGCTTCAACTTTGGATTCTGTCTCATTAGTGGTCTTAGTACCATCAGGTTGAACAAGAGTCACAATCCTCTTATAGTTCATACGATTCTTAACAGAGTTGTGAAAGAAAGTAGTGTTCTTATCCCCGGCTTCAAGCCATTGGATCCTAGATTTCTGTCTAATAACTTCTTCTTCAACATGAATGGCTTTTAAGAAACTATGCATAAGTTCTTTTTTGAGGACTCTAAGAGATGTATCACTAGGATTTTCATCAAGTTGCCTTTGGCAAGTCCAAAGTTCTTCCCGGGCTTTGTTAGTAATAAGCCTCTCCTTACCTAAGGAATCCTTGGTTAGGTTTTTTAAATCACTTTTAAGGTTCTTTAATCCGTGGAATAATTGAAACTGGAAAGTACCGTTAATGTGCCTAGTCCAAGAGTTGCAAACAGTAGCATTAAAGTTTTGTAGATCAGTCCAATGATTATAAAATTTAAAGGGTTTACCTTTCTTGCTAACAGGAGGAGATAAGTTCACAATTATAGGAGAGTGATCAGATATACCAGAGGGGAGAAAGTCCGCATAAGCTGATGGAAACGAGTCCAACCATACGGGATTAATGAGAGCTCTATCAAGTTTTTTTTTAGTGAACTGTTCCGATTCAAATTGCCGGTTGCTCCAAGAGAAGAAGACACTTGTAAATCTAAGATCTACAAGGCAAGTCGCATTCACAAGATCATTAAATTCCAGAGCTCCTTGATCTCTCCCTGGATTACCCTAAAAGATTTCATTATGATGTAATACGGAGTTAAAATCCCCGAGACTAATCCAGGGGGTATCACCAATGGTAGCTGCAATATTTCTCAAGGTAGACCAAAGGGGTCTACGACCTTGAATGGTGTTAAAACCATACACAAAAGAGGCTTCAAAGAACACCATATGGTCAAGAGACTCAATTTATACGTGTATTATTTGCCTAGTATTTTGTAAAATAGTTAAATTTACTCTGTTAGGGTTCCAGCCAACCCAGATTCTATCAACAGAGTCCAGTTGGCTATTGGTAACAAAGTTCCAGTTTGGAAGAAAATTACGTTGTATCTTGTCTTGATTGGAGATTCTCACTTTGGTTTCCACAATGCCCATGATATCAATTTTGTGATTAAACACTAATTTGGAGATTCATCTTGTTTAGTGGACTGGTTAAGTCCTCTAATATTCCAGCAGCTAAGAATCATTAAGGACGTTTAGAAGAGCGTTTACTCTTACCTGAAGAACCACCTGTTTTGTTCTTCTATTTATTGGAATGGCTGGGAGAGATCTTAGGAGAATTTAGATACTTCTCTGGTGAAGGGACATGGACTGCTTGATCATCATCATCACTAGATTCCTCATGAGAATTTGTTGACATTGGATTCTGAAAGAAAGATTTAGTATACTCACTCTTTGTTTCTTGCATGGTATTCCCAACCGTGTCCACAACAGCATTACTAGAGTTAATCTCACTTTTCAGGTCTTCAATAGGATTGTCAATTTTGTCTGAAATAGTAGCGACTTCATTCAAAACTGAGAATTGGTTACTGAGATTTCTATGATCTTGAAACAGTGATGACTGTTGCATTTCTTCATGTATAACAATATGAGAAACTATATGGGAATTATCTGTGTTGTCTGAAGGGTCATTCTTGTTAGCTATATCTTTTCCCATAGAAGTTTTAATCAAATCAGAATGTAGGGAGCAAGTTAACCCATTAATTAGATTAGGACGAATCTCAACTTCAGCAGAGGACAAGGAGGGATCAGAGGAAGGAACATGTTCTGCCACATTCTTACCTTTACCTTTAATCAACCAAGGACCGTCATTTTGTGTCTTGGGATGCTATTGATAAGCAACCTGCTCTGGTTTATGAGCTGAATTCGGCCGGTGATTTTTATTGCAATCATGGCCAAAGGTTTTGCATTTAGCACATCTCACCGGGACCCATTGGTATTCAACCTTAATAGCAATAAGTTCCAATTCCCCACTCATCGGGTCTTCGATTTCAATGTCAAAATCTTTAACCAGATCATATGTTGCATCAACTTCCACACATAATCGAGCATATGAGATTCTCCGGCAAGAGGCAATCATCCGATGAACGTGTAATGGCTTCCCAATGGCACTAGCTATGTAACTAAACCCCTCTGAATTCCAGTATTCAAGGGGAATATTGTAAATATTAACCCAAATAGGAATTGTGGATTGAGCTTCCTTTGCTAACTCAAGGCCTTGTTGCCAATATTTAAGTATCAGTGGCTGCCCAGCAATATGCCAAGGACCGCCCTCTAATATAGCATCACTCTCATCCTTGGAGTTAAATTTAAAGAAAAAACAGCATGATTCTGTAGCTAACATATCATGTAATCCCAATTTCCCCCAGAGTCTGGTAGAGGCATTTTTAACCAGGGAGAAAGGAAGTTTCCTGCCAATGAAGTATCCCACCAAAGTATTGTCCCACACCCTGCTACCTTCTTTTACAATTTCAACAGGAAGCTTGATTTTTATACGGTCCACATCCCTGTTAGGCTTAATGTAGTTCACCTTAATATCATCAGCTATTTTTGGTTGTAAAATAGCAACCCAGTTGGTGCCCTGAGTATGGTTAGAAGAATGAGCTACTTTAGTGACATTCTCGGTATGAGTTGGAGTGATACTACACTTTTGGGCTGGATGTGCAGCCACGGTTTTAGCGCGGACGTCAGGATTACCCTCAAGGTTGCTAGAACCGTGGGGTAAGGTTATGTTGTCTATTGGCTGGGAGTCCACGTGTATATCTAAATTTAAAAATTCCCCACATGGTTTGACATGCAAAGGACCAGTGGGTAATACACCAGACAAGGCCCCTTGAATCGTGGGAAAGTGGTTTAGATCCATGTGACTAGGGGCAGCATTCAAGAGTGAGACTGTTACCTTTTGACTGCTAGGAGGCGCGTGAGATACATAGGGAGAATCCGGTTTCTTTATCACAGCACATGGTTTTGAAAGGACCCAATTTGCACTCTAGGATGGGCATCCTCATTACGGGCCACGTGGGGCATTTTACTGTGAGGCTCCATTTGAGAATTGGCTAGCTTGCCTATAGACTCAGCAGCAGACATGGTTCCGGGATTTATGGGTAAAGTTGAGCCCCCCATGTGACTGTCATTAGTGTTATGAGTAGTATTTAAATATTTAGAACCACTGCCAATTTGAATGTGACCGTTGGACACATGGAAGGTTGGTGCGTGAGTGTCACGTGCAAGCAACACCTTGGTTTCCTAAAAAGTTGGCCTTTTAGGATCAAAGCATTCGCTTTTGGTTTCTTCAACCTGATCCCTACGCACATATGAACTGTTCTTATCTCGCCGCAAGTATGGACCCTCTGAATCAGATGTGGTGCCATTTTTATACCCTTTCCTCACATAAGAACCATCATTCGGGATTTCACCTTCTTCATAATCTGATTTGGCCCCATCCTTACAAATTTTTGAATCTGAAAATGACATCACCTTCTTAGCTTGCCAAACATAGGATCCGAGATTAATGTTTCCTCTATGCACTCGTCTCCCATTATTTGGTTTCCTTCTATTCATCGGAGTAGCGAATGGACTATGTTTTAGGGTCTTCAGCTCCCTAATCTCCTCTTGAAGCTACCGAATCAAACCATGAGCAGCATCAAGGTCAACAGAGTTTGTGGCCTTTGATTTTTGCTTAAGTAGCTCATTACAGTCTTGAAGTTTTAGAAACTGAGTAGTATTTTGAGTAGCACCTATCATCCATATCATCTTGGCTAGGGAGGATCTCTTCCCATTCCTCGGGTATTTCCACATCATCTTCAAAGATTTCATAGCCATTTACCTTAGAGAGATCAGAGATGCCTTCATGGCCAACACTAAATAAAACTGACTTTGATGGATTAGAAATAAT
Source organism: Hydrangea macrophylla (assembly GCA_033977485.1). NCBI lineage: Eukaryota > Viridiplantae > Streptophyta > Magnoliopsida > Cornales > Hydrangeaceae > Hydrangea > Hydrangea macrophylla. Next base: position 27,142,344 of record CM066996.1, on the reverse strand, counting down.
GAAACCCTTCCCAGTAGGCTCTATATCAGACTCTCCCTTGTTATTCATTTGATTATCAGTAGGTTGAATCTCATTAAGAGCCCACTTAACCAGAGGTTCATTTAACACAGAATCTGGATCATTAGGCTTCATTATGTCACAGAGACCTTTAAGTTTTGATTTCTGATCCATCAAGGCCAGAAGAAGAGAACACAAGGAGAGAGAGAGAGATAAGAGATGGTGAGAAGGAGAAAGAAGATAGCTGAAAAGAAGCTACCCAAAGTCTAGAGAGAAGGGGGAGTTTCTCTCTCTAGACATTTCAACATTCCGCGTTCGTTTTTGGTCGTGCTTTCAACTTCCAAATTTGATTGGTCTAGTTTGGGTGTGGATTGTTACTGAGAAATTCTGGTCATTGTTTGAACAGTTTCATAAGAACTAAGTGAGAATTACTACGAGTAGAAAAAGGCAGGGGTGGTGAGCACATAAGAGGGTAAAAGCCGACTTGATTTTGGAGTGTAAACACGAGTGAATCATATTCTTGGGTGAAACACGTGAGGGAGTGTAGTGAGGGATCTGTTCTATTTCTAATCCATTCTTACAGGGATTATGGCTCAAGATCAGGGAAGAGTCACAAATGAAGAGGCTCAACAGCCGGTTGTTTCGAATCTACAAATACAAGCTTTAGTGGAGGAGATGAGGCGGATGATGAGGGCAGAATTGGAACTGATACATGAGAGATTGGATAGAGTTGAAGAGTATCACAACATAGGCAACCATAAAATGTTCGTAATGTACAAAGAAGAGCGAGGGTTGATGATGAGGAGTATTTTGGGGAAGACTTTAATGAAGAAAATGATCGTGAGTCAATAGATAATCATAGGAGATATGGTGTTCGGGATAGAAAAGTTAGGTTTGAAGAAGCTAGGACCCGGGAAGATAATAATTTGGGTAGTATTAAGATGAAGATTCCTACGTTTCAAGGAAAGACTGATCCGGAAGCATATCTTGAATGGGAGAAGAAGGTGGAATTAGTATTCGATTGCCACAATTACTCCGAGATTAAGAAAGTAAAGCTTGCAGCCATATCAAGAGTAAAATGTCTAGAGAGAGAAGCTCCCACCTCTCTCTAGAATTTGGTTAAGCTTGGCTCACCCATCACCCTCATTTCTCCTCTGATTTCTTCCTGTTCCTTCACTTCATTCATCCTTCCCTCACCATTCTCTCCTCCTCCCTTTTCTCCTTCCCTGGGTTTTCATGATGATAGGTCAAGTTAACAAGTCTAAACTGATTGGTACTCAAAAGCCTTTGGTTAATATTTCGAGAACTACTGATATTCCCACCACTGGGGCTACATCTTGTTCTACAATGTCCATCCCTAGCCCTAAGTTAAAATCTGATATTACCTTGGTGAACCTGAGTGCACCTTTGGATAATAGTATAGAAAACATTGGGGATTTAGAGGTTGAACAAAGTGGGAATGACTTTATCATTTCAAACCCATCCAAAACCATTGTTTTTGGTATTGGCAATGGTGGAATCTCAGACTTATCCAAGATTAAGAGCAGGGAGCTGTCTGAAAACGAGGTGGAACTTCCAGAGGAATGGGAAGAACTGTCTCCTAGTCAAGATGAACAGAGGGAAACGGGTCCAAAGAAGACTTCAAGCTTTCTAAAGCTCCAAGACTCAAATGAACTGCTGAAGAGGAAATCCCAGGTTCCCCCAGCACTTAATGATATTGCTGTTGCTAATGAGAAGATTCGACAGCTTCAAATGGAGCTCTTGGATCTGCATACCCGAAGATCTGATGTTGATGATGTGGCTAGGGCAAAATGTGGCGACAGTACATGTTTTGATCCTCAAAATACCAATTCCAATGGAACCGAGAAGTTTGTGGAAAGTGGGATTCACGCACCTCAACACTCACACGCTGGCAACGGTCATATTGGTCACTGTAATGTGCATAAAGGTCTGGGCAATCACATGGGATTCTCAGCCTTTTCAGGGAATTCCGGCGCCTGTCTAGTGGATAGCCGGGCCAACCTGCATGGCAATTTACGTGTGCAACACGCGAGTTTGGTTGATCCCAACGAATACATGCGGGGCCCAGCTAGGTCTCTTGCAACTGCATCCCACGTGAGTCAACCCACAGATTCAGGACACGTGTTACTTGCGGGTCCCATTTTTCCTCTTACGCCACATGCAAAAGCTGGCAGTCACATGGCTTGTGCTGCTAACAACCGTGAATCCAGCAAGCTGCCCTTGATTGACCCGACGGATATTATGCAAGACTCTAGTTTTAAAAGTAATGCTGCCCACATGGCAACACCTTTTCTTGGTGACCTAAAGACTACTGCTGGGTCTATGCAGTGCCCGTTGGATAAGACTAAGGTTCACACGGCAACTTCGGGCTCTCTGATTAATGCCAATTCTGGGAGTGGTCTGTTGGAGACTCATCCCACCACTCAAGTGGTTTTTACTACATCTCCTATGCACATAGCCACGGTTACCAAGGCTGGGATTGCAATAAACAGCTCTTCTACAGCCCCACACAAGTCTGAAGTCCATATGAGACCTTCTTATTCTGAGGCCCTAAAGCCTAAAATACAACATGCCAATACTACCAAGCCTAATCTTACTGCTAAGCACAATCAAGAACCAAGTTGGGCCTCTGTATTGCACCCTAAAATTGCTACTGGGTTTAAAGTCAATTACATCAAGCATCATAGAGATACGGACAGAATCAAAATTAAAGTGCCTAGGACTCTAACAGATCAAGGCAGTAAAGCTTGGGATTATACCCTTGTTGGGCACTTCATAGGGAAAAAACTTCCCTACTCTCTGGTGAAAACTGCTTCGTCTAGACTCTGGGGTAAACTGGGGCTCCATGACATGTTAGCTATGGATTCAGGGTACTTCTTCTTCCGATTCAACTCACAAGAAGAGAGTGCTGCTGTGCTGGAAGGGGGCCCTTGGCACTTTGCGGGGCAGCCCATCATTCTGAGGAATTGGCAACCAGGGATGGAACTCACTAAGGCAACTCAATCAACTATCCCTGTTTGGGCTAACATCTACAATATACCTCTTGAGTACTGGAATCCTGAGGGTCTTAGCTTTATTGCTAGTGCAATTGGGAAGCCCCTACATGTGCATAGGATGACTGCTTCATGTCAAAGAATTGACTATGCTAGAATTTGTGTGGAAATTGATGCAGAATTCGAATTGGTTAAGGAATTTGACATAGAAGTTGAGGATCCAGACTATGGCGATGTTAAATTGATTACCATCAAGGTTGATTACCAATGGAGCCCTATTCGCTGTGCAAAATGTAAGACATTCGGTCATAACTGCAATAGGACTCCTACACCACAATCAGCCCATACGACTCCCACAAATTCTCTTCAGCAACCTTCCAATGACAACTCTGTTGGTGCTTGGAAGACGAAAGTCAAAGGCAAGATTACTACTGGCATGGAAACTTCCAATTGTCCATCCACATCTACTCAAACTATGCTAGTACCACTTGATGATAACACTGAAAGGTTGCACTCTCCACATTCAGAGACCCATGCGATTTCTAGTGGTACTAAATTCCCTATCAAGTCTGGCCCAGAGACAACAATCGTGAGTAACCAATTTATAGCTTTAGAGGAGGTTGGGAATGAACCTCGGATTGATATACAACCTACAGAACTTGCAAACCAACAAGATATAAATACTAGACCCAATGCTGCTATTAAGGAAGCCAGTAACACTGCCCAAGATGAGGAATGCTGTGAGATGGGTGTGACAAGACTGGGATTGCATTCCGGGGCTATATCCACAGATCAGACCCATGCTCAAGGGGTGGACGTCCCCAACCCCTCCTCTCAGATTGGTTACACAAATTCCTTCTTCAAGAACCCAACCTCTAAAGAGATCTCAAGTGATGAAGAAGATCGACCTGTCCAAGTGCCTCCACATACGAAGTATTTGGAGCAATCTTGCTCTAAGATCTCCCCGAGTCATTCCAGCAAGCAGAAGAACAAATCAGGAGGTTCTTCAGGTAAGAAAAAACACTCTTCTAAACGTCGTTAATGATTATTGGTTGCTGGAATATTAGAGGGCTGAATCAAGCCATTAAACAACAAGAGATTTCGAAGTTTGTTTTTACTCATAAAATTGATGTGATGGGTATTGTTGAAACCAAAGTTAGAATTCCTAATCAAGATAAAATTCAGAGGACAATGCTTCCTAACTGGAACTTCACTTCCAATAGCCAACCAAATTCTGTGGATAGAATTTGGGTGGGCTGGAACCCTTATAAAGTCAATCTTACAGTCTTACAGTGTACCAGGCAAGTTATCCATGTTAAAATTGAGTCTTTGGACCAATTGCAATCTTTTGAAGCCTCTTTCATTTATGGTTCCAACACTATTCAAGGCAGGAGGCCCCTTTGGTCTACCTTGAGAAATATTTCCGCTACTATAGGTGATATCCCTTGGATTAGTCTCGGGGATTTCAACTCCGTTTTAAACTCTAATGAAATCTTTGAGGGTAATCCAGGGAGAGACCTAGGAGCGGTTGAATTTAATGATCTTGTGAATGCCACTTGTCTTGTAGATCTTAGATTTACAGGTATTTTCTTCTCCTGGTGCAACCGGCAATTCGACTCGGCTCAATTCACTAAAAGAAAGCTTGATAGAGCTCTTATTAATCCTAGATGGTTGGACGTGTTCCCGTCTGCTTATGCGGATTTCCCCCCCTCTGGTATCTCTGATCACTCTCCTATGATTGTTTATGTATCTCCGATTGCTAAACGTAAAGGTAAACCCTTTAAATTTTACAATTATTGGACTGATTTGGATAAATTCAAAGATACTGTGAGCTCCTCATGGGCAAGACAAATTGAAGGCACCTTTCAATTCCAATTATTCCATAGCTTAAAAAACCTAAAAGGTGCCCTCAAAACTTTAACCAAGGATTCTTTAGGTAAGGAGAGGATTTTAGCTAATAAAGCTAGGGAAGACCTTTGGTGGTGCCAAAGGGAACTCGATGACAAACCTAATGACACTAACCTTAGAATCCTTGAAAAAGAGCTCATGCAAGTTTTCTTAAATGCGCTTCACATTGAAGAAGAGATAACTAGGCAAAAGTCTAGAATCCAATGGCTTGCTGCCGGGGATAAGAACACCCCTTTTTTTTACAACTCTATTAAAAATAGAAGGAATCACAAACGCATTGTGTCTCTTGTTAAACCGGATGGTACCACGACCACTAATGAAGAGGAAGCCAAAATTGAAGCGGTTAGATATTTTAAATCCATGATTGGCACCCCTGCGGCAAACCCATACCCTGGTATTAGTGAATTGAGGAAGGTCATCCATAAGCGTGTTCCTACTGAATTTTTTAATATTATGGATGATATCCCTAGTGATGATGATATTAAAGAGGCCCTCCTTAGTATCCATAGTAATAAAGCTCCGGGTCCAGATGGTTATAATGCTCATTTTTTTAAGAAAACTTGGACAACTACTGGTCCTTTAGTTACAAAAGCCATCAGAGAATTTTTTACTTCTGGAAAAATGCTTACTGAGTCAAATGCTACGCTTATTGCTCTTATCCCTAAGATCCCTAATCCTTCTAAGATGAGTGATTTTAGGCCTATCTCGTGTTGTAACACGGTCTACAAGTGTATCTCTAAAATAATATCCAAGAGACTTCAAAAAGTTTTACCTACTTTGGTTGATAATGCCCAGTCTGCTTTTATTAAAGGTAGGAAAATAAGTGATAATATTCTGCTTGCCCAGGACCTTATGAGGGATTATCATAAGCCTTCTGGCCATCCTCGAGCTACGGCGAAGGTTGACCTTATGAAAGCTTATGATAGTGTGAGTTGGGAATTTTTATCTGATCTCCTTGATGTTCTTGGGTTCCCTCCCAGGTTCCAAGGGTGGATTAGGGCCTGTGTTACTAGTCCTAAATACTCTATTAATTTTAATGGGGAATCTATTGGGTACTTTGAGGGTGCTAAAGGCCTTAGGCAAGGTGATCCTATGTCACCCTACCTTTTTGTCCTTGTAATGGATACCCTTAGCCAGTTGATACAGAATAACATCCAAAGATCCTCTCATTTCAAATACCATTGGAGATGTGATAAACTTAAAATCTCACATCTTTGTTTTGCTGATGACCTTCTTTTACTGTTTAATGGGGATGTACACTCTGCATCTGTTATGAAGGACTCTTTAGATCAATTTTATAACCTGACTGGTTTGCAGGCTAATGCGAATAAAAGCTGTTTGTTTCTTACAGGAATGGAGGAGGGCACGTTCAATGCTATTCGTCGTATTCTCCCGTTTACCACTGGTTCCCTTCCAATGAAGTACCTGGGCGTTCCTTTGGTCACCACTAGACTAAAGAAGGGAGACTGCGATGACCTTATCCAGAAAATCACCTCGAGAATCACTTCTTGGACCTCTAAATTTCTCTCTTATGCTGGCAGAATCCAACTTATCCAAACGGTCCTTGCTGGAATTCAAAACTATTGGGCTGCCCTTTTTATTCTTCCCAAAAGTGTCCTTAAGCATATTGATAAATTAATGTGTAGATTCCTTTGGACTGGAGGAACTGATAAAGCTCATGGGGCTAAAGTTGCTTGGGACATAGTCTGTAGACCTAAGAAGGAAGGGGGTCTTGGCCTTAAAAACCTTACCCAACTGAATTCTGTCTTAAATCTTAAACATATCTGGGCTATTTTTACATCAAAAAACAAGTCCATTTGGGTGGACTGGATACACACTTACATGTTGAAAAGGAAAAGTTTTTGGGAAGTCAAGACCCCATCCCAATGCTCCTGGTATTGGCGGAAACTCCTTAAACTTAGGACTATGGCTAGACCAATGCTTAGGCATAAAATTGGTAATGGTTGTGACACTTTTCTCTGGTATGATAATTGGCATCCTATGGGGCCTATTTTGGAAAGAACAGGAATGCGTGTCCAATATGATGCTGCCATCCCTTTAAATGCTAAAGTTTCTGATGTCATAGATGGTAATGAATGGAATTGGCCCCTTACAAACACAATTGAACTTAGGGATATTAGAGGCCAACTTCATTCCTTACCTCTTCCTAATACATCTTGTGATGTTGTCCAATGGCTCCCTTCCCCTAATAAAGTGTTCTCGTCTGCCAACACTTGGGATCATGTTAGGACTCATTACCCTAAAGTCCATTGGTATGGCCTCACTAGGTTCCCGGGTTATATTCCACGTCATAGTTTTATTATGTGGTTGGCCATCCTCCATAGATTATCCACACATGATAGAATTTATACCTACACGCCGGGCCCTCTTGCTTGTGTTTTCTGTCACAAGTATTTGGAATCCCATGACCACCTTTTCTTTAATTGCTCTTATACTTCTTATGTGTGGCAGGGAATGCTTAATAGGTTGGAAATCTTTTACTCAGCCACCTCTTGGGATGTTCTTGTGGATTGGGCAGCTAAGAAGTGGAAAGGCAAGACTCCGCGGCAGGTTATCCCTAAAATGTGCCTTGGGTTGGCTGTCTATAGCATTTGGGAAGAAAGAAATGCTCGAAGCTTTAAATCTGAAGTGAAGACTAAGGAAAGAGTTTTAAAAGACCTCTGCCTGAAGATTTCCTTACAGATCCAAGCTACGTGGAAAAATGATCCCCATCTTCCTCAGTACATTGATAGATGGGCTATTGCTACATAGTGGGGTCTTTGTCTTGACCCCCCTTATGTTTTGTTTTGTTCTTTTGGAGTTACCTTGATGTAAATCTCTTTTGTTTGTTTTTGGTGTTTGATTGTTTGGATGGATTTTTGATTTTCCTTGTTGTTTCCCATCCTTTGCAGCATTGTTTGGATGCTTGTTTTTTGAGCTTTTGGTTGCCTGGGGTATGCCCCTTGTACCTTGTACAGTGCCGTTTGGCTTTTTGTTTAATTAACCCTTTTTCCGAAAAAAAAAAGCTTGCAGCCATTGAATTTTCCGATTATACTATTATTTGGTAGGATCAGTTGGTACTAAATAGGAGGAGAAATAGGGAGCATCAAATAGAGACATGGGAGGAGATGAAAACTGTGATGAGGAAGCGGTTCATTCCAAACTACTATTATCGGGAGTTGTATAACAGGTTGCAAAGTTTGAGGCAAGGTAATAGGAGTGTAGAAGAATATTATAAGGAGATGGAAGTTGCTATGATTCGAGCGGATGTAGAGGAAGATCGAGAGGCTAGAATGGCTAGATTCTTAGTTGGGTTGAATCGGGAAATTGCCAATGCAGTGGAATTGCAACACTATGTTGAATTGGAGGATATGGTACACATGGCTATTAAATTTGAGAATCAACTCAAGCGGAGGAGCAGCAGCACACGTCCAAGCCAAAATCCAAGCCAAAATTCCAATACATCCGCTTGAAAACCAAATAATTGGAAAAGAGATGAGAAGCAGCCTTTGGTGAAGCCAAAAACTGAGCAAAAACAAGAATTGACCAGCCATAAAAATCAAGGTAAATCCGATTCTTCTACTTCTAGAAATCGTGACATTAAGTGTTTTAAATGCCAAGGCCCCTGCACATAGCAAGTCAATGTCCAAACAAGCAGGTTATGGTGATGCGAGACAATGGTGAGATTGAAATAGAGGATGATGATTCTGACACCGGTGATATGCCACCGTTGGAGGACATTCCTGCGGAGGAGTACGTTGCCCCAGATTCATTGACATTGGTGGCAAGGAGAGCATTGAGTGTGCAAGCAAGAGAAGTTGAGGAAGTGCAGCGAGAAAACATCTTCCATACTAGGTGCTATGTTAAGGACAAGGTATGTAGTGTGATTATTGATGGTGGTAGTTGTACTAATGTTGCAAGCACAATAATGGTTAGGGCTGCCCACGCTGAAACACCCTAGGCCGTACAAGTTGCAATGGTTAAATGATAGTGGTGAGTTGAGGGTGAAGAAACAGGTGTTAGTGGCATTTCGAATTGGTAAGTACGAAGATGAAGTGATGTGTGATGTAGTACCGATGCATGCTGGACACTTATTGTTAGGGCGCCCATGGCAGTTTGATAGGCGCATGAAGCATGATGGCTTTACGAACAAATATTCATTTGTACTTCATCAATGTTCGATCACTCTTGTACCTTTAACCCCGCAACAAGTTTATGAGGATCAAGTGAGATTACAAAAGGAGAGTGTTCAAAAAGGAGAGAAAGAGAAAAAGAAAGTGAGTGAAAACTCGAGTGACTAAAAAAGAGAGGCTGAGAAAATTGAGAGAGAAAAAAAGCGAGAAGATTCGGCTAGAGAGATAAAAATAGAGAGAAAAACAAATTTCTATGCAAAAGCGAGTGAAATCAAAAGAGCGATGTTTCTAAATCAGCCAATGATTGTACTATTGTACCAGGAGGCAGTTTTGAACACTAACGAGATTGAGCCCATTTTGCCTAGTTCTGTTATTTCTCTTTTGCAGGAATTTGGTGACGTCATGCCCAAAGAGATTCCGCACGGTTTGCCACCTACTCGAGGGATCGAACATCAAATTGACTTCATACCTGGCGCTTCCATTCCAAATCGACCTACCTATCATGCTAATCCTAAGGAGACAAAGGAGTTACAAAGGCAAGTAAGTGAATTGATGGAAAAGGGGTACGTGAGAGAAAGCATGAGCCCGTGTATGTTCCCGTGATTTTAGTTCCTAAGAAGGATGGGACGTGGAGGATGTGCGTTGATTGTCGGGCCATCACAACATCACGGTAAAGTATCGACATCCTATCCCTCGCTTGGATGATATGTTAGATGAACTGCATGGTGCTTGTGTATTTTCTAAGATTGATCTAAAAAGTGGTTATCATCAAATAAGAATGAAAGAAGGAGATGAATGGAAAACTGCTTTTAAAACAAAACATGGTTTATATGAGTGGTTAGTGATGCCATTTGGATTAATTAATGCACCAAGTACATTTATGCGATTAATGAACCATGTCTTACGTACTTTTATAGGCATATTTGTTGTTGTCTATTTTGATGATATACTCGTTTATAGCAAAAACTTTGATGACCATGTTCTACACTTGAAATCAGTTTTGGAAGTCTTGAGAAAGGAAAAGTTATTTGCTAACTTTAAGAAGTGCACTTTTTGCACAGACAAGCTTGTGTTTCTTGGCTTTGTTGTTAGTGCCCAAGGAGTACAGGTTGATGAGGAAAAGGTTCGTGCTATTTGCGAGTGGCCAACGCCCACGAGTGTAGGCCAAGTTCGAAGTTTTCATGGGCTTGCTAGTTTTTACCGGAGGTTCGTGAAAGACTTTAGTAGCATAGCCGCCCCGCTTACCGAAGTCATCAAGAAGAATGTTGGATTCAAATGGGAGGAAGAACAAGATAAGGCGTTTCAATTACTTAAAGAAAAATTAACTCATGCTCCGTTACTTGTTCTACCAGATTTTACTAAAACATTTAAAATTGAATGTGATGCTTCAGGTATTGGAATAGGCGCAGTTATCATGCAAGGAGGATGACCAATTGCATTCTTTAGTGAGAAATTGAGTGGGGCAGCCTTAAACTACCCTACCTATGACAAGGAAATGTATGCGTTAGTCCGAGCATTGGAGACGTGGCAACACTGTCTTTGGCCTAAGGAGTTTGTGATTCACACCGATCACGAATTGATGCAAATCATGGCACATCTTCAAGGGAACCAGTTCAAATTCCAATTGGACCAGTTACGAGGGCTCGGGCAAAGAAGTTCAAAGAGGCACTCAATGGGCTAATTCAAGAAGTTTGGTCTCAGAAAATTCGTGGAGGCCTATGGAGCTTGGTCCACAAAGATGTCTCAATCTAATTCAAGTTCTAGAAGAATAAGCCAGCAGTTTAAGATTGAAGTCAAATTTTATTTTTCCTAAAATTAGAATTTTATTGTCATTTTTTCGTAATTGCTGAATTGTAGGTTTGCATGCCAACTATGGAACTTTTCTTATTCCTTTAGTTTCGTTTTATTTTAATTTTGGGCGAATTTATTTTGGGGCATAATATTTCGTAGGCTTATAGGGCCCAACTGTAAGCCTCAGCTATTTAAACAGTTTTAGGGTTTGTAATATGCAGTTTTGATCATTAATAATATTGTGAGAGTTTTCTCTTTGGTTCTTTGAAGAACTATTCAAAATTATCAGATTTACTCTGTGGCGTTCATACCTGGACTTATCAATCGAGTTTTCCATCCTTGATTGTGGCGTCTTCATCCTTTATACCAAGGTTCGCATCTGTTATAGGTGTTGGGTCGCGGTTTCCCTTTGAATCTGATAGTAGAACGGTCCGAGGCATTAATCGTGTTACGGGTTTCGTCACATTGTTGGCGGGGTTCGTATCAGTTGGTATCAGAGCACAGTTCTAGTCTCAGGTTTATCATATCTTTTTTCGTTTCTGTTTTTATTCGTTTCTTCTGGTTCTGTTCTTATTTGTTTTTGTTTCTGTTCGTTTTCTTATTCGTTCTCATTTCTGAACCGTATAAAAAAAAAAGGTGTTCGATTACGATCTGGAATTTTGTGTTTAGGGTTTGCGAATCTGATTTGTGATTTGCTCTTGTTACTTCGTGTTTGTTCATTCTCGTGATCGTTGTTATTGTGGTTTTTTTTCCTTCTCGGGAATTAGGGTTTCTGAATCAGATACGTGAACTGTGAAGTCTGCCTGATTATTCAAAAAAAAAAGAGAAAAAAAAAGAAAAGAAAAAAGAAAAGAAAATAAAAGAAGAGAAGAGAAGAGATCGGTACGGTAGGAAAAAAAAGAGAGTACAAAAACTCGGCTTAAAATTTTATTTTTGTTTTAAGATATTTGGGGTCTAAGGAGTCCGAATCTGACCTTGCTCCATAGTGTGAAAATTTTTTTCTAAAAATTCCATTTTTTTGTGCTTTTGGAAACCTAGCCATCTGCGTTCGTTTTTAGTCGTGCTTTCAACTTCCAAATTTGATTGGTCTAGTTTGGGTGTGGATTGTTACTGAGAAATTCTGGTCATTGTTTGATCAGTTTCATAAGAACTGAGTGAGAATTACTATGAGAGGAAAAAGGCATGAGTGGTGAGCACATAAGAGGGTAAAAGCTGACTTGATTTTTGAGTGTAAACACGAGTGAATTATATTCTTGAGTGAAACACGTGAGGGAGTGTAGTGAGGATCTATTCTACTTCTAATCCATTCTTGCAGGAATTATGGCTCAAGATCAGGGAAGTGTCACAAATGAAGAGGCTCAACAGCCGGTTGTTACGAATCTACAAATACAAGCTTTAGTGGGGGAGATGAGGCGGATGATGAGGGCAGAATTGGAACCAATACATGAGAGATTGGATAGAGTTGAAGAGGGTACACCACATAGGCAACCACAAATGTTCGTAATGTGCAAAGAAGAGCGAGAGTTGATGATGAGGAGTATTTTGGGGAAGACTTTGATGAAGAAAATGATCGGGAGTCAATAGATAATCATAGGAGATATGGTGGTCGGGGTAGAGAAGTTAGGTTTAGAGAAGCTAGGAACCGAGAAGATAATAATTTGGGTAGTATTAAGATGAAGATTCATTCGTTTCAAGGAAAGACTGATCCGAAAGCATATCTTGAATGGGAGAAGAAGGTGGAATTAGTATTCGATTGCCACAATTACTCCGAGCTGAAGAAAGTAAAACTTACAGCCATTGAATTTTTTGATTATGCTATGGTGGGATCAATTGGTACTAAATAGGAGGAGAAATAGGGAGCATCCAATAGAGACATGGGAGGAGATGAAAACTGTGATGAGGAAGCGGTTCATTCCAAGCTACTACTATCGGGAGTTGTATAACAGGTTGCAAAGTTTGAGGCAAGGTAATAGGAGTGTAGAAGAATATTATAAGGAGATGGAAGTTGCTATGATTCGAGCGAATGTAGAGGAAGATCGAGAGGCTACAATGGCTAGATTTTTAGTTGGGTTGAATCGGGAAATTGCCAATGCAGTGGAATTGCAACACTATGTTGAATTGGAGGATATGGTACACGTGGCTATTAAAATTGAGAATTAACTCAAGCGGAGGGGCAGCAGCACACGTCCAAGCCAAAATCCAAGCCAAAATTCCAATACATCCGCTTGGAGACCAAATAATTGGAAAAGAGATGAGAAGCAGCCTTTGGTGAAGCCAAAAACTGAGCAAAAACAAGACGTGGCCAGCCATGGAAATCAAGGTAAATCCGATTCTTCTACTTCTAGAAATCGTGACATTAAGTGTTTTAAATGCCAAGGCAGGGGACACATAGCAAGTCAATGTCCAAATAAGCGAGTTATGGTGATGCGAGACAATGGTGATATTGAAACAGAGGATGACGATTCTGACACAAGGAATATGCCACCGTTGGAGGACATTCCTGAGGAGGAGTACGTTGCCCCAGATGCATTGACATTGGTGGCAAGGAGAGCATTGAGTGTGCAAGCCAGAGAAGTTGAGGAAGTGCAGCGAGAAAACATCTTCCATACTAGGTGCTATGTTAAGGACAAGGTATGTAGTGTGATTATTTATGGTGGTAGTTGTACTAATGTTGCAAGTACAATAATGGTGGAAAAGTTAGGGCTGCCCATGCTGAAACACCCTAGGCCGTACAAGTTGCAATGGTTAAATGATAGTGGTGAGTTGAGAGTGAACAAACAGGTGTTAGTGGCATTTCGAATTGGTAAGTACGAAGATGAAGTGATGTGTGATGTAGTACCGATGCATGCTGGACACTTATTGCTAGGGCGCCCATGGCAGTTTGATAGGCGCGTGAAGCATGATGGCTTTACGAACAAATATTCATTTGTGCTCAATCAACGTTCGATCACTCTTGTACCTTTAACCCCGCAACAAGTTTATGAGGATCAAGTGAGGTTACAAAAGGAGAGTGTTCAAAAAGGAGAGAAAGAGAAAAATAAAGTGAGTGAAAATTCGAGTGAAGAAAAAAGAGAGGCCGAGAAAGTTGAGAGAGAAAAAAAGCGAGGAGATTCGGCTAAAGAGATAAAAATAGAGAGAAAAACAAATTTCTATGCAAAAACGAGTGAAATCAAAAGAACGATGTTTCTAAATCAGCCAATGATTCTACTATTGTATCAGGAGGCATTTCTGAACACTAACGAGATTGACCCCGCTCTGCCTAGTTCTATTGTTTCTCTTTTGCAGGAATTTGGTGACGTCATGCCCGAAGAGATTCCGCACAGTTTGCCGCCTACTCGAGGGATCGAACACCAAATTGACTTCGTACCTGGCGCTTCCATTCCAAACCGACCTACCTATCGTGTTAATCCTGAGGAGACAAAGGAGTTGCAAAGGCAAGTAAGTGAATTGATGGAAAAGGGGTACGTGAGAGAAAGCATGAGCCCGTGTGCCATTTCGGTGATTTTAGTTCCTAAGAAGGATGGGACGTGGAGGATGTGCGTTGATTGTCGAGCCATCAACAACATCACGGTAAAGTATCGACACCCTATCCCTCGCTTGGATGATATGTTAGATGAACTGCATGGTGCTTGTGTATTTTCTAAGATTGATCTAAAAAGTGGTTATCATCAAATAAGAATGAATATTTTCCGAAAAAAAATCAAATAAGAATGAAAGAAGGAGATGAATGGAAAACTGCTTTTAAAACAAAACATGGTTTATATGAGTGGTTAGTGATGCCATTTGGATTAACTAATGCACCAAGTACATTTATGCGATTAATGAACCATGTCTTGCGTACTTTTATAGGCAGATTTGTTGTTGTCTATTCTGATGATATACTCATTTATAGCAAAAACTTTGATGACCATGTTCTACACTTGAAATCAATTTTGGAAGTCTTGAGAAAGGAAAATTTATTTGCTAACTTTACGAAGTGCACTTTTTGCACTGATAAGCTTGTGTTTTTTGGCTTTGTTGTTAGTGCCCAAGGAGTACAAGTTGATGAGGAAAAGGTTCGTGCGAAAAGGTTCGTGCGATTCGCGAGTGGCCAATGGCCACGAGTGTAGGCCAAGTTTGAAGTTTTCATGGGCTTGCTAGTTTTTATCGGAGGTTCGTGAAAGACTTTAGTAGCATAGCCGCCCCACTTACCGAAGTCATCAAGAAGAACGTTGGATTCAAATGGGAGGAAGAACAAGATAAGGCGTTTCAATTACATAAAGAAAAATTAACTCGTGCTTCTTTACTTTCTCTACCATATTTTACTAAAACATTTAAAATTGAATGTGATGCTTCAGGTATTGGCATAGGCGCAGTTCTCATGCAAGGAGGACGACCAATTGCATTCTTTAGTGAGAAATTGAGTGGGGCAGCCATAAACTACCCTACCTATGACAAGGAAATGTATGCGTTAGTCCGAGCATTGGAGACGTGGCAACACTATCTTTGGCCTAAGGAGTTTGTGATTCACACCGATCACGAATCTTTGAAACATTTGAAGGGCCAACACAAGTTGAATAGGAGGCATGCGCGATGGGTGGAATTCATTGAGACATTTCCCTATGTCATCTGTTACAAGCAAGGTAAGGAAAACATCGTTACAGATGCTCTCTCTCGCAGGTATGCATTGATTTCTACTCTTGATGCAAAATTGCTTGGTTTTGAACACATTAAAGAATTGTATCCATTAGACTAAGATTTTCGTGAAGAGTATATGAATTGTGAGAAAAAAGCATTAGGTAAATTCTTTAGGCATGAAGATTTCTTATTTCGGAAAAATAAGTTGTGTGTTCCTAATTGTTCATTACGCGATTTGTAGTGAGGGAATCGCATGGTGGGGGTTTAATGGGACACTTTGGAGTTGCTAAGACACTAGCCATCCTACACGAGCATTTCTTTTGGGCACACATGAAAAGAGATGTTGAGAGAATTTGTGGAAGATGTGTAACTTGTAGGCAAGCAAAATCTCGAGTGCAACCCCATGGATTATACACACCACTGCCTATTCCTAGTGAGCCTTGGATTGATATCTCAATGGACTTTGTGTTAGGTTTGCATAGGACCAAACGGGGTAGGGATTCAATTTTTGTGGTGGTAGATCGCTTTTCTAAAATGACACATTTTATTCCATGTCACAAAACGGATGATGCATCACATGTTGCTGATTTGTTCTTTAGGGAAATTGTAAGATTACATGGTATGCCTAGAACAATTATTTCGGATAGAGATGCTAAGTTCTTGAGTTACTTTTGGAAGACCTTGTGGTGTAAGTTAGGGACTAAGTTATTATTTTCTACTACTTGTCACCCACAAACTGATGGTCAAACTGAAGTAGTAAATAGGACTTTGTCAACTTTGGTAAGGGCTATTATTCAAAAGAACATTAAAACATGGAAAGATTGTTTACCACATGTTGAGTTTGCTTACAGAAGTACAAGGGGCATACCCCAGGATATACAATGAGCGCTAAAAAATGTGGAAAGAAAGAAACCACCAGCAACAAGCAGATGGAATGAAACAATATCACAATGTGAATACATCTGATACTTTGACATCCCATGAGTACAACATCATGAGCCAAAATTTAGTCACAAAAAAGAGCTTAATCTCTCAAGGCACCCAAAACATTAACAAAAGCAATCACAATCACAATCAAATTGTAAATCGCAAAACCATGCAAAAAGGGGGGCATCAGGTCCATCTAGATAAGTAATCTGGGAGCTTCGGGTCCCTGCTCCACTTAATCTGCATTTGCTCGAAGATGCTCCTAACAATGTCATTAGTGATCCAATCTCGAGACTTACTTTGCTATTTGAAAATACGAGCATTTCGTTCCCTCCAAATGGCATAGACCATGGTTCCCAAGCACATCCGGGGCATAATATGTTGAGGTTGTTTAGACTTCCATTTCTTTGCAGCCCAAGATATGATGGAATTCCAGTCAAGAGGGCACCCACTCATATTGAATTTGCACATGATAACCTGCCAAACATGAGAAGAGAAAGAGCAAGTAAAAAATAGGTGATCATGGGATTCAATATCTTTGTTGCATAACACACAAGCTAGAGGGCCCGGTGTGAATGACCAAATCCTATCCTGAGTGGACAATTTATTGTGAATCGCAAGCCAAACAATGAAACTGTGCCTAGGAATGCTCCCAGGAAACCAGACAATGTGTGCCCAGGGCACCTTAGGGTGAGCCTCTCTTAAAAAGTTCCAGGTATGGGAAGCGACAAAGGAGCCGTTAGGTGAGGGACTCCAAATCACAACATCATTTGCATTTGAAGGCTTGGGAGTTGAGTTAGTTGCTCTTTTTATTTCCATCAGCTCCCATGAAGACGTATTCGGCCACCTCCATTCATCCCTGTTAATAATTTTTTTCGGAAAAAGGTTAATTTAACGAAAAGAAAGCCAAACGGCACTGTACAAAAGTACAAGGGGCATTCCCCAGGATATACAATCAGCACAAAAGAAAAAATGCATCCAGACAATGCAACACATGAAGGGCAACAAATAAAAGCCAAAACCCAGAGAGCCACCCTTCCTAAAACCAACTGCACTAAGCAAACTAACAAACTTACAAACTAACTTACTTACAAACTTACGCAAACTTACAGAACTCACAAAACAATCAAAGCTCAAGATACATTAAGACCAAGTCAAGTATGTCAAGCATGAGGACCAAAGCAAAGAGCCCTAATTATGTAATGGCCCATCTTTCAATGTACTGAGGGAGATGGGGATCGTACTTCCATGTTGTTTGAATCTGTAAGGAAATCTGGAGACAAATGTCTTGTAACATTCTTTCCTTAGGCTTCACTTCTAGTTTGAAACTCCGAGCATTCCTTTCTTTCCAAATGCTATACACAACCAAACCAATGCACATTTTAGGAACAACCTGCCTTGGAGTCTTCCCTTTCCACTTGTTCGCTGCCCAGGCCACAAGATCATCCCAAGTGGGGACAGAGTAAGAGATTTCCAACCTATTAAGAATTCCCTGCCACACATAAGAAGTATATAAGCAATTAAAGAATAAATGGTCATGAGATTCCAAAGCTTTATGACAAAGAACACAAGCTAGAGGTCCTGGAGTGTAAGAAAAGATTCTATCATGTGTGGATAATCTATGGAGAATAGCCAACCACATAATAAAACTATATCGAGGATATACCCAGGGAATCGTGTGAGGCCGTACCAAGGGACTTTGGGATAGTGAGTTCTAACATAATCCCATGTGTTGGCCGAAGAGAACACATATCTAGCATATATCATAAATGGACTGAACTTTAGAGTTAGTAGGGATAGCGGTATCATAAATAACCCTTTGCCCATATCTAGCATATATAGACCCAAAAGGAAGCCACGGATCATGCCATAGAAAGGTATTAACCCCATTTCCAATTTTATACTGAATTAAAGAAATAGCAATGGTTCTAAGTTTCAAAAGTTTCGGCCAATACCAAGAGCATTGGGAAGGAGGTTTAACATACCAAAAACTATGACCCTTAAGCATATAACATTGAATCCATAATTTCCAATTAGAATTGTTGGAAGTGGAAAGAAGATTCCAAATATGTTTCAGGTTAAGAACAGAGTTCATTTCCACCAAAGGTTTTATTCCCAATCCACCTTCCTTCTTAGGTAAACAAACGATATCCCAAGAGATTGTCTAAGACCTTTAGCACCCTCAAAATACCCAACAGATAGGTTTTGTAGACAATGGGTTAGAGAGAGAAGCTCTTCCTTCTCTCTAAAACTTGTCTTGTTTCTTTCTTTCCAAAGCTATTGATGGGATCTAATAAGAAGATAAGGGATCATGTTAAATCTAAGACCGCTGGGCCTTCAGTTCCTTTGGCTAATCATGGTAAACAGGTAAATGCTCTACCTACTACTGGAGGTTCATCTATTTTGGGTATTGTTGCTCCAGATCTAGAGAGTAAATACTCTCTCAAGGGAGATGGTTCAGTGATACTTAAAGATGGACCTCAACCTGGTGGATTCATCTCCGATGGGAAGGTTCGAGTTCTCAATGTTGCAAAACCAGTCATTGAAGCTAAACCTACTAGTTCCATTTGTTCTGCTGGTAAGGAGGCTACTATTATCTCTAAGAGTCAATCTGCTGCAAGTGTTATGAAGGCCAAAGGTGAATCTGAGAAAGAACCTAATGGGAAGAATTTTGTTATTTCCAACCCCTCCAAATCTATTGTGTTTAGTGTGGGCAATGATGGAATATCAGATATGTCTAATCCTAATGGTTATGAAATCTCTGATGAGGAGGTGGAGCTACCTGAGGAATGGGAAGAGATCCCCTCTAGTCAAGATGAAATGGAACAAGTGGCCAAGGGAGAACCACCCAGTTTTTAAAACTCCAAGATTCTAATGAGCTACTCAAGAGGAAATCTCAGGCCACAACTTCCAGTGAGCTTGATGCAGCTCATGGATTGATTAGGCAGCTGCAAAATGAATTAAGGGAGATGAAGACCCTTCAACAGTCTCCTTTCACCCCTCCTATGAACAGCAGGAGACAAAATACAAGCAGCAGGGGGCGTAGAGGGAAGGTTATAGATAGTTCCTATATCTGGCAAGCAAAAAAGATTAGGTCACATTCAGATTCAGAAGCTTGCAGGGATAAGACATTTTCTAAATATGAAGAGGGTAAAATTCCTAAAGATAAAACCAAAGTGAGGGTTGGGCAAAGAAATGGTACCATTTCAGATTCTGATATATCTAACATGCGTCTATATAATAAAAATGCAAATTTGAGCAGTGATTTTGGGGAAGGTACTAAAAGTGAGTGCTTTGATCCGAAAAAGTTAGCCCAACATGATTCCGAGGTGTTTGCTGCACGTGATTCTCACGATCCCATTTCCCATGTGCCTAACGGATATATTGGAGATATGTCAAAATTTTTAAATTTTTTGAAGCCCAAGGATAGTCACATGGGAGTGGCAGCTTTTCCCTTGATTCCCGGCGCTATGTCTGCTAAGCCAACTACTTTTGCTAAATTAGCTCCCATCATGGCAAGCTATGCCCATGCTAGCACTTTAGTGCATGATGGACCCTCGGATAGTGTAGCTAGAGCAGGTACAAAGGCGCCACATCCCACTCTCTCTCCTCACGTGGTTTCTGAAGGGATTACGGGCAGCCCAATGGATATAAATAATCTTTTAGTTCATAAAGATAGTGCTAGTATCTTAAATGACCATGGGCAGAAGGGTCATTGCATAGGTGAGCTTCTTGACAATCACCCTACTCCTCTTATTCACTCTGTTGAGCACATGGGCACCTCACTTTTTCCCTTAAAGCCCGGCGCCTTGTCCTCTATTGTTCCCGATATTAATGTGCTTAATGCGCCACATGCCTCTTTAGGCCTTTCTACTCCTTTGACTAATGTTCCCATGGGAGAGGTGGTGGGGCAGCTTTCTTCGCTGACTAAGGCTGATAGAGCTTTGAATCTTTCTTTTTCGGGGGGCCCACTTGTTGGTGCTACACACCATGGTATTGACCATACTACCCCAAAGGAATTATATCCCTCTAACCACCAAACTGTTGGCCTCTTACCTCTCCCTAGTGATACGCACTGCTTGAATGCCACATCATCTATGAACCTTAGTGGTTATGTGGCTAGTGGTTCAGCCGTAACCACTCCAAAAAAGGCTAGCTGGGCTTCTCTCGTTTCCAACAGTATCCCCTCAGGAATCAAGGTGAACTACATCAAACCGAAAGACAACACTGACCGGCATATTGTCTCTGTCCCGCAACAGATTATTGAGCAAGGTAGTAGAAACTGGGAGTACACTCTGGTTGGGTATTTCATTGGGAGGAAAATCTCTTACACTTATGTCAAGGAAACCACTTCCAAGATGTGGTCCAAAATGGGGCTAATTGATATGCTAGCCACAGGTAAAGGGTATTACTTCTTCAAATTTAGGAGCAGGGATGAAAGTGCTGCAGTTTTGGAAGGGGGACCCTGGCACATTGCGGGACAACCGATTCTCCTTAAACATTGGCAACCTGGGCTTGAATTAGCTAAGGATGCTCCCTCAACTGTTCCTATATGGGTTCACATTTATGGTATTCCCCTTGAGTACTGGAACTCAGAAGGTATGAGCTACATAGCAAGTGCCTTGGGAAAGCCTCTTCAGGTTGATAGGATGACAGCAACGTGTAGGAGGATCTCATATGCGCGTATCTGCATAGAAATTAGTGCTGAACATGAATTATTGAAAACCCTTGAAGTGGGTAGTGATGATCCTGAGCAGGAAAAAGTGACTCTGCATGTGGAATACCAATGGAACCCGATTCGATGTGTGAAATGCAAGAAATTTGGACATGATTGTGGAAAACTTCCCATAGCTCAGACTTTTACCCCCATTAGCCAAAGTTCTACTATCCCAGCCCCCAATCCTAAACCTCCTCAAGATGAGGGAGGATGGTTGAAACAAGGCAAAGGTGTACAGATTTCTAAAATCTCCAACAACAATTCCCAGAAGCAAAACCAGATTGACATCACAGAGGGTGTGTTAAATGGTAATAAATTCTCAGCTTTGAAGAATGATATTACTATAAATGGAGCTTT
The DNA here is from genome assembly GCA_033977485.1 of Hydrangea macrophylla. Taxonomy (NCBI): domain Eukaryota; kingdom Viridiplantae; phylum Streptophyta; class Magnoliopsida; order Cornales; family Hydrangeaceae; genus Hydrangea; species Hydrangea macrophylla. The sequence goes on along the minus strand of CM066996.1, from coordinate 27,120,883 downwards.
GGACAACAAAGGTGACATTACAATTAATACTATTGAAGGACAAGCTCGAGATTCCGAGAAGAATCTGGAATCCCAAGTTGATAGGGATCAAGCACAGGATTTACATTCTCTGGAGGAGCAAGATGTTGGGAAAGTCCTTGCCATTGATGAAGACAAAAGGGTCGTTGAGGTCCAGGTGGAGCAGCATGGGGACTTACAAGATTCCAACCATCCTGTCACTATAGTGGACACCTGCCCTGGACAAAGGGTATACACTAAGTCCTTCTTCCAAAACCCTACTCCCGGTGGCTCAAATCAGATCTATAGTGATGATGAAGACCAAGTAGATAACAATCCTTCTCATGAACAATATTTGGTTGATTCTAGTCCAAAGGTCTTTCCAGGTCATTCCAAAAAACAGAAGAACCAAAACAGAAGTTCTTCAGGTAAGAAAAATCATCCCTCTAAACGTCGTTAATGTTTATTGGTTGTTGGAATATTAGAGGGCTTAACCAGTCCATTAAACAACAAGAAATTTCTAAATTAGTGAGTACTCACAAGCTTGATGTTATGGGTATTGTGGAGACTAAAGTGAGAATTCCTAACCAGGACAAGATTCAGAGGCACATGCTGCCAAGTTGGAACTTTATTACTAACAGTCAACCAAATTCTGTTGATAGAATTTGGGTTGGCTGGAACCCTAATAAAGTCACCTTATCTGTCTTACTTTGTAATAGGCAAATTATCCACGTTAAAGTTGAATCTCTTGATCACTTGATTTCCTTTGAAGCTTCCTTTATTTATGGCTCCAACACCACTCAAGGCAGAAGGCCCCTTTGGTCTAACTTAAGCAATATTGCAGCTACCATTGGTGATACTCCCTGGATTAGTCTCGGAGATTTTAACTCCACCTTAAACTCAAATGAAATATACGAGGGTAATCCAGGGCGTGACAATGGTGCTATTGAATTTAATGATCTTGTGAATGCCACTTGCTTGTAGATCTTAGATATACAGGTCTCTTCTTCACTTGGTGCAATCGGCAATTTGATTCAATTCATTTTACTAAGAGGAAATTGGACAGAGCTCTCATAAATCCTGGTTGGCTTGACACTTTCCCTTCAGCTTATGCCGACTTTCTCACTCCCGGTATTTCAGATCACTCTCCTATTATTGTCAACTTATTGCCCACTGTAAGCAAGAAAGGTAAGCCCTTTAAGTTTTACAATTATTGGACTGAATTAGGAAACTTTAATGCCACTGTCCGCACCTCTTGGAATAGGCACATTGATGGCACCATCCAATTTCAATTATTTCATAGATTAAGGATTCTTAAAGGTGATCTGAAAATTCTCTCCAAGGACTCCTTAGGCAAAGAAAGAATTATTGCTAATAAAGCTCGACAAGACCTTGGAGAGTGCCAAAGGAAACTTGAGGAAAATCCTAAAGATACTTCTCTTATAACCCTTGAAAAAGAGCTTATGAGCAATTATTTAAAAGCCATACACATTGAAGAAGAAATTATTAGACAAAAATCTAGAATCCAATGGCTTGGCTCAGGGGACAAGAACACTACTTATTTTCATAATTTTGTTAAAAATCGTAGAAATCATAATAGAATTGTGTCCCTTGTACAACCTGATGGTACCAGTACCATTAATGAGGAACAAGCTAAAATTGAAGCAATCAGATATTTTAAATCCATGCTTGGAACTCCTGCTTCTAATTCCTACCCTGGCATTGATGAATTAAGGAAAGTCATCCATAAGCGCATACCTACTGAATTACTTGTTTCTATGGATGACATTCCTAGTGATGATGATATTAAGGAAGCTCTTAAAAGTATCCATAGCAACAAAGCCCCTGGTCCTGATGGTTATAATGCTCATTTCTTTAAACATACTTGGACCATCACTGGATCTTTAGTTACTAACGCTATAAAGGAATTTTTTTCCTCGGGCCAACTTTTAAAAGAGTCAAATGCTACACTTATAGCCCTTATTCCTAAGATCGATCCCTAATCCTTCTAAGATGAGTGATTTTAGACCCATCTCGTGTTGCAATACGATATACAAATGCATCTCTAAAATTATCTCCAAGAGGCTTCAAAAAATTCTTCCTACTCTTGTTGACAAAGCCTAATCTGCTTTTATTAAAGGTAGGAAAATTAGCGACAATGTCCTCCTTGCTCAGGACCTCTTGAGGGACTATCACAAGCCTTCTGGCCCCCCTAGACCCGCGGTAAAGGTTGACCTTATGAAAGCCTATGATAGTGTGAGTTGGGAATTCTTGCTTGACCTCCTTGAGGTCCTTGGCTTCCCTCCCAAGATGCAAGGCTGGATTAGAGCTTGCATTACTAGTCCTAAGTACTCCATAAATTTTAATGGGGAATCTATTGGTTATTTTGAGGGTGCTAAAGGTCTTAGGCAGGGAGACCCATTGTCACCCTACCTCTTTGTGCTTGTTATGGATACCCTTAGCCAGTTGATCCAACACAACATCTGCAGCAATCCTCAATTCAAATACCATTGGAGATGTGAGAAACTTAAAATCTCCCACCTCTGTTTTGCTGATGATCTTCTCTTACTTTTTCGTGGTGACATTCACTCTGCTTTGATTATGAAAGATGCTTTGAATTAATTTTATAACTTCACCGGTTTGCAGGCTAATGCTAGTAAAAGTTGTTTATTTATCGCAGGAACAGAGGAAGTTACTTCCAATGCCATTGGACTTAGCCTCCCTTTTACCATTGGCTCTTTACCAATGAAATACATTGGTGTTCCGCTGATCACCACCAAATTAAAGAAAGGAGATTGCGATGAACTCATTCAGAAAATCAGTTCGAGAATTACCTCTTGGACATCTAAATTCCTCTCCTATGCTGGCAGGCTTCAACTGATCCAATCTGTGCTTACGGGGATTCATCATTACTGGGCTGCCATGTTTATTCTTCCTAAGAATGTCCTAAAACACATTGATAGTCTGATGAGTCGATTTCTTTGGACTGGAGGAACCAATAAGACCCATGGTGCCAAAGTGGCTTGGGAACTTGTCTGTAGACCTAAAAAGGAAGGGGGGCTTGGCTTAAAAAATCTAACCCAATTAAACTCCTCTTTAAATCTCAAACATATTTGGTCCATTTTTACTGCTAGAAATCTGTCTTTATGGGTGGATTGGATACATATTTACATGTTAAAAAATAAAAGCTTTTGGGAAGTCAAGGCCCTGTCACAATGCTCTTGGTATTGGAAGAAACTCCTTAAACTTAGACCTATGGCTAGACCTATGCTCAAACATAGGATTGGCAATGGGTGTGGTACGTACCTTTGGTTCGACAATTGGCACCCCTTAGGTCCAATTTTGGATAGATTTGGCATGCGTGTTCAATATGATACTGCTATCCCGTTAAATGCTAAAGTGTCTAATGTTATTGATAGTAGGGAATGGCGATGGCCATCGACTAATACTATTGAATTAAGGGAAATAAGAGGCCAAATGCATGAATTACCACATCCTTCTCACACTAGTGATGTGGTACAATGGTTACCTTCTCCCAATAAGGTGTTCACTTCCTCCAATACTTGGGACTATGTTAGAACTAGCTACCCTCGTGTGCCTTGGCACCGCCTTATATGGTTCCCAGGAAATGTGCCCCGTTACAGTTTTATATCTTGGTTGGCTATTCTTCACAGGCTATCCACACAAGATAGAATTTATGCTTACACCCCTGGACCCCTTGCTTGTGTCCTATGTCACCAACACTTGGAAACACACGACCACCTTTTCTTTAATTGCACTTACTCTTCTTTTGTATGGCAGGGTGTTCTCAACAGGTTGGACATAACTTACCATGCCACTGCATGGGATGCTCTTGTGATTTGGGCTGCGGACAAGTGGAAAGGAAAGACTCCTAGGCATATTATCCCAAAAATGTGTCTAGGCTTGGTTGTTTATAGCATCTGGAAAGAGAGAAATGGCCGTAGCTTCAGAATGGAAGTCAAGCCAAAGGAAAAAATGTTTCAAGAAATTTGTATCCAAATATCTCAGCAAATCCAAGTCAAGTGGAGTAATGACCCGCACCTCCCTCAATACATGGATAGATGGAAGTAGTCCCTGTAATGGACTTTTTGCTTTTGGTTTTGATGTTATTTTTAGTCGCTTGCTTTCCATAGGGTGAGGATTTTTCTGGGTTTGACTTATGTTAAAGCCCTCATCCTTTGTTGCATTTGTTTTTCTTTGTTAGGGTTGATTGCTTAGGTTTTTCTTGAGGTATGAGTTTGGCTCAGGCGCTTGGTGTCTTGGTATGACGTGATATCAGTTGTTTCACAGTTTGATATTGTCTCATCCCATTTCCTGTTGGTGGTATCTTACCACATTTTTTGCGCTCATTGTATATCCTGGGGTATGCCCCTTGTACATTTGTACTCCCGCTTTTGGATTAATTAACCAGTTTTCCGGAAAAAAAAAAAAAAAAAAAAGATATCCCAAGAGATTTTTGAACCAGAGGATTTCTCAATACCACCAGTTTTCCGAAAAAAAAGAGTTTGCTTACAATCGATCTATTCATTCTGCTACTAAATTTTCACCATTTGAAATTGTATTGGGTTTAATCCATTAACTCCGTTGGATTTATCTCCTTTACCTTTGACTGAGCGTGTTAATGTAGATGGCCAAAGGAAAGCTGACTTTGTTAAGCAGATTCATGAGAAAGCCAGACTCAACATTGAGCGACGAATAGAGCAATATGCAAAGCAAGCCAACAAGGGGCGTCACAAGATGGTTTTTGAACTCGGAGATTGGGTTTGGTTGCATATGCGAAAAGAGAGATTTTCGGCTGAAAGGCGTTCCAAATTGCTGCATCGAGGAGGTGGGCCTTTCCAAGTTCTCGAGCGCATCAATGACAATGCTTACAAGCTAGATTTGCCAGGTGAGTACAATATAAGTGCTACTTTTAATGTTACTGATTTGAGTCCTTTTGATGTAGGTGATGATTTGAGGACAAATCCTTTTCAAGAGGAGGGGAATGATGCAAATCATGGCACGTCTTCAAGGGAACCAGTTCAAATTCCAATTGGACCAGTTACGAGGGCTCGGGCAAAGAAGTTCAAAGAGGCACTCAATGGGCTAATTCAAGAAGTTTGGTCTCAGGAAAATTCGTGGAGGCCAATGGAGCTTGGTCCACAAAGATGTCTCAATCTAATTCAAGTTCTAGAAGAATAAGCCAGCAGTTCAAGATTGAAGTCAAATTTTAGTTTTCCTAAATTTAGAATTTTATTGTCATTTTTTCGTAATTGCTGAATTGTAGGCTTGAATGCCAACTATGGAACTTTCCTTATTCCTTTAGTTTCGTTTTATTTTAATTTTGGGCGAATTTATTTTGGGGCATAATATTTCGTAGGCTTATAGGGCCCAACTGTAACCCTTAGCTATTTAAACAGTTTTAGGGTTTGTAATATGCAGTTTTGATCATTAATAATATTGTGAGAGTTTTCTCTTTGGTTCTTTGAAGAACTATTTGAACTTATCAGATTTACTCTGTGGCGTTCATACATGGACTTATCAATCGAGTTTTCCATCCTTGATTGTGGCGTCTTCATCCTTTATACCAAGGTTCGCATCTGTTATAGGTGTTGGGTCGCGGTTTCCCTTTGAATCTGACAGTAGAATAGTCCGAGGCATTAATCGTGTTACGGGTTTTGTCACATTGTTGGTGGGGTTCGTATCACGAATCCTTGAAACATTTGTTGGGCCAACACAAGTTGAATAGGAGGCATGCATGATGGGTGGAATGCATTGAGACATTTCCATATGTCATTTGTTATAAGAAAGGTAAGGAAAACATCGTTGCAGATGCTCTCTCTCGCAAGTATGCATTGATTTCTACTCTTGATGCAAAATTGCTTGGTTTTGAACACATTAAAGAATTATATCCATTAGACCAAGATTTTCGTGAAGAGTATAGGAATTGTGAGAAAAAAGCATTAGGTCAATTCTTTAGGCATGAAGATTTCTTATTTCGGGAGAATAAGTTGTATGTTCCTAATTGTTCATTACGCGATTTGTTAGTGAGGGAATCGCATGGTGGGGGTTTAATGGGACACTTTGGAGTTGCTAAGGCACTAGCCATCCTACACGAGCATTTCTTTTGGCCACACATGAAAAGAGATGTTGAGAGAATTTGTGGAAGATGTGTAACTTGTAGGCAAGCAAAATCTCGAGTGCAACCCCATGGATTATACACACCACTGCCTATTCCTAGTGAGCCGATTGATATCTCAATGGACTTTGTGTTAGGTTTGCCTAGGACCGAACGGGGTAGGGATTCGATTTTTGTGGTGGTAGATCGCTTTTCTAAAATGACACATTTTATTCCATGCCACAAAACGGATCATGCATCACATGTTACTGATTTGTTCTTTAGGGAGATTGTAAGCCTAGAAGAATTATTTCAGATAGAGATGCTAAGTTCTTGAGTTACTTTTGGAAGACCTTTGTGGTGTAAGTTAGGGACTAAGTTATTATTTCTACTACTTGTCGCCCACAAACTGATGGTCAAACTGAAGTAGTAAATAGAACTTTGTCAACTTTGTTAAGGGCTATTATTCAAAAGAACATTAAAACATGGGAAAATTGTTTACCACATGTTGAGTTTGCTTACAATCGATCTATTCATTCTACTACTAAATTTTCACCGTTTAAAATTGTATATGGGTTTAATCCATTAACTCAGTTAGATGTATCTCCTTTACTTTTGACTGAGCGTGTTAATTTAGATGGCCAAAGGAAAGCTGACTTTGTTAAGCAGATTCATGAGCAAACCAGACTTAACATTGAGAGACGAACAAAGCAATATGCCAAGCAAGCCAACAAGGGGCACCACAAGATGGTTTTTGAACCCGGAGATTGGGTTTGGTTGCATATGCGAAAAGAAAGATTTTCAACTGAAAGGCGTTCCAAATTGCTGCCACGAGGAGATGGGCTTTTCCAAGTTCTCGACCAGGTGAGTACAATGTAAGTGCTACTTTTAATGTCACTGATTTGAGTCCTTTTGATGTAGGTGATGACTTGAGGACAAATCCTTTTCAAGAGGAGGGGAATGATGCAAATCATGGCACGTCTTCAAGGGAACCAGTTCAAATTCCAATTGGACCAGTTACGAGGGCTCGGGCAAAGAAGTTTTAAGAGGCACTCAATGGGCTAATTCAAGAAGTTTGGTCTCAGGAAAATTCGTGGAGGCCTATGGAGCTTGGTCCACAAAGATGTCTCAATCTAATTCAAGTTCTAGAAGAATAATCCAGCAGTTCAAGATTGAAGTCAAATTTTAGTTTTCCTAAAATTTGAATTTGATTGTCATTTTTTTCTTAATTGCTTAAATTGCTTAATTGTAGGCTTGCATGCCAACTATGGAACTTTCCTTATTCCTTTAGTTTCATTTTAGTTTAATTTTGGGCGAATTCATTTTGGGGCATAATATTTCGTAGGCTTATAGGGCCCAACTGTAAGCCTCAGCTATTTAAACAGTTTTAGGGTTTGTAATATGCAGTTTTGATCATTAATAATATTGTGAGAGTTTTCTCTTTGGTTCTTTGAAGAACTATTCGAACTTATCAAATTTACTCTGTGGCGTTCATACCTGGACTTATCAATCGAGTTTTCCATCCTTGATTGTGGCGTCTTCATCCTTTATACCAAGCTTCGCATATGTTATAGGTGTTGCGTCGCGGTTTTCCATTTGAATCTGGCAGTAGAACGGTCTGAGACATTAATCGTGTTACGGGTTTTGTCACATTGTTGGCGGGGTTCGTATCACATCAAGTGGGCGTTGGAGTTGGAGGAATTTGAAGTGGTTGACAAACCCCGGACGGTAATCAAAAGATAGGCCATAAAGGATTTTCTCGTAGAGTTCACATACCCTGAAGATCCGGTTGAGGAACTCGCCCTACCTAAATTACTGCACGACCTAAAGCCTGATACCCCGACCTGGGTACTTTATGTGGATGGGTCCTCCAATAAGCTATACAGCGTGGCAGGGATCATCCTGACCACACCCGACAGAATCCAACTAGAGTATGCACTAAGGTTCGGATTCCAGGCCTTTAACAACGAGGCTGAGTATGAAGCTTTGTCGGTCGGGCTGCAGTTAGCCAACTCGATGGGTGCACAGCAAATCTGGGGATACAGAGACTCCCAGTTGGTGGTCAACCAAGTCAATCAGGAGTATGAAGCTCGGAAAGACAACATGGTAGCTTACTTGGCCCTCGTCTGCATAGTCTCAAAGAAGCTTAAGGGGTTCTCCATTAAATAGATCCCGAGGGAAGAGAATACGAGGGCCGACTGCTTAGCCCACCTTGCTTCATCCTCCGAGTCAGACCTGCCTAGGATAAGGATAAAATACTTACCTGAGCCCATTGTGGCCAACTCAGGAGGCATGGAGGTCGAACCGGTCACTTTAGGGCCTAGCTGGATGGATCCGATCATGATGTTCCTCACAACTGGTGGCTTACAGGACGGAGAAGATGAAGCCCGACGGGTAAAGTATTGGGCTGCTCGGTACCACTTCGTTGACGGTGCTTCTACAAAAGGGGTTCTCTATCCCCTATCTCTGGTGCATCCACCCTACTGAGGTCCAAGGAATATTGTACAAAATCCACGAAGGAGTGTGTGTAAGCCATATTAGAGGCTTGGCACTCTCCCATAAGGCCCTGCTACAAGGCTATTATTGGCCAACGATGACCCAGGATTCCCAAGAATATGTCAAGTGATGTGACAAGTGCCAGAGATATTCACCTATGACCAATCACCCAGGAGAATTCCAAACCCCAATTCTCAGCCCTTGGCCATTTGCCTAGTAGGGCATTGACATAGTCAGACCCCTTCCCATGGCTAAGGGCCTAGTCATATTCGTCGTGATCGCTATAGACCATTTAACCAAGTGGGCAGAAGCCGATCCCTTAGCAACAATCACCGAGAAAAAGATGGAGAGCTTTGTTAAATGGAATATCCTCAACAGGTTCGGCATACCCTGGGTACTGGTCAGCGACAATGGACGGTAATTTGACACACCGGTATTTAAGCAATTCTGCTCGGGTTATGGGATATCAAATCACTACTCTTCTCCTGAGCATCCTCAAGCCAATGGACAAGCCGAAGTGACGAACCGAACAATTTTAAAGTCCATTAAAACCTAGCTCAAAATGTCAAAGGGCTCTGGGCAGAATAACTACCGACCTTTCTGTAGGCCTATCAAACCACTACTTAACCGACAATAAGGGAGACTCCATTCTCACTTACCTACGGCTTCGAGGCAGTGGTTCCCATAGAAATTGGACTTCCAGCATATCGGGTGGCCAACTTTAGCGAGCAAGGCAACAATGAAGCTCTTAGAGGGGGTTCGACCTAGTAGAAGAAAGAAGGGACAGGGCCTATCTCGATGTGGCAGCCTATAAGCAGTGGGTCCCTCGATATTTTAACAGCAAATTCAAGCATCGTAGTTTCCAGGTAGGAGACCTAGTCCTTAAGGTAGTAAACCAGTCTACCAAGATCCTGAGTCACGGGAAGTTGGGGCCAAACTGGGAAGGACCCTACAGGATTACTCGGGTCAACCGGCCGGGAACCTACTGGTTGCAAGATCTAGATGGGCAGGACGTGTCCCACCCTTGGAACGTGTAGCACCTCTGTAAATACTTTCAATGAAGCTCGGACCAGTATTGGCTAGGAACTTTGTAGCTCTCTTCAAGCAGTTTTATTTACATGTTGAATAAAAATTCTTTTTTTTGCAAAACGATTCTTCATCCTGTTCCATCGAACCAACAAGACCTCGGGATTACACTCGAGGCACAAAAAGACCTTGGGATCACGCTCGAGGCACCAGTTTCGCTTAGGCACTGAACCTACAATAGGGGCAAACCCCACTATCTGGCTAATGATAGCAAACTTAAAAAGAACCCGGAAATACCAACGTTCCGGGTTGATTCCCTATGGTCACTCCCTCCACCAATGCCCACCTTAGCAAAAGCTTGGGGGGCAAGGGGATACTGGACTAAAATAGGAAATCATACCAAGCACTAATAGGACATGGAATTCCAAAACATTCCTAAGTACCTGCAGTGCCCAGAGAAACTGTCTGGGCAGCAGCAGGACCAAGATCCTATACTCGACCGGACGAGAACTTTAAGCTCTCAAAGCCATCAATAGCTCGAGAAGTTTGTCAATACAAGTCTCTAGGAGACCAAGTGTTCCCAACCGGTCACACTCCTAAAACTTATGCTAAAGCAGGGTTCTAATTAAAATCACAACTGGTCGGTCACGGCCAATTATAAATAGGCATGTACAAAAATATAAACGGTCGATGCAAAAGGCAGCCTCAAAGGACCTTTTCATTAACAGCAAAAAAAAAAATGTACTATGCCTCGGGGCAATTATAGCAGCCTCACCCCCCCCCCCCCCCCTCAACATAAAAAAAGAGAGAAGAGAGAAAGAAAAACATAAGGTCGAAAACTAGGGGTTGTCCACAAAGGCCACCTCTCAATCTCAACATCCTCTCCTCCGGGGCAGCATCCCTGCCCGGAGAAACATCCTCAGTCAGTTCGCCCTCTGCAGTAGTACCTTCGGTAGCAGTGGGCCCTACGTCCTAATAGTCCAAGTCTATCCCCTCGTAAGACGAGATGTCCTACTCAGGATGGTCTCGGGCCAACCTTCTTTTCAGGTCCTTGTAGCCCTGAAAGAAACTGTCGTCAAAGGCCTCCTCGAAAGATCCTACGGCCGTCGCCTCGGATGTGGCCTTCTCTCGGGCCTCTGTCGCCTCCAGACTATCCTGGGCAGTCTCTAGTTTTGCTAGTCGGTTGCCAATTCTGCCTATGCTACACCCAGGCCTAAAGCCAAGCCCTTGACCTTGTCCTTCTCCACAACTAGGAGTGTCTCCTTAGCCTCCAAAGCCGTCCAATCCTTTGACAGGGTAGCTTCAGTAGTGGCAGCCGTCCCAGCCAGGGAGGACAGGAAGGATTTGACTCTAGTAGCCATGCAAGCGACCTACAAAAAGCAAGCATAAACCGGTTGGTTATCAAAGCAAACAGGATAAACGAAGAGCAAGGCGATGAGGCTACTTATGAAGTGGGAAAGGTTGTACAACCATCCCTCGAAAACTTATGCAAACATGTTAGCACACATCTCCACCTGGCTTGGAAGGAGGGCTGGCTTAAGCCTCTCATGGATCTCCGGCGACTCCCCTAGTGGTGCCCAGGATGACATCTCCAGCCCGGGACGGTGTCCTGAACCACCTTGATCCTTGGAGCAAACGTCCCGGCTACCTCTGGCCGAGTCGCCAACCATTGCCTTAGCCACCTTAGTGGCTGGATGTCTTCCGCCAGTTCAACAGTCAACCTCTTCCTCTGCTCGACCACCTTAGCGGCAGTGATGAGCTGCCTCATCCTCAACACCTCGAGATCTCTCCTTGGACCCATTTCTGCGAAAGGAAGAATTATACGATCAGTAACTTAGAAAGCAATAGATGAATAACCAAGGCAAATAAGTTCACCCAAGCGGAGAATACTCACCAGGGATGGTTGGAGGAAAAATAGGGGCTTTAACGGGCTGATCTAGATCGTAGGTAACCTTTCAATCTCTCGATTAGGTCAGCACATTCTAGACGTTTGCAGGCAGGTTTGCCAAGCGCCTGATCCTATTTTGGCACTCCTCAGGGATGCTCAGTGGATTTGTCGACCCCACTACAAAATAAACCACGAAAAGGATTGCAGTAAAAGAAAAGGAAAACAAAAAAAAGAGATGCAGAACGGGCTTACTCCTTAGCTCCCCTGCCCAGGAAGTCCTCAACTGGATTCCTGGGGCTTCCTTACAGAGCCCAAGGGTGGACACTTGGAAGAATTTTCCCTTCCACCCCTTATTGTTGCTCGGGCAGTTGATGATGATTTTTCTCCCCTACTGGGCTCCTAGGGAGAAGAATTTGATCTCCCCGGGCACAGGGAACGGTCGATGGGTCCACAGGAACTCTTGAAGGGTGAGTTCATACCCGAAGACTTGGGACCAAAGAGAGATGGACCCCATCAGGAACCTCCAACCAGCCATTTGGGGCTAGCTGCCCTGGAGCAATCCCAAGGTAGATCAGAATATCCCAGGCAACCGAATGGAGGGGGATGCAGAAACCATCAATGAGGGTATCCTCATAGAGAGTGACAAAACGTGACTAATGAAGGTGAGCCCCACTAGCATGCACGGCCAATGAATAATGGTTGGGGATTGCGTACTAATCCTTGATCCAGCTTAGGTCTTGGATACGCAAGTGATGAGAACATGGCGGCTAGCACAAGGTGTAATGCAGACCCGAACCACGTGCCAATTGGTCCAGTTACAAGGGCGCGAGCAAAATGGTTCAAGGACAATCTCAATGGGCTGGTTCAACAAATTTGGGTTGAGACTAATCTCTGTGGCCCAAAGGAGGATACAAGTGATCCACAAGGCTGGGTGTCCATGATTCAAGCTCTAGAATAAATTTTAGGCTTGCATGCCAACTTAGGAACTTTTCATATTTGTTAGTTTGTTTTTAATTTAGTTTTGGGGTGAATTATATTGGGCCATAATATTTCTTAGGCTTATAGGGCCCACCCGTAAGCCTCAGCTATTTAAACAGTTTAGGGTTTGTAAAATCCAGTTTTGATCATTAATAATATTGTGAGAGTTTTCTCTTTGGTTCTTTGAAGAACTATTCGAACTTATCAGATTTACTCTGTGGCGTTCATACCTGGACTTATCAATCGAGTTTTCCATCCTTGATTGTGGCGTCTTCATCCTTTATACCAAGGTTCGCATCTGTTATAGGTGTTGGGTCGCGGTTTCCCTTTGAATCTAACAGTAGAACGGTCCGAGGCATTAATCGTGTTACGGGTTTCGTCATATTGTTGGCGGGGTTCGTATCAGTTGGTATCAGAGCCAGGTTCTAGTCTCAGGTTTATCATATTTTTTTTGTTTCTGTTCTTATTCGTTTCTTCATGTTCTGTTCTTATTCATTTTTGTTTCTGTTCGTTTTCTTATTCGTTCTCGTTTCTGAACCGTATAAAAAAAAGGTGTTTGATTACGATCTGGAATTTCGTGTTTAGGGTTTGCGAATCTGATCTGTGATTTGCTCTTGTTACTTCGTGTTTGTTCATTCTCGTGATCGTTGTTATTGTGGTTTTTTCCTTCTCGAGAATTAGGGTTTCTGAATCAGATACCTGAACTGTGAAGTCTGCCTGATTATTCAAAAAAAAAAAAGAAAAAAAAAGAGAAGAAAAGAAAAGCAGAGAAGAGAAGAGAAGAGAAGAGATCGGTAAGCCGCGATAAAAAAAAAAACAAAAAAAAGAAAAAAAAAAAAAAAGAAAAGAAAGGAAAAAGAAGAGAAGAGAAGAGATCGTCGGTAAGCCGCGAAAAAAAAGAGTACAAAAACTCGCCTTAAAATTTTATTTTTGTTTTACAATATTGGGGGTCTAAGGAGTCCAAATCTGACCTTACTCCATAGTGTGAAAAAAAATTTCCAAAAAATCCATTTTTTTGTGCTTTTGGAAACCTAGCCATCCTCGTTCGTTTTTAGTCGTGCTTTCAACTTCCAAATTTGATTGGTCTAGTTTGGGTGTGGATTATTATTGAGAAATTCTGGTCACTGTTTGATCAGTTTCATAAGAACTAAGTGAGAATTACTACGAGTGGAAAAAGGTAGGAGTGGTGAGCACATAAGAGGGTAAAAGCAGACTTGATTTTTGAGTGTAAACACGAGTGAATTATATTCTTGAGTGAAACACGTGAGGGAGTGTAGTGAGGATCTATTCTACTTCTAATCCGTTTTTGCAGGAATTATGGCTCAAAATCAGGGAAGAGTCACAAATGAAGAGGCTCAATAGCCGGTTGTTATGAATCTGCAAATGCAAGCTTTTAGTGGGGGAGATGAGGCGGATGATGAGGTTAGAATTGGAACCGATACATGAGAGATTGGATAGAGTTGAAGAGGGTACACCACATAGGCAACCACAAAATGTTCGTAATGTACAAAGAAGAGCGAGAGTTGATGATGAGGAGTATTTTGGGGAAGACTTTGATGAAGAAAATGATCGGGAGTCAATAGATAATCATAGGAGATATGGTGGTTGGGGTAGAGAAGTTAGGTTTAGAGAAGCTAGGAACCGGGAAGATAATAATTTGGGTAGTATTAAGATGAAGATTCCTTCGTTTCAAGGAAAGACTGATCCGGAAGCATATCTTGAATGGGAGAAGAAGGTGGAATTAGTATTCGATTGCCACAATTACTCCGAGCTGAAGAAAGTAAAACTTGCAGCCATTGAATTTTCTGATTATGCTATTATTTGGTGGGATCAATTGGTACTAAATAGGAGGAGAAATACGGAGCATCCAATAGAGACATGGGAGGAGATGAAAACTGTGATGAGGAAGCGGTTCATTCCAAGCTACTACTATCGGAAGTTGTATAACAGGTCGCAAAGTTTGAGGCAAGGTAATAGGAGTGTAGAAGAATATTATAAGGAGATGGAAGTTGCTATGATTCAAGCGAATGTAGAGGAAGATCGAGAGGCTACAATGGCTAGATTCTTAGTTCGGTTGAATCGGGAAATTGCCAATGCAGTGGAATTGCAACACTATGTTGAATTGGAGGATATGGTACACATGGCTATTAAAATTGAGAATCAACTCAAGAGGAGGGGCAGTAGCACACGTCCAAGCCAAAATTCAAGCCAAAATTCCAATACATCCGCTTGGAAACCAAATAATTGGAAAAGAGATGAGAAGCAGCCTTTGGTGAAGCCAAAAACTGAGCAAAAACAAGAGGTGGCCAGCCATGGAAATCAAGGTAAATCCGATTCATCTACTTCTCGGAACCGTGATATTAAGTGTTTTAAATGCCAAGGTAGGGGACACATAGCTAGCCAATGTCCGAACAAGAGAGTTATGGTGTTACGAGATAATGGTGAGATTGAAACCGAAGATGAAGATGACAACGAATCTGTGCCACTGTTGGAGGATGCCGATGATGAAGAGTACGCTGCCCAAGGGGATTTGTTAGTGGCAAGGAGAGCTCTAAATATGCAAGTTAAAGAAGTTGATGAGGCGCAACGGGAGAACATTTTTCATACGAGATGTCATGTCAAAGATAAGGTGTGTAGTGTGATCATCGATGGGGGGAGTTGCACTAACGTTGCTAGCACAACTCTGGTGGAGAAATTAGGGCTGCCAACAATCAAGCATCCACGGCCTTATAAATTGCAATGGCTCAATGATAGTGGAGAAGTAAGGGTGACTAAACAAGTATTAGTTCCTTTTCGTATTGGGAAATATGAAGATGAAGTTTTGAGTGATGTGGTTCCGATGCAAGCTGGACACTTGTTAGGGAGGCCATGGCAATTTGATCGACGTGTTAAGCATGATGGTTTCACAAATAAATACTCATTCGTGCTTAATCAAAGGACAATCACCTTAGTGCCTTTAACACCGAAGCAAGTTTATGAAGATCAAGTGAGGTTGCAAAAGGAGAGTGATCAAAAGAAAGAGAGTGAACAAAAGAGAAAGGGTGAGAAAATTGAGAGAGAAAAAGAAAAGAAAAATGCAGCCATTGAGGGAAAATTAGAGGGAAACCAAAAGAATTTTTTATGCAAAAGCGAGTGAGATCAAACGAGCGTTGTTTTCAAATCAGCCTATGATTGTACTTTTGTACAAAGAGGCATTTTTAAACACTAACCCAATTGACTCATCTTTGCCTAGTTCTGTTGTTTCTCTTTTGCAGGAGTTTGATGATGTCTTTTTTTTTTCGGAAAAAGGGTTAATTAAAATGAAAAAGCCAAATGGCACTATATAAAGTACAAGGGGCATACCCCAGGATATACAATACGCACAGGAAAAATGCATCCAGACAATGCAACAAAGGAAGGGGAAATCTAAGTTAACCCTAGAAAAAGCCCATCCAAACAAATCAACACAGCAATCAAACCAACAAAAGGAGCAAGAATTACATCAAGACAGCTTCAAAGGACAAAAAGAGAGGAGCATGTAACCCTAGAGGATGCCCCCACTATGGAGTAAAGGTCCATCTGGCAATGTACTGCGGAAGATGGGGATCATTCTTCCAAGTAGCTTGTATTTGTAAGGAAATTTGTAGGCAAATGTCTTGTAAAATTCTTTCCTTAGTCTTCACTTCAAGTTTAAAACTTCTAGCATTTCTTTCTTTCCAAATGCTATAGACGACCAAACCAAGGCACATTTTAGGAACAACATTCTGTGGGGTCTTCCCTTTCCACTTATTCGCTGCCTAGTCCACAAGAACATCCCATGAGGGGGCTGAATAGGAGATTTCCAACCTGTTGAGAACTCCCTGCCACACATAAGAAGTATATAAGCAATTAAAGAATAAATGGTCATGAGATTCCAAATTTTTGTGACAAAACACACAAGCAAGAGGTCTTGGTGTGTATGTATAGATTCTATCATGTGTGGATAATCTATGGAGAATAGCCAACCACAGGATAAAACTATAGAGAGGGATATTACCCGGGAACCTAGTGAGGCCATACCAATGGACTTTGGGATAATGAGTGCGAACATGATCCCAAGTGTTGGCAGAAGAGAACTTATTATTAGGGGAAGGTAACCATTGAATCATATCTCTAGAGGTAGTAGGGAGAGGTAAGGCATGTAGTTGGTCTCTAATTTCCATTAATTCCCAAGTGTTTGTAAGAGGCCACTTCCAAGCATTACCATCAATAACATCGGACACTTTGGCATTTAACGGGATGGTGGCATAATATTGGACACGCATCCCGACTCTGACCAAAATAGGCCCCATTGGATGCCAATTATCATACCAAAGAAAGGTACCACATCCATTTCCAATTCTATGCCTAAGCATTGGTCTAGCCATAGGCCTAAGTTTAAGGAGCTTTCGCCAATACCAGGAGCATTGGGATGGGGTCTTGACTTCCCAAAAACTTTTTCCTTTCAGCATGTAGGAGTGTATCCAGTCCACCCAAAGAGACTTGTTTTTAGAAGTAAAATTGGCCCAGATATGTTTAAGATTTAAGATAGAATTCAATTGAGTAAGGTTTTTAAGGCCCAGCCCCCCTTCCTTCTTAGGCCTACAAACTACATCCCAAGCAACTTTAGCACCATGACCTTTTTCAATTCCTCCGGTCCAAAGGAATCTACACATTAAGCTATCTATATGCTTAAGGACACTTTTGGGTAGAATAAACATGGCAGCCCAATAGTTTTGAATTCCTGCAAGAACCGATTGGATAAGTTGGAGTCTGCCAACATAAGATAGAAATTAAGAAGTCCAAGAAGTGATTCTAGAGGTGATTTTCTGGATGAGATCATCACAGTCTCCTTTTTTAAGTCTAGTGGTGATCAAAGGAACACCAAGGTACTTCATTGGGAGGGACCTAAGGGTAAAAGGGAGATTAAGGCAAATAGCATTGGAAGTGCTTCCCTCAATTCCTGAAATAAACAAACAGCTTTTGTTAGCATTAGCTTGCATGCCAGTGAAGGTATAAAATTGATCTAAGGAATTTTTCATAACAGTCGCAGACTGTTCATCACCATTGAAAAATAACAGAAGGTCATCAGCAAAACAAAGGTGAGAAATTTTAAGTTTATCACATCGCCAATGGTATTTAAAGTGAGGGGATCTCTGGATGTTATTTTGAATCAATTGGCTAAGGGTATCCATGACAAGAACAAAAAGGTAAGGTGACATAGGATCACCTTGTCTAAGGCCTTTAGCACCCTCAAAATACCCTACCGACTCTCCATTAAAATTAATAGAGTACTTTGGACTAGTAATACAGGCTCTAATCCACCCTTGCATCCTAGGCGAAAAACCAAGAACATCAAGGAGATCAAGTAAAAATTCCCAATTAACACTATCATAAGCTTTCATAAGGTCAACCTTTGCCGCAGCTCTAAGATGACCAGAAGGCTTATGATAGTCCCTCATAAGATCCTGGGCGAGAAGAACATTGTCACTGATTTTCCTCCCTTTGATAAAAGCAGATTGGGCATTATCCACCAGAGAAGGTAAAACTTTTTGAAGTCTCTTGGATATAATTTTAGATATGCATTTGTAAACAGTGTTACAACATGAGATAGGCCTAAATTCACTCATCGTAGAAGGATTGGGAATCTTGGGGATAAGAGCAATAAGTGTAGCATTGGACTCAGTTAACAGTTTGCCCGAAGTAAAAAATTCTTTGATAGCTTTAGTAACTAAAGGTCCGGTAGTTGTCCAGGTTTTCTTAAAAAAATGAGCATTATAACCGTCAGGACCCGGAGCTTTATTACTATGGATACTAAGGAGGGCTTCCTTAATATCATCATCACTAGGGATGTCATCCATGTTGTTAGCTGATTCCGTAGGTATACGCTTATGGATGATCTTTCTCAATTCACTAATACCAGGGTAGGGGTTAGCTGCTGAGGTGCCAAGCATGGATTTAAAATATCTAATCGCTTCAATTTTGGCTTCCCCTTCATTAGTGGTCTTGGTACCATCAGGTTTAATAAGGGACACAATACGTTTGTGGTTCTTTCGGTTTTTAATAGCATTATGAAAGTAAGAAGTGTTCTTATCCCCGGCATCAAGCCATTGAATTCTAGATTTCTGCCTAAGCATCTCTTCTTCAAAATGAATGGCTTTTAAAAAAACTTGCATAAGATCTTTTTCAAGGATTCTAAGGGAAGTGTCACCTGGTTTTTCATCTAGGTTCCTTTGACAAAGCCAAAGGTCTTCCCTAGCTTTATTAGCTAAAATTCTCTCTTTACCTAAGGAATCCTTAGTAAGAGTTTTAAGGGCACCTTTAAGGTTCTTTAAGCTGTGAAATAATTGAAATTGGAAAGTGCCTTCTATGTGTCTAGCCCAAGAAGTGCTGATAGTATCATTAAATTTTTCCAATTCTGTCCAATAATTGTAAAACTTAAAAGGTTTACCTTTCCGTTCAGCAGATGGAGAAACGTTGACTATAATAGGAGAGTGGTCAGAGATACCAGAGGGGGGGAAATCTGCATAAGCTAAGGGGAACAAGTCCAGCCATCTTGGATTAACAAGCGCTCTGTCCAACTTTCTTTTGGTAAAATGAACTGAGTCAAATTGCCGGTTACACCAAGAGAAAAAGATACCTGTAAACCTAAGATCTACAAGACAAGTAGCATTCACAAGATCAATAAATTCCACAGCTCCTTGGTCTCTCCCTGGATTGCCCTCAAAAATTTCATTAGAATTTAAGACGGAGTTAAAGTCCCCAAGACTAATCCAAGGGATATCACCAATAGAAGCTGCAATATTTCTCAAGGTAGACCAAAGATGCCTCCTACCTTGAATAGTGTTAGAGCCATAAATAAAAGAAGCTTCAAAAGACTGCAATTGGTCTAGAGATTCAATTTTAACATGGATAACTTGCCTAGTACATTGTAAAACAGTTAAGATGACTTTATTAGGGTTCCAACCAACCCAGATTCTATCCACAGAATTCGGTTGGCTATTAGTGATAAAAGAACCCATTAGGAAGCATGGTCCTTTGTATTTTGTCTTGATTGGGGATTCTCACTTTGGTTTCAACAATACCCATAACATCAATTTTGTGAGTAAAAACAATTTTAGAAATTTCTTGTTATTTCATGGCCTGATTAAGACCACGAATGTTCCAACAACTAATAATCATTAACGACGTTTAGAATTGTGCTTTTTCTTACCTGAAGAACCCCCGGATTTGTTCTTCTGCTTATTGGAATGACCTGGAGAAACCTTAGTGCTAGGGGGTTCCAAATACTTCTTTAACGAAGGCACCTGCACTGAATGATCTTCATCATCACTTGAGGCCTCGTTGGAGGTTGGGATTTTGAAGAAAGAATTGGAGTACCCAATTTGAGAGTTTGCGACCCCGTGATTTATATCCTGTATCACATGGTCCATGGGAGTAGTGGTGGCCTCTGAATTTTGTAAGTTGGTGTCTTCCAGTTCTTTTTGTGTTTCAGTGTTCACGCTGGTACCTTGGTTAATAGAATCATCTATCCTTTCAGGAGTATGATTGACATGCTCCTCATGATATTCATCCTCTTGGGAAGTGTTATTGACGGCCAATGTTGTAGTATCAGGAGTATGAGTAGCATCATTAGGGTCAGCATGTTCATTAGGATGTATATTAATACTCGGATCACTCTCATCATCCTCCAGCACAACGAATTGGTTGCTCACAATTGTTTCCTTAGTGCTTGGATGGAACATTCCTATAGTATTCCCAC
Source organism: Hydrangea macrophylla (assembly GCA_033977485.1). Taxonomy (NCBI): domain Eukaryota; kingdom Viridiplantae; phylum Streptophyta; class Magnoliopsida; order Cornales; family Hydrangeaceae; genus Hydrangea; species Hydrangea macrophylla. The sequence goes on along the minus strand of CM066996.1, from coordinate 27,100,621 downwards.
GTACCTCTGATTGTTGGGGATGCAGCCTTTGGGTAGTATCAATAGGTTGAGTGATCACAGTTTCAGTAGAAGAGGAAGGGCAGTTTAAGGAATCCAACTCAGTAGTGTTCTTACCTTTCCCTTTGGTCTTCCAAACACCAATAGATTGTTCATTGGAGATCTGGTTAAGAGAATCAGTAGAGGTCTTATGGCTAGAATGTGGTCTAAGAACTCTATTGCAATCATGACCAAATGTCTTACATTTGGCACATCGAATGGGGCTCCATTGGTAATCGACCTTGACGGTAATCAACTTCACTCCTCCATAGTCGAGGTCCTCAACTTCTATGTCAAATTCCTTTATCAGGTCAAATTCTGCATCAACTTCCACACACATTCTCGCATAGTCAATCCGTCGACATGAAGCAGTCATCCTATGGACATGTAGGGGCTTTCCGATTGCACTAGCTATGAAGCTAAGTCCTTCAGGATTCCAGTACTCGAGGGGGATATTGTAAATGTTAATCCAAACAGGGATAGTAGACTATTTTGCCTTAGTTAGTTCCAATCCTGGTTACCAATTTCTCAGAATTATGGGCTGCCCAGCTATGTACCAAGGTCCCCCTTCCAGCACTGCAGCACTTTCATCTTGGGAATTGAATCTGAAGAAGAAGTAGCCTGATTCCATAGCTAACATATCTTCGAGTCCCAATTTACCCCAGAGTCTCCAATTTACCCCAGAGTCTAGAGGATGCAGATTTCACCAAAGAGTAGGGAAGTTTCTTACCTATGAAGTGCCCCACAAGAGTGTACTCCCAAGCTTTGCTGCCTTGATCTGTCAATATCCTAGGCACCCTAATTTGAATTCTGGCCATATCTCTCTGGTGCTTGATATAATGGACTTTAAACTCTGTAGCTATTTTAGGTTGCAATAGGGAAACCCAGCTTGTCTCTTGGATGTGCTTTGCAGAGGAGTTAGCCGTAGCAGAGTTAGCACTATGTAATTTAGCCTTCAGTGCCTCACAGTAGGTAGGGTTCACTTGGGTATCAGACTGGTGTGGGGCTATGCAAGAACCTTTTATAACAACTTCAGCCTTAGGAAGAGGAGCTGTGGTTATGTGCTGTGATTGGGTGGTAGCATTCTCTTGATTAGTGGTACAAACGGCTATTACCACTCAAGCAGGTTTGCGTAAATAGATGGCCAGCAGGGTCATGTAATGACAAAGTGGTTGGCATTTGAACATTTGGTGAGGGTGTTGCCACGTGGCAAGCACTACCTTGGATATTTGTAACTTGCATCATGCTCTTAGGGTCTTGCCGAGACAAGTTTCCGGATTCTCGGGTAAAAGCATCACAAACCATGTGACTGCCTGCAATGTTATGGAGAGTAGGTGAAGTAATATGGAGCTTATGGGACACGTCACCTGCAGAGCCTACGTGAGTTTGTGCATGAAGGTTCTCGGCGCCAGAACCTAACTTAGCTGAGCAAGCCGTCAAGCCAAGAACCAAGCTCTGATCAGCTGCAGAGATTTTCCCAGCTGGAAAACATGAGGTAGCATGTAAGGGGGATTCAACAGGAACACCACGTGGCTTAGCATCCGACATATTAGTCAACAAGCTACCGGAAATGGCGGAAAAGCTGGCAGAGCCCATGTGCTCACTGTTAGCAGTACGTAAATGAGTATGGCTACCCACATTGTTACCGTTGGGCTTTACACTAATCTCACGCGCCTGAAACACATTGGAGTGTGTACTGGGGGATGTGGACAGATCAAACAATGGTTTTGAAATGTTATTGAAGGCCAAACTATTGGGGTTTATACCAGTTTTAGGGTTTTTACCAGTAGGGTTAGGGTTTGAGTGAGTTAGATTCGGAAAGTCAGCTTGTTGAAGAACAACTGAGGGACTGCTCTGATCAATATCTGGAACATTGGTTGCAAGTCTCAAATCAATTCCCAAATCCTTACCATCCTCTTGATCAGAGCTGCTAAAGCTTGCACCCGGACAAATGTCAAAAGCTTCGAGTTGGGTGTCTTTCCAAGCCGTTCTACTACTATTCATGGACTTTGATCCTCCCCTCTTTCCATTATTATGAAAAAGGTTTCTTCCAACCTGAGATGAGCCCCTACGAGATGAGAGTTCCCGAGGATGAACATCAGTGGGTGGAGGTTCAAACTTCTCTTCTTTACTATTTCTCATTTCAGCAATCATATGTCGAAGGAGAGTATTCTCATCAAGAAGTTTTGAGTTAATTCTCTGAGAAGCTTCATACCCAACCTTGAGTGGATGATCAACTGGCAAGACATCTTCTTCATCCTCAACTTCAGAGCAAGGATGAAGGCCAACATTCTTCTCTGCATTACCAAATTCAGTAGCAATTATATGTTCATCCTCCTTCAAAGAACCAACAGAAGCATTGCAGGAGGCAGACTCTTGAATAGCAGCCTTCATTGTTGGAATAGCAGTAATTAATGCATCCTTCTTCTTTCTTCTCAGGATTTCCTTAGAATCTTGAAGAGATTTGAAGGGGCTTCCTTCCACTGGACCACTCACCTCTTTATCATTGGTTTTCGGATCAACCCAATCCTCCGGGAGTTCCAACTCCTCTTCACTCAAAGATTCAACATTAATACTAGGCCCAGTCAGAGGAACATCGGAAGAAGCATTTGGAACTTCAGAAATTACAGAGATCCCATCATCATTGATCTTATTAATAATGGACTGTGAAGGATTTGAAATAAAAAATCCTTTTGAAACATTACCTTCACAAGCAGACTTAGAACTAGTTTTAGTTCGAGTTTTGTTAACTTGACCTTTCAGCATGACCTCCAAGAGAAATCAGAAAGAGATGAAGAGGGAGAAGGAAGGATGGAAGGAAACTAAGAAAGAGAGTTAACAGATGAGTTGACGATGATAGAACAAATCGAGGATTAACCAAATTCTAGAGAGAGGTAGGAACTTCTCTCTCTAGACATTTCAAGCCTAAGTGACTAAAGTCTTTTCCCCGTAGTTTGGTGATGTCTTTCCTGAGGAGATTCCTTATGGTTTACCCCCTATTCGAGGGCTTGAACATCAAATTGATTTCGTGCCCGGTGCTACCATTCCAAACCGACCAGCCTATAGAAGCAACCCTGAGGAGACAAAGGAGCTACAAAAGCAGGTCAGTGAGTTGATGGAAAAGGGGTACGTAAGAGAAAGTATGAGTCCATGCGCCGTTCTGGTGATTTTGGTTCCTAAGAAGGATGGGACGTGGAGAATGTGCGTTGATTGCTGAGCCGTCAACAACATAACGGTAAAGTATCGACACCCTATTCCTCGCTTAGATGATATGTTAGATGAGTTGCATGGTTCTTGTATATTTTCTAAGATTGATTTGAAAAGTGGGTATCATCAAATTAGAATGAAGGAAGGCGATGAATGGAAAACTGCATTTAAAACCAAATATGGTTTGTATGTTATGCCTTTTGGATTAACTAATGCTCCTAGTACTTTCATGAGATTGATGAACCATGTTTTGCGTGCTTTCATTGGAAAATTTGTGGTTGTCTATTTTGATGATATCCTTATTTATAGCAAAAACTTGGAAGAGTATTTGAAGCATTTAAAACTTGTGTTAGATGTACTTAGAAAGGAAGAGTTGTTTGCTAACCTAAAGAAGTGCACTTTTTGCACCGATAAGCTTGTGTTTCTTGGTTTTGTTGTGTGTGCACAAGGAATACAGGTTGATGAAGGAAAGATTCGTGCTATCCAAGAATGGCCAAGCCCATCTAGTGTAAGTAATGTGCGAAGTTTTCATGGACTTGCTAGTTTTTACAGAAGGTTCGTGAAAGACTTCAGTAGTATAGCTACACCAATAACCGAAGTCATCAAGAAAAATGTTGGATTCAAATGGGGGGAAGAGCAAGAGAAGGCATTTCAATTACTCAAGGAAAAATTAACTCATGCACCTTTACTTGCTTTACCTAACTTTACAAAAACTTTTGAAATTGAATGTGATGCTTCAGGATTAGGTATTGGCGCCTTGCTTATGCAAGAAGGAAGACCAATTGCATATTTTAGTGAGAAGTTAAGTGGGGCTGCCTTAAACTATCCCACTTATGACAAAGAGATGTACGCATTGGTTCGAGCTTTGGAGACATGGCAGCATTACTTGTGGCCAAAAGAGTTCGTGATTCACACCGATCATGAGTCTTTAAAGCACCTTAAAGTCCAACACAAGTTGAACAAGAGACATACATGATGGGTTGAATTCATTGAGACGTTTCCATACGTCATTCGATATAAACAAGGTAAGGAGAACATCATTGCCGATGCACTTTCTCGAAGGTACATTCTAATCTCCACTCTTGATGCTAAGATTCTTGGTTTTGAGCATATTAAAGAATTATATCCTTTAGACCTAGATTTTAGTGAAGAGTTTGAATCTTGTGAAAAAATTGCCCATAATGAATTCTATAGGCATGAGGGGTTTTTATTTCGAGAAAATAAATTGTGCATTCCAAATTGTTCTGTGAGAGAGTTGCTTGTGAGGGAGTCACATGGGGGAGGGTTAATGGGACATTTTGGGGTAGTTAAAACATTAGCCGTTTTGCAAGAACACTTCTATTGGCCACGCATGAAACAAGATGTTGAGAGGATTTGTGGTAGATGTGTCACATGTAGGCGAGCGAAATCTAGAGTACAACCCCATGGCTTATACACACCTCTTCCAATTCCCTAGTGAACCATGGATTGATATTTCAATGGATTTTGTGTTAGGTTTACCTAGGACTAAACACGGTCGAGACTCAATTTTTGTGGTTGTGGATAGATTTTCCAAGATGGCACATTTTATTACATGTCACAAAACTGATGATGCTTCACATGTTGCTGATTTGTTCTTTAAGGAGATTGTGAGATTACATGGTATGTCTAGAACCATTGTTTCAGATAGAGATGTTAAGTTCTTGAGTTACTTTTGGAAGACCTTGTGGTGTAAGTTGGGGACTAAGTTATTATTTTCTACTACTTGTCATCCACAAACTGATGGTCAAACCGAAGTAGTAAATAGGGCTTTATCTACTTTGTTAAGGGCTATTATTAAAAAGAACATCAAAACATGAGAAGAATGTTTACCACATGTTGAGTTTGCTTATAATCGTACCATCCATTCTGCTACTAAATTTTCACCCTTTGAAATTGTGTATGGTTTTAATCCTTTAACTCCTTTGGATTTATCTCCTTTACCTGTTACTGGGCATGTTAATTTAGATGGCAAAAAGAAAGCAGATTTTGTTAAGCAGATTCATGAGAAAGCAAGGCTCAATATTGAGCGAAGAACTGAGAAATATGCGACGCAAGCTAACAAAGGGTGACGCAATATCATCTTTGAACCCGGAGATTGGGTTTGGGTACACATGCGAAAAGAAAGATTTCCTGCACAAAGGCATTCTAAATTGCTTCCCCGAGGCGATAGTCCTTTTCAAGTTCTTGAGCGCATCAATGATAATGCCTACAAGCTAGAGTTGCCTGGTGAGTATAATGTTAGTACTACTTTCAATGTTGCTGATTTTATCTCCTTTTGATGTAGGTGACGATTTGAGGACAAATCCTTTTCAAGAGGAGGGGAATGATGAGAACACGGCGGCTAGCACAAGGTGAAATGCGGACCCGAACCACGTGCCAATTGTCCAGTTACAAGGGCGCGAGCGAAACGGTTCAAGGACAATCTCAATGGGCTGGTTCAACAAATTTGGGTTGAGACTAATCTTTGTGGCCCAAAGGAGGACACTAGTGATCCACAAGGCTGGGTGTCCATGATTCAAGCTCTAGAATAAATTATAGGCTTACATGCCAACTTAGGAACTTTTCATATTTGTTAGTTTGTTTTTATTTTAGTTTTGAGGTGAATTATATTGGGCTATAATATTTCGTAGGCTTATAGGGCCCACCCGTAAACCTCAGCTATTTAAATAGTTTAGGGTTTGTAATATTCAGTTTTGATCATGAATAATATTGTGAGAGTTTTCTCTTTGGTTCTTTGAAGAACTATTCGAACTTATCAGATTTACTCTGTGGCGTTCATACCTGGACTTATCAATCGAGTTTTCCATCCTTGATTGTGGCGTCTTCATCCTTTATACCAAGGTTCGCATCTGTTATAGGTGTTGGCTTGCGGTTTCCCTTTGAATTTGACAGTAGAACGGTCCGAGGCATTAATCGTAGGGGTGGCAATTTTTGACACGACAACATGTTTTACTGAGACAACCCGATTATGACACGACACGATACGATTAAATAAAAAAAAATTAATATTTTTATTGAATAGTACTCCAAACTAAAAATTAGCCCAAAACCACGCAACCCGTTTATGACCCAATTATGACACGCCTAACCCGAATTGCCACCCCTAATTAATCGTGTTACGGGTTTCGTCACATTGTTGGCGGGGTTCGTATCAGCAAGCTACTAGCAATAAACTCACAAGTGAATGCTAAATCAGGATCAACAATACCCGGGGTGTGTATCTCATCACCTGAACCTCGAGAGACGAAGGCTACTAGGGTTTCCCAACCTGCCTTGTCGTCCGATACTTGGATAGGGATCCTACCTTTGCTATGTTGGTCAGACGGGGTAGCAGATGGAGGATCTAAGCTTGTGTTCGGGGTCCCTGATAGCGATTGTTCATCCTCCGACTAGGAAGACAAGTCAAAACCTGAATGGCACATCTCTAAGGCTCTTGTGATTGGGCGAGGGAGTAACAAACAGTCTAGATAAGGATCAAGGACTTTGAGTCTAAGGTATATGGGGAAAAGACTAGAAGCCTACAAGGTAAGGCGTACAAGGTCTTCAGAACAAGGTGACACTCGTTCAGTACTACACCTGGATAACCCAGTAGGTTCAAGAGCTCTGTCACAGCTCCTGATCTAACAAAAATGCAAAATCGAAGGAAGAAAAAGTCCCACTCCCTCGCAATCCTAAGGGGTTCCTGTTCTCCAACCTCGGGCGGGAATACTGACCAAAAAGAGGAAAAGAAGGAAAGTGAAATCTTAAGGTTGGAAAGACGAAGACTTATAAGAGTTAAGCGCAGGAGGCTTGATCGGGTGCTTTCTCTCTTAAATCGCTCGGTAGTCTCAGTCTATGAACAACAGGAATGGCAGAAATGCATAAGTACCCCTTATATATGCAGCATGTATGGTCCAGATCAATCAGATCTAACAGCTAGAAAATTTTCCTACCTAAACCGTCCGATAGCTATCACCTCGGGCATGTGAAGCGATGCCTCAAAAGGCACACACATTAAATGCACGACGTGATGGTTCAGTTACGATACAACTATTTGGTTATGCCTACACTGACCTCGTTGGATCCTGAAAAGACCAATCGCTCATGGACATGTGGCAACTATCGACCCTAGGTTCCCAAGGCCACCGTTTGGTCCAACCCCCGACTGATCAAGGCAGCGGGTTCTGCCCCAAGTAATATCCCGGGTAGCATCTCGGGCGTTCTATTGAATGGCATAAATTTCCAATCCTCATCCAATGGAGCATCATATTAGCGTCGAAAATGGGGGGCAACTGATACGTACAAAAATATCAGGACAAAGCCAAGCGACGCCACCCCAGTAAGGAGATGCTAAGTCATCCGAAAAGGGCGATCAGTTACATAACCATCCTGGGTCGTCCAGCCAAGACCGCCCGGTCCGAACCCATAGCCCTGGCTTACGGTATCGGCCTATTCCACAGTATGCGTAGCCTGGGCACGTGATATTACTTGCCCCACAAGCTTCCAAGCAGTTTCCTATCTCAGCTAGAAGATTAATGGAAAGTGCAAGTTGTTTCCTAATCTGCTTAGAAAACTTCTATGATTGGTGTTAATCAATTGTAATTAGATTGGGCTTCCTAATCAGTTTACTTACCTTGTACAAGTGGTCTCTTGCACCTATAAGAGAGACCGCTCACCCCCATCATAGGGGATCGCATTCTCATTACACAGAATTGTAACTTCATATTGTACGCATACTCTGCCTGGCCTGTCTGTGTTAGCTCCAAGCCTATTGGTTCACCAAAGACCCCCAGCCACTTTCACATCATAGTACAAGTGCTCTGACACACCAAGTGGACGTAAGTTCCTTCATTAACAAGGCTGCACCACACTCAAATCTCTCTTGTTTACTTCTTCTTATTCTTCTACCAATTTTTGGTATCATCAGTAAATATTACATGGTCTCTAAAAACATAAGCATAAACTATCAATAGCAAGCTCCAAGACTTCATCTTGCATAATAGTCAGCACCAGCATTGCCTCCGTCATCATAGACTCCATCCTCGTAGCCCCTATCCATGTATGCATCTCCTGCATACTCATAACCCTGGCCAGCTAGACGTCGAATATTTAGCGGCATAAATGCCATCAGCTACGAAAGCCAAGTGAATGCAAACACTAATAGAGTATCTATAGATTTGTAGCATAGACAATAACAGTATTATTAAGAATCATCTCATTGTTCATCATGTTCACGAATGCACCAACTCAATATGTATAATTGATATCGTCCCAATCCAATCATATCATAACATGGACTCTCGAGTCTATATCACGCACACAGCAATACTTATCATAGTACTTAACTCATCCTTTGACAATCCCTTCCAAACCAGGCATGTAGCCTAATACATCATGACTTGTTCAAACCTGACACGTAGTCCCATTCTCTACATTTAAATCAGATACGTAGTCCCATATTATACGAGCTATCAACTTCTTACACACAGCCCTAACGTTCCAGTAAATCTGCTTGATATAATACAACACACAGCCCTAATATAATACTACAGCGCTCAGCTCTGCTATACCACAGCACTCAGCTCCACAAGCACTCAGCTCTTACCACAGAACATAGCTCCGCAAGCACTTAGCTTCACCATACCACAGCACTCAGTAATACCACAGCACTTAGCTCTGCAATACTATTACGCATGCAGCCCTGATATGTTACTATAACACGTAACCCCAATATGTTACGGCACTTTAGCCCCAATACACACAGTTGCGTAACATAACATAACCTCCAAAATTCGACACACAGTTCAACCCTTTCATACGTAAAATCTAACACGTAGTCCTGATCCTATCCCAGCACCTCGGGATCCCATACCTGACATCATACGATCTTAGTGACTGTATTCATATACACAAATATAAATAGTATCAACCACGACAGTCGGTAGACCCACTACTAAGCATGATAGATTTTCAATCTCATTTTATCTCAACCTTAACCGAATGGTTCCACTGTTTAATGCATTAACTCATTATTCCACATGTGTATTATTCCAATGCTGCTTCTAACCATCAATGCATGATATAACCCGACTTAGTAGTCCATCTGATATAAATAATAAAATATTTAACAAATTGTCATGTTTAATCGATTAAAGTCATTTCAATTGAACTAAGTTTGATCGATTGAAGTCTATCTGTGATCAATTGATTGAGATCAGTTCGATCGATTGAGGGTAGTTTTCTTTATAAACTAAACTGGACCTCTCGTGTACCTTTGGGGTCCATTCGCTCTTGCCGAACCACATATATACGAACATATGTACTCTACAAAGTAAGTAAAGGCACTCACTGCTAATGTCAGTGAGCCGGTGAGCTTGGGGTGGCCATGGGTCCTCGGTGGTCTCTTTCTCCCCTCTTCTCCTTCTCTATCTCTTCTCTTTTTCTCCTTCTCCCTATCTTCTACTCCTTCTCCTCTTCTCCTCTTTTTGCTCCTCTATTTCTGGGAATATGTGTGTTTGTGTGTATAAATATATATAGGTGTGTGTACATATATATATGTATGAGTGTATATATATAAACTATATATATCTCTCTCTAAAACTCAACAACCAAAACATGCACACAAAACCAACATATATAGGGAGGGGGAGGGTGCAGGTGGCAGAACACGTAAACTAGAAATACTAAGTTTGATCGATCAAAGTGAGGTTGATCAATTGAGAACAGGTCAGTCAAGGTTTGATCGATTGAAACATGTTCAATTGTTTGAGAAAGGATTCCACGTCATAATTTAGGTCGGTAACTTTTCAAGTGATCGAAGTTGGTTCGATCAATTGAAGAAACATAAATTCGATCAATTGAAGTTAGTTCGTGTTATTCACCCCAAGGTCCCGTGGCATCGCCTTATTTGGTTCCCAGGGCATATACCTAGGCATAGTTTTATTTCTTAGTTGGCTATTCTTAACAGATTATCTACTCATGACAGGATCTTCCACTTCACTCCTGGACCTTTGGGTTGTGTCTTCTGCCACCAAGGTATGGAATCTCATGAACACTTTTTTTTTATTGCTCATTCTCTTCTTTTATTTGATAGGAGTTACTACATCGTTTGGAGATAACTTCCCAAGCCGCCTCTTGGACCTCGATTGTGGAATGGGCAGCTAGGACCTGGACAAAAGAAGACTCCCAACCACATCATCCCTAAAATGTGCCTTGGGTTGGTGGTCTATAGTATCTGGAAAGAAAGAAATGCCCGAACATTCAAATCTGAAGTCAAAACAAAGGAAAGGGTTCTTTAAGAAATCCACCTCCAAATCGCTATCCAAATCCAAATCAAGTGGAGGAATGATCCTCATCTCCCTAACTACTTAACTAGATAGAGCTGATGGAGTTGGAGTTGATGGAGTTGATTTAATTTTGTATTGTAATGTTTTGTTACTTTCATTTCTGGTTTCATTATATGGGGGACCTCGGGCTTTGTCGACCTAATTTAGGATCTCCCCTCCTTTGTTCTTTAGTTCAGTGATTTTTGCTATGATGGGACTTTTTCTGGACCTCTGGCCTTTGGATAGCTCCCATCCTCTGTTGCATCATCTAGATGCTTTTCTGTGTGCTTATTGTATTTCCTGGGGTATGCCCCTTGTATTTTGTTTGATGCCGTTTGGCTTTTTTTATTTATTCACCAATCTCCGAAAAAAAAAAGTTAGTTCGATCAACTGAAGTTGAAATTATAGGAATTGTAAATACAAGGATACTGAATCTTATTTATATCAACAAGGGTATAAAAGTACAACAAAAATAGCAAGTATGACATCATCTCCCTCTAAATAAATATTTTGTCCCTGAAATCCAAACTAAACGTCGCTAAATAAATCTGGATAACTCTCAGTATCTCTGACTCTATCTCCCAAGAAGCTTCTCCTTGGTCGTGAAATTTTCATTGAATCTTCACAAATGGAATCTCTTTATTCCTCAACTTCATAACTCCCCGATCCAGAATTTGCACTGGTCTTTTGTGAAACGATACATTGTCATTAACCTCGATGTCCTCAAAGTTGATCTTATGACTCGAATTATGAGCATACTTCATCAACATTCCAACGTCGAAGACGTTGTGCACTCCTAACATCTTACGAGGTAATGCAAGTTTGTAGGTAATTTTTCCTACACGGTCAAGAATCTCAAACGGTCCAATGAAATGTGGTGCTAACTTAAATTCCAAAAAAAAATATGTGGTGCTAACTTTCCTGTCTTTTGTCCAAATCTGACAATTCCTCCCACTAGAGATACCTTGAGTAGCACATGATCTCCAACACTGAATTCAAAACTTCGGCAACATTTGTCCGCGTAACTCTTGTGTCTACTCTGCACCGATTGCATCATGTCTTTAACAATCTTGATCTTCTCATTAATTTCCTAAACTAATTTAGGTCTAAGCAGTTGATTGTCTCCAACCTCTACCCAACACAAAGGTGATCGACACAGTCTTCCATATAATGCCTCGAAGGGTGCCATTCCTATGCTCGAATGGTGGCTGTTGTTGTATGCAAATTCTATCAGTGGTAGATGAGTCTTCCATAAGCTCTCAAAATCAATGACAAATGCCTGAAGCATGTCTTCCATCACTTGGTTAACCTGTTCAGTCTGTCCATCAGTCTGTGGATGAAAGTGTTGGGTTTGTGCCCTCAAACCATTACTATATGTATTAGACATTAGCATTTTAATATATGGATATCAGCTTTACATTTTATGATGTATGTTTCTTTCATGAGATGATTGTTTAATCCATAAGTATCATAGTAAGTATTTCGTGTGTGTATGAGATACATACAATGAGATACGAATTACTATTCTTTGATACTTAAAGCTTATCACAGTGGATGATGAGACTGGATATCTCATCAGGTATACACTATAGCATCATTAACTACCATTGGATGGAGTGATAAATCTCAATCACTAGAGTGTGACTCTTGGTTAGTATGCTAGTGCTTATAGTGCATTGACGGACCTGAGTTTCCTATTGACGCTCAATGCTGTCAACAGTCAATAGGAACTCATAACTTGTATAAGGTATGTGTTCTCAATCTTGAGACGATTATGAACACAGACTGTGGATATGACTGCTTTGACTTACCAATCAGTGAGGTCTATAGAAGATCAACACCTAGGTATCTTGGGTATGTCATGTTCATAGGGTTGTGAACATATATTGTCGAGATAGAATCTACCTTCTGAATCAGAGTAAGCATTCCCTTGAGAATGTCACCAAGTCGATTACTGAGTACTGCAGTCTTGTTGATAAGAGTTATCAACATGTTTGGTAATCATGAGAGGTGAATGGGACTCAAGGATTATAAGAAGTAATCATGATTCAGGTTGACAGTAACTGTTTATCCGACTACCTGAATATGATTGCGAATGCTGACGGTAGAGGGACATTAGTACAACATACAAGTCTAGTTATCGCTTCGGATATGTTCTTTTGCGTTGGAGTTCAGTTATCGTTTTATAGTGGAGTAAACGTTAACTGATCAGTCGATTAATTTGCTGATCATAGAGTTTGGTCATGGAAGTTAATCAACTGATCTGAGCCAACAATAAAGAGCCTAGGAGGTCCCACTCTTAGCTCAGCTAGGATGCTTGGAAAGGCAAATGAGGATGATGTCAAGACAGGTTCGATCGATCGAAGTTGTCTCGATCGATTGAAGTCTAGACAGGTTCGATCGATTGAAGATGGTTCGATCAATCGAATGTTCGATCGATCGAAGCCACTTCGATCGCTCGAGAGCTAGGTCGGTTCTGGGAATCTATAAATAGGGCAGCTGCGTTCTGAAAAAAAGGTTGTTCGTCGTTTTGAACGTCTAAAGCTGCAGAAACTGTTTTGGAGCCCCAAGACCTTCTGTATCCTCTCCATTAGGGTTCCCACCAACCTTAGCCCTTCCTGCGAGCATCCATAGGAGTCATAAGAGTGAAGATCATCTAGTAGAGGCTGCTGGAAGTCAGAGATTTCAGAATTGGGTTCAAGACAGTAAGGTATAATTTTTGTCCCCTCTTGTGCGCATCTATAGAGTTGATGGGTAGTAGATCCGGGCATGCCAATTAAGTTTTATAACTTGATTTTTTCGCTGCGCGTTTAAACTTAGAACTTAAACCGGTTTTTCCAACAATTGGTATCAGAGCCACGCTCATTTGGATCTATAGATGCGTTAATGGAACACTATTTTGATTTGCATGTTGATTTTAGAACTGTTTTCGAAACTGCATCGTCACAGATCTGTTTCTGCAGTGTTATCGCAGCAGTATACAAATCTGTGATTGCATAGGATGCAAGGCGGGTTCGATCGATCGAACATACTGTTCTCAAGCGATCGAACAGTCTTCGATCGATCGAATGAAGTTAGATCGATCGAGACAGATACTTTGTCATGTTCTCTATTTCACAGTTTTTAAGAGTTTTGAAATTAAGACTTTAATTTTAAAATATTCTGTAAAATTTTCAAATCATTCTGTGAAATAGAATGTTCAAGCGATTGAACAGTGTTCAATCGATCGAAGGTTCGAGCGATCGAACGGTCTTCGATCGATCGAACTATGACAGAGAAGTAAGATGCTGTTTTAAGTTCTAATTCAGTATGTAAAGAGTTTATATACTGTGTGAATCAATTAAGTGTTCAACAGTTACATATATTTGTTATGTATGTATGGATGCGTGTACGACTAACCCTTTTGCAGCTAGATTAGTCGCTATCTCCCATGGCACCAAATCATTTGAATATTTGTATTTAAATTGTTTGAGATTGGTGCATGTTGTAATTTAAGTTTGGTTTGGTTTTAAGGCATATGTAAAGGGCGCTGCGACTTCAATCCTACGAAAAGGAAAGTCGCACCGGTTTCCCTAGCCTCTTATTTTGTTGTTATTTCTATTTCTAGATAAATTGTAAACTTCGAAAGAAGCATAGGACAAATGTAATAGAATTAGAAAATCCATGAAGATGGAGCAAGGAGCCGTTATCCATGAAGATGGAGCTAGAGGCGATCAAACCAAAAGGAGGTTCTATAGAGATAGAGCCATGGGAGATAGAGGCATTGTTTGAATGCCTATATTTCATTTTAGTTTTTTGTTTTATGTGCTTGGTTTGTGATTGGCGTATAATACATTGTTGCATGCACGCAAAACAAGTTTTCTAAAATAAAATTCAAAAACCGTTTTCAACACATTAATAAACATTAGATGTTTATGGGAAGTGTGTAGAAACAGATTTTCTCAAAAAGCAAAATCTTTTTTACTAAAACTAGTGGGAGAGGGTCTTATTAATTACACCCACGATCTTCCATTAACGGTTCACTGTAAGATGAGTGGTGCATTCTGTGTCACCTCATCAGGGGTGATCATTCCATACGGAGGGTGCATTACTCATTGGTTACTAGATGTGAATTTCTTTTGATAGGATCAATCAGACGTGTTAGAGGGTGACCACCACACGGAGGCGCTACTTGAGACGGTTGTGATTGGATCCTAGTTAATGGTACACACTAGCTAAGCTATGGATAAGGGATCCCACACGGGGCATTATTCATAAACTTAGAGATCAAATAGGTTCGGAAGTCATAACTTATTTTGCAAGAGTTGCATAGCGGATAAGTTATGATAAATCGAAAGATCGAACATTGACCACCACACGGAGGCTTTATTCCTTCGTTTCGATATTCCGGCGACTTTGTTTTAAAATAAGAGTTTTAAAAGGATTCTTTTATTTCAAACTGTCAAATTCTGATATCCATATTTATTTTGTTTTGATTTTTACAGTAAATCATAATGTCTGGATCTGCATTTAGTCCACTTGCCACCATACTCACACAAAACAAGTTAACTGGAAACAACTACACTGAATGGAAACGTAACCTTGACATCGTGTTAACTGAGGAGGATCACATATATGTCCTCACCACCCTAAGCCCTGAAGAACCCGCGGCAAATGTTTCAGCAGCTGCCAAACGCGAGTTCGACAAATGGAAGAAGTCGAATGGAATGGCTCGTTGCTATATTCTGGCCTCAATGGATACTGTACTAATATGTGTAGGTCCCCGTAATTCGAGTGAGATTTTCATGGCGCAAAAGCAGATATGGTCCGGTATTCCCTTGTTCCCTGTATTGGTTATGTTCCTCATTTCTCGTCTAGCAGAAACTAATCGAGCTCCGTTTGATCTCCCAGAAGCGGAAGCTGAATCAGTTGCTGGTGTGTTGCAACACCAATTCCAATCGAATGATTCTGCCAGTGACATTATCACATCCCTGAAAAAGATGTTTGGGAGCATGGCAGGCCTGCCAGGTAGGTAGCCATGCAAAAGATAATGAGTGCAAAGATGTCGGAAGGGACTCCAGTCAAGGAACATGTTTTAAAAATGATTGATTATTTAAACGAGCTGGAGACCCTAGGTGCCAACATCGATGCACAGACCCAAGTTGATATGATCCTTAATTCGCTGTCGCCTTCATTCGCTCAATTTAAACTTAACTATAATATGAATCAAATGAATTTTTCAATGAGCGAATTGATGAGTTCTCTTTTGGCAGCGGAAGGGATGATCAAACCTGGGGTCAACGTTTTGAACGTTGAGAAAAGTGCTTCCTCTTCCCGATCTGTGCCGAAAGGAAAGAAAGGGAAGAAGAAAGCTAGCACTGGTGGTTCAAGTGTTGGACCAGTCCCTAAGATTGCAAAATCTAAGGGAAAAGGTAAGGGCAAAGGGAAGGTGGGTGGCCAAGGCAAAGGAAAGTGTTTCCAATGCAGTGAGAAGGGCCACTGGAAGAGGAACTATCCAGAATTCTTAGCTACAAGAGTTCAAGGTATGATTGAATCACATGTGATTGAAGTAAGTTTTATAACGGATACTTCAAACACTTGGTGCATTGATTCTGGTGCGACTAACCATATCTGTAATTCATTGTAGGGGTTCAGATCAACCAGGAGGTGCAGTGATGGGGAAATCGTACTTACTCTAGGTTCTAGTGCAACCGTTTCTGCGGTTGCTATAGGAGTCGTAGTTTTAGAGTTTCTAGACAATAAAATTTTGATTTTATCAGATATACTTTACGTCCCTTCAATGAGACGTAATTTAATTTCAGTTTCTAATTTATCGAATAATGGTTATTCTTTTCATTTTGGAACTGAAGTTGTGATTAAAAGAAAAAGTTCTTTTATATGTTCTGGTGTTAAATCAAATGGTTTGTATGTGATTACTCCCAATATTTCTAAAGACTCTTGCATGGAACTTAATAACTCAGTGGTTACTGTACCATCTAAAAGAAAGAGACCTTCCACTAATCCAACAAGGCTTTGGCATATGAGGCTTGGCCATATCAATCTAAATAGGATTGGCAGACTAGTCAAAGAAGGGATCTTAGGCGATTTGGTTCTAGAACCAATGGAAGTCTGTGAGTCTTGTTTAGAGGGTAAGATGACCAAAAGGCCCTTTCCTACAAAGGGAAATAGAACTGATGCATTGTTGGAATTAGTTCATACTGATGTGTGTGGACCAATAAATATTAGAGCAAGGGGTGGTTATGATATTTCATAACATTTACTGATGACCACTCCAGGTATGGATATGTGTGCCTAATGCAGCACAAGTCTGAAGCCTTTGAAAAGTTCAAAGAGTTTAGGCCTGAAGTGGAGAAGCAATTGGGCACACATATCAAGGCCATTCGATCTGATCGAGGTAGCGAGTACCTCTCTAATGAGTTTATTGATCACCTCGTACAGAATGGGATTCTGTCACAGTTGACTGCACCTGTACGTCTCAGCAGAACGGTGTAGCGGAGAGAAGGAATCAGACTCTTTTAGACATGACTAGGTCAATGATGAGTTACTCGGAGTTGCCATTATTCCTTTGGGGTTATGCTTTGGAAACCGCTGCGTACATACTAAATCTAGTACCAAGCAAATCTGTTCCCAGGACACCACGAGAGATGTGGATTGGGCGCAAGCCTTCTTTGCAACATCTCCGGATATGGGGGTGTCCGGCACATGTGCTGAAAGGAAAGATGAGCAAGTTGGATTCTAGATCGGAAGTATGTTACTTCGTAGGGTATCCAAAGGGTACTTATGGATGGTATTTTTATGATCCAAGAGAGCAGAAAGTGTTTGTTAGTACGAATGTTGTTTTCTTGGAGGATGACTATATCATGAACCATAAACCTAAGGGAGGGATAGATCTTAGAGAGATAGAAGGAAAGCCCTCAGTCCAACCCGTAGTTGATAACGATATAAATCAAGAAAATACCACTTCTTCACCCATTTCCGCACCGGTACCTCATCGTAGTGGGGGGATTATCAGCCAGCCTGATAGATACATGTTCTTAGGAGAAGTTTTTGAAGCTGTCTCCATAAAATCTGAATCTGATCCTGCCACATACGAAGAGGCAATGGCTGATGTAGACTCGGCTCATTGGATTAAAGCTATGAAGGCTGAATTAGAATCTATGGATTCTAATCAGGTCTGGGATCTTGTAGAGCTTCCAGCCAATATTAAACCCATTGGCTGTAAGTGGGTCTACAAGAGGAAAAGAGGATCTGATGGAAAGGTTGAAACCTTTAAGGCTAGGCTTGTAGCGAAAGGTTATACTCAAAGGGAGGGCATTGACTATGAGGAAACCTTCTCACCGGTAGCCATGCTGAAGTCCATCAGAATACTCTTATCCATTGCTGCATGCCTAGATTATGAGATCTGGCAGATGGACGTCAAGACTGCATTCTTGAATGGCAATCTTGAGGAGGACATCTATATGCAACAACCAGAAGGGTTCATAGCTGGTCGGAAAGGTAACTTGGTATGCAAGTTGCAAAAGTCCATTTATGGGCTTAAGCAAGCATCCAGAAGTTGGAACATCCGATTTGACCAAGCGGTCAAGTCGTTTGGTTTCATACAGAATCTGGATGAACCTTGTGTATACAAGAAGAGTGAAGGAAAAGTGGTGGCCTTTCTTGTGCTTTACGTTGACGACATTCTACTCATTGGAAATGATGTAGCGGCGCTGTCAACAGTCAAGGTTTGGCTAGCTAGTACTTTCGATATGAAGGATCTAGGAGAGGCGAGCTATATTCTAGGGATAAAGCTCTTTCGGGATCGCAAGCAAAAAATAATGGGATTATCTCAAGCTGGTTATATCGATAAGGTGCTAACTAGGTTTTCAATGGATAATTCGAAGAAAGGTTTGTTACCTTTCAGGAATGGTTTAGCGTTCTCCAAGGACCAGTGTCCAAAGACACAGGAGGAGAGGAATCGCATGACAGGAGTTCCCTATGCTTCAGCAGTGGGAAGTCTTATGTATGCGATGTTATGCACTAGACTAGATATCTGCTTTGCCGTTGGCATGGTTAGCAGATATCAGTCGAATCCAGGTCCAGAGCACTGGACAGCCGTCAAACACATTCTTAAGTACTTGAGAAGGACTAAAGATTACATGCTTATGTACCGTGGTAGTGAGTTAATTCCAGTAGGATACACTGACTCGGACTTTATGTCAGATAAAGATTCGAGGAAGTCGACGTCCGGTCATCTCTTTACCTTGGGAGGTGGTGCTGTCAGTTGGAGGAGCATTAAGCAGTAATGCATTGCAGACTCAACTACAGAAGCTGAGTATGTGGCTGCTTGTGAAGCTGCAAAGGAAGCTGTTTGGCTCAAGAAGTTCCTTATGGAGCTCGAGGTGGTGCCAGCGTCGCTGTCACCTATTACGCTTTATTGTGATAATAGTGGGGCAGTGGCTCAGTCCAAGGAGCCAAGGAACCACGGAAAGGGAAAGCACGTAGAGTGGAAATATCATCTTATCCGAGATATTGTTCAACGTGGAGATGTGACTGTCACCAAGATTGCCACCGCTGACAATCTTGCTGATCCGTTTACAAAGGCCTTGCCACAGAAGGTCTTTGATCGTCATCTAGATAGTCTAGGTCTCAGATGTAATCCTGTATGGTTATGAGTGCAAGTGGGAGTTTATTGGGTTTGTGCCCTCAAACCATTACTATATGTATTAGACATTAGCATTTTAATATATGGATATCAGCTTTACATTTTATGATGTATGTTTCTTTCATGAGATGATTGTTTAATCCATAAGTATCATAATAAGTATTTCGTGTGTGTATGAGATACATACAATGAGATACGAATTACTATTCTTTGATACTTAAAGCTTGTCACAGTGGATGATGAGACTGGATATCTCATCAGGTATACACTGTAGCATCATTAACTACCATTGGATGGAGTGATAAATCTCAATCACTAGAGTGTGACTCTTGGTTAGTATGATAGTGCTTATAGTGCATTGACGGACCTGAGTTTCCTATTGACGCTCAATGCTGTCAACAGTCAATAGGAACTCATAACTTGTATAAGGTATGTGTTCTCAATCTTGAGACGATTATGAACACAGACTGTGGATATGACTGCTTTGTCTTACCAATCAGTGAGGTCTATAGAAGATCAACACCTGGGTATCTTGGGTATGTCATGTTCATAGGGTTGTGAACATATATTGTCAAGATAGAATCTACCTTCTGAATCAGAGTAAGCATTCCCTTGAGAATGTCACCAAGTCGATTACTGAGTACTGCAGTCTTGTTGATAAGAGTTATCAACATGTTTGGTAATCATGAGAGGTGAATGGGACTCAAGGATTATAAGAAGTAATCATGATTCAGGTTGACAGTAACTGTTTATCCGACTACCTAAATATGATTGCGAATGCTGACGGTAGAGGGACATTAGTACAACATACAAGTCTAGTTATCGCTTCGGATATGTTCTTTTGCGTTGGAGTTCAGTTATCGTTTTATAGTGGAGTAAACGTTAACTGATCAGTCGATTAATTTTCTGATCAAAGAGTTTGGTCATGGAAGTTAATCAACTGATCTGAGCCAACAATAAAGAGCCTAGGAGGTCCCACTCTTAGCTCCGCTAGGATGCTTGGAAAGGCAAATGAGGATGATGTCAAGACAGGTTCGATCGATCGAAGTTGTCTCGATCGATTGAAGTCTAGACAGGTTCGATCGATTGAAGATGGTTCGATCGATCGATTGTTCGATTGATCGAAGCCACTTCGATCGCTCGAGAGCTAGGTCGGTTCTGGGAATCTATAAATAGGGCAGCTGCGTTCTGAAAAAAAGGTTGTTCGTCGTTTTGAACGTCTGAAGCTGCAGAAACTGTTTTGGAGCCCCAAGACCTTCTGTATCCTCTCCATTAGGGTTCCCACCAACCCTAGCCCTTCCTGCGAGCATCCATAGGAGTCATAAGAGTGAAGATCATCTAGTAGAGGCTGTTGGAAGTCAGAGATTTCAGAATTGGGTTCAAGACAGTAAGGTATAATTTTTGTCCCCTCTTGTGCGCATCTATAGAGTTGATGGGTAGTAGATCCGGGCATGCTAATTAAGTTTTATAACTTGTTTTTCCGCTGCGCGTTTAAACTTAGAACTTAAACCGGTTTTTCCAACAGAAAGACATTGCTCAAGCTTAGTGATGGGCACCATGATGGACCGAGTCTTAAAGCTGACCCCTTACAAGTTCCAAATGGGCCAATCACAAGATCAAGAGCTAAGAAGATCAAGGAAGCAATGCAAGGATTGGTATAATCCACTTGGGCTGAATTTGCAAATGTTTCAAGCAAGACTTCAACATTCACGATGGGCTTGGAAGAAGAGAAACCAGCTTTAATCCATGTGATACAAGCCACTTAGGCTATTTTATTTATGTTCGCAGGTTTTGGACATGTGGGTCTATTTTATTCATTAATTGGACATCTATTTAGCTTTAAGTTTAAGTTATTTTGGGCTTGAGTACCTCCAGCCCATTTCTTTTATTTTTATTGAAGGCCTTTTGGCCCCTAGGGTTATTAGATATAAAACACTCTTGTAGCAGTTTTTAACAGCAGATTATGTGAATGAATATTATTCTTCTCAGAGAATTCAGCTTTCTCTTCCTGTTCTTGATTGAACAATTCGAACCTATCAAAGGCATTCCCTTTGTGGCGTTCACACCAAATCTGGGTTCTTGAAACAGGATTTCAATGGGTCTAGATCATTTTTGTGGCTTGATTATTGGCTTTCCTGGGTTATTTACAATCTGATTATGACTTGTACAAAAAAGTAGTTTAACTCATTAAAAACACATAGAAACATGAACAAACTCCCAACTACCAACTATAAAACATAAATAGCCATATCTTGGAAGTTATATTCAGCCCATTATTCTTCCACATGCATAAATATGATTAGGAAATATAATCAGCCCTATCTTATTCAAATTTATGCCTAATTAATAAGATCAAAACAAAAAAATGCCACCTTGATCTTCTTGGATTCTCCATTTATAATCAGCCCAATTCAGCCCATTAAGTGCTTCCTTGATTCTCATCAACGTGTCTCAATGTCTTACGTGTAAGCAAGTGAAAGCGGAACATCTTAAACCACCCAGACTTCTACAATCATTACAAGTTCCCAGATAAAAGTGGGAATATGTAACTATAGATTTTGTGGTAGGATTGTCGAGGTCTCAACAAAACCATGGCGCTATTTGGGTAGTTGTGGATTGACTTACCAAATTGGCTCACTTCATAGCATACAGTATGTCGTACACGATCGAACGTTTAAGCTGTATGTATATATACAATAAGTCATACGACTGGATAATGTGCTAGTCTCTATCATATCTGACCGTGATTCAAGGCTCGCTGCAGTGTTCTGGACGAGTCTACAGATAGCTTTGGGGACTTTACTAAGTGATGTGAACCCGTGGAATTGATATTCCGTGAACCCATAATCAGATTGTAAATAACCCAGGAAAGCCAATAATCAAGCCACAAAAATGATCTAGACCCGTTGAAATCCTGTTTCAAGAACCCAGATTTGGTGTGAACGCCACAAAGGGAATGCCTTTGATAGGTTCGAATTGTTCAATCAAGAACAGGAAGAGAAAGCTGAATTCTCTGAGAAGAATAATATTCATTCACATAATCTGCTGTTAAAAACTGCTACAAGAGTGTTTTATATCTAATAACCCTAGGGGCCAAAAGGCCTTCAATAAAAATAAAAGAAATGGGCTGGAGGTACTCAAGCCCAAAATAACTTAAACTTAAAGCTAAATAGATGTCCAATTAATGAATAAAATAGACCCACATGCCCAAAACCTGCGAACATAAATAAAATAGCCTAAGTGGCTTGTATCACATGGATTAAAGCTGGTTTCTCTTCTTCCAAGCCCATCGTGAATGTTGAAGTCTTGCTTGAAACATTTGCAAATTCAGCCCAAGTGGATTATACCAATCCTTGCATTGCTTCCTTGATCTTCTTAGCTCTTGATCTTGTGATTGGCCCATTTGGAACTTGTAAGGGGTCAGCTTTAAGACTCGGTCCATCATGGTGCCCATCACTAAGCTTGAGCAATGTCTTTCTGTTGGAAAAACCGGTTTAAGTTCTAAGTTTAAACGCGCAGCGGAAAAACAAGTTATAAAACTTAATTAGCATGCCCGGATCTACTACCCATCAACTCTATAGATGCGCACAAGAGGGGACAAAAATTATACCTTACTGTCTTGAACCCAATTCTGACATCTCTGACTTCCAACAGCCTCTACTAGATGATCTTCACTCTTATGACTCCTATGGATGCTCGCAGGAAGGGCTAGGGTTGGTGGGAACCCTAATGGAGAGGATACAGAAGGTCTTGGGGCTCCAAAACAGTTTCTGCAGCTTCAGACGTTCAAAACGACGAACAACCTTTTTTTCAGAACGCAGCTGCCCTATTTATAGATTCCCAGAACCGACCTAGCTCTCGAGCGATCGAAGTGGCTTCGATCAATCGAACAATCGATCGATCGAACCATCTTCAATCGATCGAACCTGTCTAGACTTCAATCGATCGAGACAACTTCGATCGATCGAACCTGTCTTGACATCATCCTCATTTGCCTTTCCAAGCATCCTAGCGGAGCTAAGAGTGGGACCTCCTAGGCTCTTTATTGTTGGCTCAGATCAGTTGATTAACTTCCATGACCAAACTCTTTGATCAGAAAATTAATCGACTGATCAGTTAACGTTTACTCCACTATAAAACGATAACTGAACTCCAACGCAAAAGAACATATCCGAAGCGATAACTAGACTTGTATGTTGTACTAATGTCCCTCTACCGTCAGCATTCGCAATCATATTTAGGTAGTCGGATAAACAGTTACTGTCAACCTGAATCATGATTACTTCTTATAATCCTTGAGTCCCATTCACCTCTCATGATTACCAAACATGTTGATAACTCTTATCAACAAGACTGCAGTACTCAGTAATCGACTTGGTGACATTCTCAAGGGAATGCTTACTCTGATTCAGAAGGTAGATTCTATCTTGACAATATATGTTCACAACCCTATGAACATGACATACCCAAGATACCCAGGTGTTGATCTTCTATAGACCTCACTGATTGGTAAGACAAAGCAGTCATATCCACAGTCTGTGTTCATAATCGTCTCAAGATTGAGAACACATACCTTATACAAGTTATGAGTTCCTATTGACTGTTGACAGCATTGAGCGTCAATAGGAAACTCAGGTCCGTCAATGCACTATAAGCACTATCATACTAACCAAGAGTCACACTCTAGTGATTGAGATTTATCACTCCATCCAATGGTAGTTAATGATGCTACAGTGTATACCTGATGAGATATCCAGTCTCATCATCCACTGTGACAAGCTTTAAGTATCAAAGAATAGTAATTCGTATCTCATTGTATGTATCTCATACACACACGAAATACTTATTATGATACTTATGGATTAAACAATCATCTCATGAAAGAAACATACATCATAAAATGTAAAGCTGATATCCATATATTAAAATGCTAATGTCTAATACATATAGTAATGGTTTGAGGGCACAAACCCAATAAACTCCCACTTGCACTCATAACCATACAGGATTACATCTGAGACCTAGACTATCTAGATGACGATCAAAGACCTTCTGTGGCAAGGCCTTTGTAAACGGATCAGCAAGATTGTCAGCGGTGGCAATCTTGGTGACAGTCACATCTCCACGTTGAACAATATCTCGGATAAGATGATATTTCCACTCTACGTGCTTTCCCTTTCCGTGGTTCCTTGGCTCCTTGGACTGAGCCACTGCCCCACTATTATCACAATAAAGCGTAATAGGTGACAGCGACGCTGGCACCACCTCGAGCTCCATAAGGAACTTCTTGAGCCAAACAGCTTCCTTTGCAGCTTCACAAGCAGCCACATACTCAGCTTCTGTAGTTGAGTCTGCAATGCATTACTGCTTAATGCTCCTCCAACTGACAGCACCACCTCCCAAGGTAAAGAGATGACCGGACGTCGACTTCCTCGAATCTTTATCTGACATAAAGTCCGAGTCAGTGTATCCTACTGGAATTAACTCACTACCACGGTACATAAGCATGTAATCTTTAGTCCTTCTCAAGTACTTAAGAATGTGTTTGACGGCTGTCCAGTGCTCTGGACCTGGATTCGACTGATATCTGCTAACCATGCCAACGGCAAAGCAGATATCTAGTCTAGTGCATAACATCGCATACATAAGACTTCCCACTGCTGAAGCATAGGGAACTCCTGTCATGCGATTCCTCTCCTCCTGTGTCTTTGGACACTGGTCCTTGGAGAACGCTAAACCATTCCTGAAAGGTAACAAACCTTTCTTCGAATTATCCATTGAAAACCTAGTTAGCACCTTATCGATATAACCAGCTTGAGATAATCCCATTATTTTTTGCTTGCGATCCCGAAAGAGCTTTATCCCTAGAATATAGCTCGCCTCTCCTAGATCCTTCATATCGAAAGTACTAGCTAGCCAAACCTTGACTGTTGACAGCGCCGCTACATCATTTCCAATGAGTAGAATGTCGTCAACGTAAAGCACAAGAAAGGCCACCACTTTTCCTTCACTCTTCTTGTATACACAAGGTTCATCCAGATTCTGTATGAAACCAAACGACTTGACCGCTTGGTCAAATCGGATGTTCCAACTTCTGGATGCTTGCTTAAGCCCATAAATGGACTTTTGCAACTTGCATACCAAGTTACCTTTCCGACCAGCTATGAACCCTTCTGGTTGTTGCATATAGATGTCCTCCTCAAGATTGCCATTCAAGAATGCAGTCTTGACGTCCATCTGCCAGATCTCATAATCTAGGCATGCAGCAATGGATAAGAGTATTCTGATGGACTTCAGCATGGCTACCGGTGAGAAGGTTTCCTCATAGTCAATGCCCTCCCTTTGAGTATAACCTTTCGCTACAAGCCTAGCCTTAAAGGTTTCAACCTTTCCATCAGATCCTCTTTTCCTCTTGTAGACCCACTTACAGCCAATGGGTTTAATATTGGCTGGAAGCTCTACAAGATCCCAGACCTGATTAGAATCCATAGATTCTAATTCAGCCTTCATAGCTTTAATCCAATGAGCCGAGTCTACATCAGCCATTGCCTCTTCGTATGTGGCAGGATCAGATTCAGATTTTATGGAGACAGCTTCAAAAACTTCTCCTAAGAACATGTATCTATCAGGCTGGCTGATAATCCCCCCACTACGATGAGGTACCGGTGCGGAAATGGGTGAAGAAGTGGTATTTTCTTGATTTATATCGTTATCAACTACGGGTTGGACTGAGGGCTTTCCTTCTATCTCTCTAAGATCTATCCCTCCCTTAGGTTTATGGTTCATGATATAGTCATCCTCCAAGAAAACAACATTCGTACTAACAAACACTTTCTGCTCTCTTGGATCATAAAAATACCATCCATAAGTACCCTTTGGATACCCTACGAAGTAACATACTTCCGATCTAGAATCCAACTTGCTCATCTTTCCTTTCAGCACATGTGCCGGACACCCCCATATCCGGAGATGTTGCAAAGAAGGCTTGCGCCCAATCCACATCTCTCGTGGTGTCCTGGGAACAGATTTGCTTGGTACTAGATTTAGTATGTACGCAGCGGTTTCCAAAGCATAACCCCAAAGGAATAATGGCAACTCCGAGTAACTCATCATTGACCTAGTCATGTCTAAAAGAGTCTGATTCCTTCTCTCCGCTACACCGTTCTGCTGAGACGTACAGGTGCAGTCAACTGTGACAGAATCCCATTCTGTACGAGGTGATCAATAAACTCATTAGAGAGGTACTCGCTACCTCGATCAGATCGAATGGCCTTGATATGTGTGCCCAATTGCTTCTCCACTTCAGCCCTAAACTCTTTGAACTTTTCAAAGGCTTCAGACTTGTGCTGCATTAGGCACACATATCCATACCTGGAGTGGTCATCAGTAAATGTTATGAAATATCATAACCACCCCTTGCTCTAATATTTATTGGTCCACACACATCAGTATGAACTAATTCCAACAATGCATCAGTTCTATTTCCCTTTGTAGGAAAGGGCCTTTTGGTCATCTTACCCTCTAAACAAGACTCACAGACTTCCATTGGTTCTAGAACCAAATCGCCTAAGATCCCTTCTTTGACTAGTCTGCCAATCCTATTTAGATTGATATGGCCAAGCCTCATATGCCAAAGCCTTGTTGGATTAGTGGAAGGTCTCTTTCTTTTAGATGGTACAGTAACCACTGAGTTATTAAGTTCCATGCAAGAGTCTTTAGAAATATTGGGAGTAATCACATACAAACCATTTGATTTAACACCAGAACATATAAAAGAACTTTTTCTTTTAATCACAACTTCAGTTCCAAAATGAAAAGAATAACCATTATTCGATAAATTAGAAACTGAAATTAAATTACGTCTCATTGAAGGGACGTAAAGTATATCTGATAAAATCAAAATTTTATTGTCTAGAAACTCTAAAACTACGACTCCTATAGCAACCGCAGAAACGGTTGCACTAGAACCTAGAGTAAGTACGATTTCCCCATCACTGCACCTCCTGGTTGATCTGAACCCCTACAATGAATTACAGATATGGTTAGTCGCACCAGAATCAATGCACCAAGTGTTTGAAGTATCCGTTATAAAACTTACTTCAATCACATGTGATTCAATCATACCTTGAACTCTTGTAGCTAAGAATTCTGGATAGTTCCTCTTCCAGTGGCCCTTCTCACTGCATTGGAAACACTTTCCTTTGCCTTGGCCACCCACCTTCCCTTTGCCCTTACCTTTTCCCTTAGATTTTGCAATCTTAGGGACTGGTCCAACACTTGAACCACCAGTGCTAGCTTTCTTCTTCCCTTTCTTTCCTTTCGGCACAGATCGGGAAGAGGAAGCACTTTTCTCAACGTTCAAAACGTTGACCCCAGGTTTGATCATCCCTTCCGCTGCCAAAAGAGAACTCATCAATTCGCTCATTGAAAAATTCATTTGATTCATATTATAGTTAAGTTTAAATTGAGCGAATGAAGGCGACAGCGAATTAAGGATCATATCAACTTGGGTCTGTGCATCGATGTTGGCACCTAGGGTCTCCAGCTCGTTTAAATAATCAATCATTTTTAAAACATGTTCCTTGACTGGAGTCCCTTCCGACATCTTTGCACTCATTATCTTTTGCATGGCTACCTACCTGGCAGGCCTGCCATGCTCCCAAACATCTTTTTCAGGGATGTGATAATGTCACTGGCAGAATCATTCGATTGGAATTGGTGTTGCAACACACCAGCAACTGATTCAGCTTCCGCTTCTGGGAGATCAAACGGAGCTCGATTAGTTTCTGCTAGACGAGAAATGAGGAACATAACCAATACAGGGAACAAGGGAATACCGGACCATATCTGCTTTTGCGCCATGAAAATCTCACTCGAATTACGGGGACCTACACATATTAGTACAGTATCCATTGAGGCCAGAATATAGCAACGAGCCATTCCATTCGACTTCTTCCATTTGTCGAACTCGCGTTTGGCAGCTGCTGAAACATTTGCCGCGGGTTCTTCAGGGCTTAGGGTGGTGAGGACATATATGTGATCCTCCTCAGTTAACACGATGTCAAGGTTACGTTTCCATTCAGTGTAGTTGTTTCCAGTTAACTTGTTTTGTGTGAGTATGGTGGCAAGTGGACTAAATGCAGATCCAGACATTATGATTTACTGTAAAAATCAAAACAAAATAAATATGGATATCAGAATTTGACAGTTTGAAATAAAAGAATCCTTTTAAAACTCTTATTTTAAAACAAAGTCGCCGGAATATCGAAACGAAGGAATAAAGCCTCCGTGTGGTGGTCAATGTTCGATCTTTCGATTTATCATAACTTATCCGCTATGCAACTCTTGCAAAATAAGTTATGACTTCCGAACCTATTTGATCTCTAAGTTTATGAATAATGCCCCGTGTGGGATCCCTTATCCATAGCTTAGCTAGTGTGTACCATTAACTAGGATCCAATCACAACCGTCTCAAGTAGCGCCTCCGTGTGGTGGTCACCCTCTAACACGTCTGATTGATCCTATCAAAAGAAATTCACATCTAGTAACCAATGAGTAATGCACCCTCCGTATGGAATGATCACCCCTGATGAGGTGACACAGAATGCACCACTCATCTTACAGTGAACCGTTAATGGAAGATCGTGGGTGTAATTAATAAGACCCTCTCCCACTAGTTTTAGTAAAAAAGATTTTGCTTTTTGAGAAAATCTGTTTCTACACACTTCCCATAAACATCTAATGTTTATTAATGTGTTGAAAACGGTTTTTGAATTTTATTTTAGAAAACTTGTTTTGCGTGCATGCAACAATGTATTATACGCCAATCACAAACCAAGCACATAAAACAAAAAACTAAAATGAAATATAGGCATTCAAACAATGCCTCTATCTCCCATGGCTCTATCTCTATAGAACCTCCTTTTGGTTTGATCGCCTCTAGCTCCATCTTCATGGATAACGGCTCCTTGCTCCATCTTCATGGATTTTCTAATTCTATTACATTTGTCCTATGCTTCTTTCGAAGTTTACAATTTATCTAGAAATAGAAATAACAACAAAATAAGAGGCTAGGGAAACCGGTGCGACTTTCCTTTTCGTAGGATTGAAGTCGCAGCGCCCTTTACATATGCCTTAAAACCAAACCAAACTTAAATTACAACATGCACCAATCTCAAACAATTTAAATACAAATATTCAAATGATTTGGTGCCATGGGAGATAGCGACTAATCTAGCTGCAAAAGGGTTAGTCGTACACGCATCCATACATACATAACAAATATATGTAACTGTTGAACACTTAATTGATTCACACAGTATATAAACTCTTTACATACTGAATTAGAACTTAAAACAGCATCTTACTTCTCTGTCATAGTTCGATCGATCGAAGACCGTTCGATCGCTCGAACCTTCGATCGATTGAACACTGTTCAATCGCTTGAACATTCTATTTCACAGAATGATTTGAAAATTTTACAGAATATTTTAAAATTAAAGTCTTAATTTCAAAACTCTTAAAAACTGTGAAATAGAGAACATGACAAAGTATCTGTCTCGATCGATCTAACTTCATTCGATCGATCGAAGACTGTTCGATCGCTTGAGAACAGTATGTTCGATCGATCGAACCCGCCTTGCATCCTATGCAATCACAGATTTGTATACTGCTGCGATAACACTGCAGAAACAGATCTGTGACGATGCAGTTTCGAAAACAGTTCTAAAATCAACATGCAAATCAAAATAGTGTTCCATTAACGCATCTATAGATCCAAATGAGCGTGGCTCTGATACCAATTGTTGGAAAAACCGGTTTAAGTTCTAAGTTTAAACGCGCAGCGAAAAAATCAAGTTATAAAACTTAATTGGCATGCCCGGATCTACTACCCATCAACTCTATAGATGCGCACAAGAGGGGACAAAAATTATACCTTACTGTCTTGAACCCAATTCTGAAATCTCTGACTTCCAGCAGCCTCTACTAGATGATCTTCACTCTTATGACTCCTATGGATGCTCGCAGGAAGGGCTAAGGTTGGTGGGAACCCTAATGGAGAGGATACAGAAGGTCTTGGGGCTCCAAAACAGTTTCTGCAGCTTTAGACGTTCAAAACGACGAACAACCTTTTTTTCAGAACGCAGCTGCCCTATTTATAGATTCCCAGAACCGACCTAGCTCTCGAGCGATCGAAGTGGCTTCGATCGATCGAACATTCGATTGATCGAACCATCTTCAATCGATCGAACCTGTCTAGACTTCAATCGATCGAGACAACTTCGATCGATCGAACCTGTCTTGACATCATCCTCATTTGCCTTTCCAAGCATCCTAGCTGAGCTAAGAGTGGGACCTCCTAGGCTCTTTATTGTTGGCTCAGATCAGTTGATTAACTTCCATGACCAAACTCTATGATCAGCAAATTAATCGACTGATCAGTTAACGTTTACTCCACTATAAAACGATAACTGAACTCCAACGCAAAAGAACATATCCGAAGCGATAACTAGACTTGTATGTTGTACTAATGTCCCTCTACCGTCAGCATTCGCAATCATATTCAGGTAGTCGGATAAACAGTTACTGTCAACCTGAATCATGATTACTTCTTATAATCCTTGAGTCCCATTCACCTCTCATGATTACCAAACATGTTGATAACTCTTATCAACAAGACTGCAGTACTCAGTAATCGACTTGGTGACATTCTCAAGGGAATGCTTACTCTGATTCAGAAGGTAGATTCTATCTCGACAATATATGTTCACAACCCTATGAACATGACATACCCAAGATACCTAGGTGTTGATCTTCTATAGACCTCACTGATTGGTAAGTCAAAGCAGTCATATCCACAGTCTGTGTTCATAATCGTCTCAAGATTGAGAACACATACCTTATACAAGTTATGAGTTCCTATTGACTGTTGACAGCATTGAGCGTCAATAGGAAACTCAGGTCCGTCAATGCACTATAAGCACTAGCATACTAACCAAGAGTCACACTCTAGTGATTGAGATTTATCACTCCATCCAATGGTAGTTAATGATGCTATAGTGTATACCTGATGAGATATCCAGTCTCATCATCCACTGTGATAAGCTTTAAGTATCAAAGAATAGTAATTCGTATCTCATTGTATGTATCTCATACACACACGAAATACTTACTATGATACTTATGGATTAAACAATCATCTCATGAAAGAAACATACATCATAAAATGTAAAGCTGATATCCATATATTAAAATGCTAATGTCTAATACATATAGTAATGGTTTGAGGGCACAAACCCAACACTTTCATCCACAGACTGATGGACAGACTGAACAGGTTAACCAAGTGATGGAAGACATGCTTCAGGCATTTGTCATTGATTTTGAGAGCTTATGGAAGACTCATCTACCACTGATAGAATTTGCATACAACAACAGCCACCATTCGAGCATAGGAATGGCACCCTTCGAGGCATTATATGGAAGACTGTGTCGATCACCTTTGTGTTGGGTAGAGGTTGGAGACAATCAACTGCTTAGACCTAAATTAGTTTAGGAAATTAATGAGAAGATCAAGATTGTTAAAGACATGATGCAATCGGTGCAGAGTAGACACAAGAGTTACGCGGACAAATGTTGCCGAAGTTTTGAATTCAGTGTTGGAGATCATGTGCTACTCAAGGTATCTCTAGTGGGAGGAATTGTCAGATTTGGACAAAAGACAGGAAAGTTAGCACCACATATTTTTTTTTGGAATTTAAGTTAGCACCACATTTCATTGGACCGTTTGAGATTCTTGACCGTGTAGGAAAAATTACCTACAAACTTGCATTACCTCGTAAGATGTTAGGAGTGCACAACGTCTTCGACGTTGGAATGTTGATGAAGTATGCTCATAATTCGAGTCATAAGATCAACTTTGAGGACATCGAGGTTAATGACAATGTATCGTTTCACAAAAGACCAGTGCAAATTCTGGATCGGGGAGTTATGAAGTTGAGGAATAAAGAGATTCCATTTGTGAAGATTCAATGAAAATTTCACGACCAAGGAGAAGCTTCTTGGGAGATAGAGTCAGAGATACTGAGAGTTATCCAGATTTATTTAGCGACGTTTAGTTTGGATTTCAGGGACAAAATATTTATTTAGAGGGAGATGATGTCATACTTGCTATTTTTGTTGTACTTTTATACCCTTGTTGATATAAATAAGATTCAGTATCCTTGTATTTACAATTCCTATAATTTCAACTTCAGTTGATCGAACTAACTTTTTTTTTTCGGAGATTGGTGAATAAATAAAAAAAGCCAAACGGCATCAAACAAAATACAAGGGGCATACCCCAGGAAATACAATAAGCACACAGAAAAGCATCTAGATGATGCAACAGAGGATGGGAGCTATCCAAAGGCCAGAGGTCCAGAAAAAGTCCCATCATAGCAAAAATCACTGAACTAAAGAACAAAGGAGGGGAGATCCTAAATTAGGTCGACAAAGCCCGAGGTCCCCCATATAATGAAACCAGAAATGAAAGTAACAAAACATTACAATACAAAATTAAATCAACTCCATCAACTCCAACTCCATCAGCTCTATCTAGTTAAGTAGTTAGGGAGATGAGGATCATTCCTCCACTTGATTTGGATTTGGATAGCGATTTGGAGGTGGATTTCTTAAAGAACCCTTTCCTTTGTTTTGACTTCAGATTTGAATGTTCGGGCATTTCTTTCTTTCCAGATACTATAGACCACCAACCCAAGGCACATTTTAGGGATGATGTGGTTGGGAGTCTTCTTTTGTCCAGGTCCTAGCTGCCCATTCCACAATCGAGGTCCAAGAGGCGGCTTGGGAAGTTATCTCCAAACGATGTAGTAACTCCTATCAAATAAAAGAAGAGAATGAGCAATAAAAAAAAAGTGTTCATGAGATTCCATACCTTGGTGGCAGAAGACACAACCCAAAGGTCCAGGAGTGAAGTGGAAGATCCTGTCATGAGTAGATAATCTGTTAAGAATAGCCAACTAAGAAATAAAACTATGCCTAGGTATATGCCCTGGGAACCAAATAAGGCGATGCCACGGGACCTTGGGGTGAATAACACGAACTAACTTCAATTGATCGAATTTATGTTTCTTCAATTGATCGAACCAACTTCGATCACTTGAAAAGTTACCGACCTAAATTATGACGTGGAATCCTTTCTCAAACAATTGAACATGTTTCAATCGATCAAACCTTGACTGACCTGTTCTCAATTGATCAACCTCACTTTGATCGATCAAACTTAGTATTTCTAGTTTACGTGTTCTGCCACCTGCACCCTCCCCCTCCCTATATATGTTGGTTTTGTGTGCATGTTTTGGTTGTTGAGTTTTAGAGAGAGATATATATAGTTTATATATATACACTCATACATATATATATGTACACACACCTATATATATTTATACACACAAACACACATATTCCCAGAAATAGAGGAGAAAAAAGAGGAGAAGAGGAGAAGGAGTAGAAGATAGGGAGAAGGAGAAAAAGAGAAGAGATAGAGAAGGAGAAGAGGGGAGAAAGAGACCACCGAGGACCCATGGCCACCCCAAGCTCACCGGCTCACTGACATTAGCAGTGAGTGCCTTTACTTACTTTGTAGAGTACATATGTTCGTATATATGTGGTTCGGCAAGAGCGAATGGACCCCAAAGGTACACGAGAGGTCCAGTTTAGTTTATAAAGAAAACTACCCTCAATCGATCGAACTGATCTCAATCAATTGATCACAGATAGACTTCAATCGATCAAACTTAGTTCAATTGAAATGACTTTAATCGATTAAACATGACAATTTGTTAAATATTTTATTATTTATATCAGATGGACTACTAAGTCGGGTTATATCATGCATTGATGGTTAGAAGCAGCATTGGAATAATACACATGTGGAATAATGAGTTAATGCATTAAACAGTGGAACCATTCGGTTAAGGTTGAGATAAAATGAGATTGAAAATCTATCATGCTTAGTAGTGGGTCTACCGACTGTCGTGGTTGATACTATTTATATTTGTGTATATGAATACAGTCACTAAGATCGTATGATGTCAGGTATGGGATCCCGAGGTGCTGG
The DNA here is from genome assembly GCA_033977485.1 of Hydrangea macrophylla. Taxonomy (NCBI): domain Eukaryota; kingdom Viridiplantae; phylum Streptophyta; class Magnoliopsida; order Cornales; family Hydrangeaceae; genus Hydrangea; species Hydrangea macrophylla. Next base: position 27,066,288 of record CM066996.1, on the reverse strand, counting down.
GATAGGATCAGGACTACGTGTTAGATTTTACGTATGAAAGGGTTGAACTGTGTGTCGAATTTTGGAGGTTATGTTATGTTACGCAACTGTGTGTATTGGGGCTAAAGTGCCGTAACATATTGGGGTTACGTGTTATAGTAACATATCAGGGCTGCATGCGTAATAGTATTGCAGAGCTAAGTGCTGTGGTATTACTGAGTGCTGTGGTATGGTGAAGCTAAGTGCTTGCGGAGCTATGTTCTGTGGTAAGAGCTGAGTGCTTGTGGAGCTGAGTGCTGTGGTATAGCAGAGCTGAGCGCTGTAGTATTATATTAGGGCTGTGTGTTGTATTATATCAAGCAGATTTACTGGAACGTTAGGGCTGTGTGTAAGAAGTTGATAGCTCGTATAATATGGGACTACGTATCTGATTTAAATGTAGAGAATGGGACTACGTGTCAGGTTTGAACAAGTCATGATGTATTAGGCTACATGCCTGGTTTGGAAGGGATTGTCAAAGGATGAGTTAAGTACTATGATAAGTATTGCTGTGTGCGTGATATAGACTCGAGAGTCCATGTTATGATATGATTGGATTGGGACGATATCAATTATACATATTGAGTTGGTGCATTCGTGAACATGATGAACAATGAGATGATTCTTAATAATACTGTTATTGTCTATGCTACAAATCTATAGATACTCTATTAGTGTTTGCATTCACTTGGCTTTCGTAGCTGATGGCATTTATGCCGCTAAATATTCGACGTCTAGCTGGCCAGGGTTATGAGTATGCAGGAGATGCATACATGGATAGGGGCTACGAGGATGGAGTCTATGATGACGGAGGCAATGCTGGTGCTGACTATTATGCAAGATGAAGTCTTGGAGCTTGCTATTGATAGTTTATGCTTATGTTTTTAGAGACCATGTAATATTTACTGATGATACCAAAAATTGGTAGAAGAATAAGAAGAAGTAAACAAGAGAGATTTGAGTGTGGTGCAGCCTTGTTAATGAAGGAACTTACGTCCACTTGGTGTGTCAGAGCACTTGTACTATGATGTGAAAGTGGCTGGGGGTCTTTGGTGAACCAATAGGCTTGGAGCTAACACAGACAGGCCAGGCAGAGTATGCGTACAATATGAAGTTACAATTCTGTGTAATGAGAATGCGATCCCCTATGATGGGGGTGAGCGGTCTCTCTTATAGGTGCAAGAGACCACTTGTACAAGGTAAGTAAACTGATTAGGAAGCCCAATCTAATTACAATTGATTAACACCAATCATAGAAGTTTTCTAAGCAGATTAGGAAACAACTTGCACTTTCCATTAATCTTCTAGCTGAGATAGGAAACTGCTTGGAAGCTTGTGGGGCAAGTAATATCACGTGCCCAGGCTACGCATACTGTGGAATAGGCCGATACCGTAAGCCAGGGCTATGGGTTCGGACCGGGCGGTCTTGGCTGGACGACCCAGGATGGTTATGTAACTGATCGCCCTTTTCGGATGACTTAGCATCTCCTTACTGGGGTGGCGTCGCTTGGCTTTGTCCTGATATTTTTGTACGTATCAGTTGCCCCCCATTTTCGACGCTAATATGATGCTCCATTGGATGAGGATTGGAAATTTATGCCATTCAATAGAACGCCCGAGATGCTACCCGGGATATTACTTGGGGCAGAACCCGCTGCCTTGATCAGTCGGGGGTTGGACCAAACGGTGGCCTTGGGAACCTAGGGTCGATAGTTGCCACATGTCCATGAGCGATTGGTCTTTTCAGGATCCAACGAGGTCAGTGTAGGCATAACCAAATAGTTGTATCGTAACTGAACCATCACGTCGTGCATTTAATGTGTGTGCCTTTTGAGGCATCGCTTCACATGCCCGAGGTGATAGCTATCGGACGGTTTAGGTAGGAAAATTTTCTAGCTGTTAGATCTGATTGATCTGGACCATACATGCTGCATATATAAGGGGTACTTATGCATTTCTGCCATTCCTGTTGTTCATAGACTGAGACTACCGAGCGATTTAAGAGAGAAAGCACCCGATCAAGCCTCCTGCGCTTAACTCTTATAAGTCTTCGTCTTTCCAACCTTAAGATTTCACTTTCCTTCTTTTCCTCTTTTTGGTCAGTATTCCCGCCCGAGGTTGGAGAACAGGAACCCCTTAGGATTGCGAGGGAGTGGGACTTTTTCTTCCTTCGATTTTGCATTTTTGTTAGATCAGGAGCTGTGACAGAGCTCTTGAACCTACTGGGTTATCCAGGTGTAGTACTGAACGAGTGTCACCTTGTTCTGAAGACCTTGTACGCCTTACCTTGTAGGCTTCTAGTCTTTTCCCCATATACCTTAGACTCAAAGTCCTTGATCCTTATCTAGACTGTTTGTTACTCCCTCGCCCAATCACAAGAGCCTTAGAGATGTGCCATTCAGGTTTTGACTTGTCTTCCTAGTCGGAGGATGAACAATCGCTATCAGGGACCCCGAACACAAGCTTAGATCCTCCATCTGCTACCCCGTCTGACCAACATAGCAAAGGTAGGATCCCTATCCAAGTATCGGACGACAAGGCAGGTTGGGAAACCCTAGTAGCCTTCGTCTCTCGAGGTTCAGGTGATGAGATACACACCCCGGGTATTGTTGATCCTGATTTAGCATTCACTTGTGAGTTTATTGCTAGTAGCTTGCTGATACGAACCCCGCCAACAATGTGACGAAACCCGTAACACGATTAATTAGGGGTGGCAATTCGGGTTAGGCGTGTCATAATTGGGTCATAAACGGGTTGCGTGGTTTTGGGCTAATTTTTAGTTTGGAGTACTATTCAATAAAAATATTAATTTTTTTTTATTTAATCGTATCGTGTCGTGTCATAATCGGGTTGTCTCAGTAAAACATGTTGTCGTGTCAAAAATTGCCACCCCTACGATTAATGCCTCGGACCGTTCTACTGTCAAATTCAAAGGGAAACCGCAAGCCAACACCTATAACAGATGCGAACCTTGGTATAAAGGATGAAGACGCCACAATCAAGGATGGAAAACTCGATTGATAAGTCCAGGTATGAACGCCACAGAGTAAATCTGATAAGTTCGAATAGTTCTTCAAAGAACCAAAGAGAAAACTCTCACAATATTATTCATGATCAAAACTGAATATTACAAACCCTAAACTATTTAAATAGCTGAGGTTTACGGGTGGGCCCTATAAGCCTACGAAATATTATAGCCCAATATAATTCACCTCAAAACTAAAATAAAAACAAACTAACAAATATGAAAAGTTCCTAAGTTGGCATGTAAGCCTATAATTTATTCTAGAGCTTGAATCATGGACACCCAGCCTTGTGGATCACTAGTGTCCTCCTTTGGGCCACAAAGATTAGTCTCAACCCAAATTTGTTGAACCAGCCCATTGAGATTGTCCTTGAACCGTTTCGCTCGCGCCCTTGTAACTGGACAATTGGCACGTGGTTCGGGTCCGCATTTCACCTTGTGCTAGCCGCCGTGTTCTCATCATTCCCCTCCTCTTGAAAAGGATTTGTCCTCAAATCGTCACCTACATCAAAAGGAGATAAAATCAGCAACATTGAAAGTAGTACTAACATTATACTCACCAGGCAACTCTAGCTTGTAGGCATTATCATTGATGCGCTCAAGAACTTGAAAAGGACTATCGCCTCGGGGAAGCAATTTAGAATGCCTTTGTGCAGGAAATCTTTCTTTTCGCATGTGTACCCAAACCCAATCTCCGGGTTCAAAGATGATATTGCGTCACCCTTTGTTAGCTTGCGTCGCATATTTCTCAGTTCTTCGCTCAATATTGAGCCTTGCTTTCTCATGAATCTGCTTAACAAAATCTGCTTTCTTTTTGCCATCTAAATTAACATGCCCAGTAACAGGTAAAGGAGATAAATCCAAAGGAGTTAAAGGATTAAAACCATACACAATTTCAAAGGGTGAAAATTTAGTAGCAGAATGGATGGTACGATTATAAGCAAACTCAACATGTGGTAAACATTCTTCTCATGTTTTGATGTTCTTTTTAATAATAGCCCTTAACAAAGTAGATAAAGCCCTATTTACTACTTCGGTTTGACCATCAGTTTGTGGATGACAAGTAGTAGAAAATAATAACTTAGTCCCCAACTTACACCACAAGGTCTTCCAAAAGTAACTCAAGAACTTAACATCTCTATCTGAAACAATGGTTCTAGACATACCATGTAATCTCACAATCTCCTTAAAGAACAAATCAGCAACATGTGAAGCATCATCAGTTTTGTGACATGTAATAAAATGTGCCATCTTGGAAAATCTATCCACAACCACAAAAATTGAGTCTCGACCGTGTTTAGTCCTAGGTAAACCTAACACAAAATCCATTGAAATATCAATCCATGGTTCACTAGGGAATTGGAAGAGGTGTGTATAAGCCATGGGGTTGTTGATGAGAATCAACATGGGCCATTGCAAGATCCATTGCATGTTCCAAATGGGCCAATTACAAGAGCAAGGACCAAAAAGATCAAAGAAGCTTTCAATGGGCTGATTCAAGAAATTTGGGTTGATTTTAGCATTCCTAAGAGTGGCCCAAAGGGAAATGAAGACTATGTCAATTTAATTCATGCATGTGAAGATGTGGACTGAATATAACCTCTAAGATATAGCTATATATGTTTTATAGATAGTAGTTGAGAGTTGGTTCATGTTTTTAAGTGCATTTAATGAGTTAAACTACTTTTTTGTACTAGCATTTGCTAAAAAACGTGAATGCATTATTTCTTATGGTTGGAGGGTTGTTCCAACTACTTGCATTTATTCCTATGGTTGGAGGGATGTTCCAAGCCTATATATATCCTTGCTTATCTTTTGTAATGGAGAGATTTGATAAATTGATAAAAAGTGAGTTTTTACTCCTTCTTCTTAGTTCTTCATTGAACTTTCAGAACTTATCAAGGTTTTCACCTTGTGGCGTTCAAAACTAAGAATACCTGTGGTTTGCGTCTCTTTATAGGCGTTAGGTCTCAGGTTCACTAATTGGAATACCTGTGGTTTGCGTCTCTTTATAGGCGTTGGGTCACAGGTTCACTTTCACAACAATCTGATTTCTAGCTTTCTTGGGAAGATATTCAATCTTTGTTGTTGGGTCTCATTGCTAGTCTACTGAGGTTCGCATCATTTGGTATCAGAGCAAGGTTTCTAAAATCAGGTTATCTATCCTTTTAATTTTTCGTCTATTCTCTGTTTGTTCTTCGTGACTCTTCGTGTTCTTTTGTTCTTCAAATTCTGTTTTATATTGTATTCTTCTTTGTTTTTTGTTTTTGTGCCTCTAGTTATACAAAAAAAAAAAAAAAAAACAAAAACAAAAACAAAAAAAAAAAAAAAAAAAAAGAAAAGAAAAGAAGAGATCCGACAAAAAGAAAAGAAAAGAAAAGAAAAGATATCCCAAAAAAAAAAAAAAAAAAAAAAAAAAAGAAGGGAGGCATTGATATCAAAGAAAGGCCAAATCTGATTTTTTTTGTTTCATCTTCTTCCTTTGAGGTATACTAATCTTGGTTTCTTGTTCTCTCATAAAAATATAACTATATCTCTGATTTCTTCTCTCTTAAATCTGATTGTTAGTTTCAATTCTCTTTAAATCTGATTGTGAGTTTCAATTCTCTCAATTCTGATTGTGTTTGTCC